>JAHRHZ010000289.1:19173142-19196576 GCA_024137785.1 Ginglymostoma cirratum
AGGGTCTAGGCCAAAAACGTCAGCCTTCCTGCTCCTCTGATGCTGCTTGGCCTGCTGTGTTCATCCGGCTCTACATCTTGTTTCCTCCGATACAGGACATCTTTCCTTAGAAAAGGGGTCCAAACTTTTCACAGTATTCAGGTGTTGTCTGACTACTGCCTTGTTTAGTTTTAGCAAGACTTCCCTATGATTACAGTCCATTCCTTGTGAAGTAAATGCATTGAAACATTTCATTTGCCTCTATTATTACCTGCTAAACTTGCTGGCTTGCTGTAATTGACAGATGAGGATGCCCTGTTTATTATTACCAACATCTCACAGTGTGCCTTCCTGCATCTGCGAGATCTCAGAGGTCCTGTGGACAAGGAGAGAAGACTTCTAAGTCTTGTCTTTATGCAGAGAGAAGTCAAAGGAATGGGCACGTGATTTTACCAGGAGACTGGAATTCCCAGTCATTCAGGGAGCTATAATCTGCCCAGTTATTTTACAGTTCGCATGATATGCACAGACCATCATGGTATTGAATGCCTGTTATCCTGGAAGTAGTCACAATGCTTTCATCTTGTGTCAGTAAGCCATTTTTTCAACCTCAAAGAATTACAAAGAACCAAGTTCTTCAATTGTGTGGCGATCTGTTGCATCACATTCAAGAGGCTCTGTTATGCTGCCTTTGACACTAAAGCTTTTGGCAACCAACTTGAGAGGACAGAAAGGTGGAGGAGGAAACGGAGACACCATTGCTCTAGACAGGCATTTTGTGAGTGGCTAATTGGACTCCAGTTCCCCTGAAAATAACCCCACCAATGTTCCATAATATCCTAACTTTTCATCCCTTTTTCAATGAATCATCGCAGTGTCTCCTTGGCTAAAATCCTGAAGCAAAAGTCACGACAAACAAAAAAATTCAGTAATGACTTTGTTCAGCAACATTTCCAACAATACAAAAAGAAGTTGAACCACTCACTTATGTGCATTGCCTTGGTGTGTATCTTGCAGAGCTTTTGCCTGGCCTACTGCTCCTATATGATGCTACTCAATGGTTGAATTATGGTTAATGGAAGAATTCAGATTTCATTAGTAAAGTTTATTGATGGCTATGCTGGATGACCTTCAACAAAGTTTCACATAAGATCCAGTATTGGTCTGCACAGCCAATGTGGTCTGGGCTGCCTGGCTGGCTGAGAGGCATCAACAAAGGCACTATCAACGTGGGAGCAGTGGCTGCAATGCATTTGCTCTCAAGCATGTAGTAAAATTAATGGAAATTGATACAAATTTTGCTTGCTTTTTAGCAAATGGATGCAATGTTTACCAGTGTCAGGTGTGAGGTCTTGCAGTGATTTGCACAGCTGTTGCTATATTTTACATGGCTGCTTTATAAACACCCACGGTGATTGCCTGAAATAGGCATTAGATCAACTTAAGTTGACAACTGTGTCTACTGCAGAACTCTGTTGTAAAATTCCAATGAAATGTGGGGAGCATGTGGACTGGGTGCTCTAATTAGTTCCACAGTTTCTAATTATAAGTCCATAACTCAAGCAGATTTATGCTTCAAAGAGTCATTGCCACACTTGAGACTGGCACCTCAGCAATCCTATTAATCTAATGGAGCACATATTCCTGGACAGCTGTGAGAGTCTGCGAGTCTCATTGCGCACTGATCTTCATAGCCGTGGTGGCAGATGCCAGTCTGTATGGCACAAAGTTGATCTTCTGTGGCTGGCATCAGTGATCTCACAACACCAGCCGAAGCTTCCACAGCAGCACTGGGGTATTATGTGACTTCAGTTTGTATTGCAGGAGAAGCTGAGATATTAGACACTAGACACTGCATCGTGGGTACATCTGCAAGTGCTGTTATGGCATCTACACTGGAAAGAATGGGTTCCATGTTTGGTGCAAAGCCTTAGGTCATGTTGGTGCAGGTCTCCCCAGTGCTCCTTGACAATGACTCTATGGAAGGCTTGCCAGTGGACCAATGTCTCTGTGTATAGGCCTATCCATATTCTCTTACAAACATCCCATCAAAGGCCTCATTTAGGTACTCTGCAGCAGAACTTGTCAGTGACAACATCCTCCAATAAATGCTGGCAAACACATTCCTTCCCTGTGGCTTTGCCACAGTCTATTTACACTCGTTGACTCAACAAATGCTTGATCCCAATTCTATTATGCCCTCTAAAGCACGTCTGAGCTGCTGGCTGTAAGTATCACAATGACAGTGTTTTTTCATCAGCTGTCACATTCTTCATCATGGGGCTGTACTGATTACCCATGTGGCAGTTTTTGAAGGCAAACATTGAAAGGGGAGGACTAGAACATAGGTTTGAGGATTAAGTAAAAAGTAAGAAGCCCATGGTAACAACATCCACTGTTTGTACTTCATTCCATATTACAGGATAAGGGGAAAATTGGGATTTGAGAACACGTAAAAGATAGAAACGTGCCTTCATTTTGAACGCTTTTGGCAGTGTCAATTGTAATGGTCTCAGTCACTGCTGAGCCAATAATACAGAGCACCATCACCTCAATGGGTTCAGGAGATGGGGATGTACCTGTCACCAGCAGTTCTCTGCTTTTACGTGACGTCTTGTCCTGCACGAGAGAGGAAAAGTACAAGTAGGTGTGTTGCAGTGTTCTTGGGTAACATACTTATCACAATTGAATCACGTGGAAGCTGTTAGCTATGGATGTGATGTTTGCAGTGTTAGTAAGTGCGTGAGAATGGGAGTGAGAGGAGCATTGGAATATTCAGCATGAATCTTGATTATTGGACATTGCTGATGGGAAAGTGATGGAGGTGAGGTTAGGCATGTGATGGGTGGCAAAAACAGAGATTGCTGGAAAATCTATGGAGAGAAATCAGATTTGATGTTTTGGGTCTGGTGACGCTTCTTCAGAACCTTCAGATGCTGCCAGACCTGCTGAGATCATCCAGCAATTTGTTTTTGTTTCAGATTTCCAGCATCCACAGTTCTTTCGATTTCGCCATACGATGGATGGCATATGGTGATGAATTCACTACAGTTGTATCAATTGTGTGAGGTCATTGAACTTTCTTGTGGCACTGCAGCCAGCTCCTCAGGACTACACTCCTTAAATCTCACCTCGTAATTTATGTCCTGAAGTACTTCTGACCCCTTACCTACACATAATATTCCATCTCCCTTTCGCTTGCTGGTGTAAATGCTCCAGCATTATATCTGAAAATCTGTGCCCTCCCTCTAGAATGCTGTACTCTACTCTTTCTCAGAAACACCTTTAGAGACAGTTCCACCACCTACTGCAGCCAGAACACACATCCCCTTTAATAAGTACAGACTACACTTAACTAACCCTAGTCTTGCAATGCGACCCTGCTAAGTGCATGCCATCAAAAAGAATTTAACACTGCACTATATGCCACGACCATAGTAAAGAACAGGCAGTCACAATTTTGTATGCTACCTCTGTCACCTAAACCAGGAAAGAAGTAATTGTGCATCACAATCCCCATGTATGATGGCTTGAGGCTCATGGAAATTAATATTTACATGTATTTGTTGTTATGAAGCCAAAGTTAATGAGTAAATTACATTTTAACTTTCAAAGTGATCTTCTTTATCTTTTAGTGCAGAATTTATGCATAGCAAAAGAGCAAAATTGACTTGAGGACTTTGCAATTCCAGAGTGTGGTCTGATCATCTCTCTTTCTGCTCAGGGTTTGTCATCAATTGAAGTGGTAACATTTGTTGAAGAGGAGCAGATGGTACATGTCATCTAAACTGAAATGTATGTTGGCTTGAATGAACCTTCTTGAATAACACTGCACGGCTTTCAAACCCAGTTCCTGTCACTTTATTTGAATTGCCTCCTGGTATGCCAGACTGTTGCCTAGAAGCAATTTTCTATGCAAATTTTTATAAAATCTTTACAGAATTGTTTCCTTTGTGTTTTAGTTTTAATCTGTGACATTTCAAACATAATGTTACAACTTTCTTTCTATTGTGATTCATTTGTGACTCGCAAACCGTCCTTCGGCCTGGAAGACATTAGAAATATAACAGTCAGATGACAATGTGATGGGTCGGGGCGAGTCATAATACTTTGGGAAAGTGTTGGTAACCTAAAGGGAAATGGTTATTGTTGTAAAGTTACTTTTGTTCCACACTCTACATTCAGGAACTTTTTTGGATTTACTTTAACATTACAATTCATATTTCATATGGCAGTGTAAAAATGCCTTGGACTAAAATACACATGCATCTTATATTTAATGTAATATTTATTATATAATTCATTCAGAATTCATCTCCAGTAATGTTTAGAGACCTGTTCTGTACAAGAATGTCCATTGTATTCATGAAGGCGCATGTGATTTACTCTTAAATGTCATTTGAAATGTGTTATGATCATTGCAGGTACCAATAATTAAAAAATGATTCAAATTTCCACTTGAGCAGCTTAAAGGAATCACAAGATTACATGAGTTAAGGGTTTTACTGTAACAAACAAACTAAAATCAACATTGACTAAATCGCACTTAAAGGGTAAATAATACTCTAAACTACGGGAAAGACTACATTAATTAGTTGCAGACTTAAGCTTTTATTACATTTATACTTGACAGCTTGTTTTCCCAGATTTTCAGCCTCCACGGGGAGCCTTCTAAAGTCACCTCCAGCTTTGAATGGGTTCACTTCTCCCCCCTTATCCAATTGTAGTGTTCAGTGATTACCAATAGTTGTTTCCTTCAGTCTTCTAAGAAATCCTGAACTGACCTACAGAAATGCAATTGTTTGTTTCCTCCAGTTTACATCAGAACAAAACTTCCAGGGTCATTAAATTTCCACAGGCTCCACCTCTTCAACCAGAGAATGTCTAACCAGATCTGGAGGCTATGTTCTGAAGAAGGGTTTAGGCCTGAAGCGTCAGCTTTCCTGCTCCTCTGATGTTGCTTGGCCTGCTGTGTTCATCCAGCTCTACACCTTGTTATCTCAGATTCTCCAGCATCTGCAGTTCCTACTATCTCTGGAGGCTATGTTCTTGTCTCTCACTCTGAGACACCCTCTTGCTCTTTGAGTCCAAGGTCATTTTATTTAAAAAATCAGACCACCTAGGAGTCTGGAAGTCTGCCTAAAGCAGAAACAGCTGCCTCTCTCTGTTTAGGTGTGAAACACGGCACTTGGATTTCAGTAAATCTTGACTCTGTTACCATTGTATCCAGAAGCTGGCCTGGGTACAATCTAATACAATTTCACCCCAGGGCATCCGGTTTTACCTTAAATTCAAAGAAACAGTTGAAAGCATACCAACTTACAAAACCACACATTCATAATGAATGACCTAACAAACCATTACATTCTACTCAAGAATGTGACTCGCCACTACCTTCTCAAGAGCACTTCGAGATGATCAATAAATGCTGGCCTTGCCAATGATGTTCACTTCCAGTGAGTGAATTTTTAAAATGTCTGGGAAAGTATACAACATAATATTAATATATCAGAGAATTTCAGTTGTTATGTTATTCTTCAGCTTTGCCTTCTCAGTTTCTAAATCATAGAAACCTAATTAATGCCTTGACATCTACAAGAAGGAATACCAGAGAATGTTTGCTGTGCATAGTGTACGCTTACATTATAATTCTCTCATTGCCACTGTGTACATTTGTCTGCCTTTCACCATCGTCTAGCGCACAAGTTTTGCTTTCTTCTGATCTTTTTCTAATATATTTGTTTTTATTTGACGCTAATGCCATTGAAATTTATGAGGAAATCTTCAAATTTATTTTAATGAACAAAACCACTGTTAACAATGTAACCATGTCATGAATCCATGTGGTCACTTCATTGTTAAATAAAAATACAACTACTATTCAATTAGTGCACATTTATTTTGTGCTTTTGCATCTCCCACCACCATAAAACACACTTCACTCTACCTTCACTTCAATCTTCAACACTCATCCAACAAAAGTATGTCAATGAGATTATAAAGAAGTCTACAGTGGTTTGATTGAAATCATATGTTATGTTTTTTTATTAATGATTTCAAATAATGTCAAGTATGTCTGTACATTTTGATGAGCAAAGATTCAGCTAAAGCAGCAAAATTCTTATTGTTCAACATGCACCGGGGTCTTGCCAGTGAATCAAAAAAAAGGACAAAATGCACAAAACATGCCACTTTCTCAGACACAACAGCAACCATCGCTCTCAATAATTGATCAAACAGTGTTTCAAACAGTCCTTTAAACATATTTTCTAGCTTCACACAGTCTCCCCGATGCTTCACACTGAGTCTCCCCCAGTGCTTCATATTGTCTCTCGCCCAGTGCCTATAAATATGCAAATTAGGAAGTGTGGAAGGCTATTTGGTCCCTTGATCACACTCCACCATTTGGAGAAATGTGATTATAGTCTCTACTCCATAATACTGCCAATCCCCAATACATTTTCGCTCCTTCGTTAGTGAAGAATCTATCTAATTCAGCATTAAAAATATTCAGTTATATAGCCTCCATTACTGTCTGGGAAAGAGAGTTCTCGACACTCATGAACTTCTGAGAGAAAGAATTTGAACTCATCACAAGCTTAAATGGGAAACCCCTTATATTGAAACTGTATCCTCTCTCATCTGAAAAAATATTCTTTCAGCATTCAGCCTCTCTCGATGCATCAGCATCTTATAAGTTTCAATAAAATCATCTCTCGTCCTTCTATGCTCCAATGGACGCATAGCCAACCTTTCCACATGAGATTACCCATTATCCCAATATCAGTCAACTTGTTGATAACTCTCTTGCCATGAGCATTTGCAATTCTGATGGTGAAGAAACGTATTCCTGCTCCTGGTTTGGTTGTTCATATGTTTGTATGATGGCTTAAACTTTCCCAGTTCTAACAACTTAACAACTCCTATCTGATCTCTCCTGTCTTGGAAGTTCCACAATCTAAAACCGCGTTAGTGAGGGTGACTGATTCCCCTGAACTGAACTGAATTACTTGATTCTCCTGCTAATAAACCAGACCAGTACACAAACTGATGCTGTTCCTTCCATCCCAACACCAGTTACCAAATGCTAATCGGCAAGGAGTGCAATCAAATAACATTGTGACACCGTAGCAGTAGAGGCATGGGGAGATGCAATGTTTAAAGTATATTTTGCGACTTTTTCCAAATTACAACTCATTATGTTTTAAATCCAGATTTTCAGAAGAATCATTCCGTATTTTTCATTAGCTGTCAACAATATGTTTGTCTATTTCTTGCTAACTATTCTTGACTTATTTTGCAAATTGTTAAAAAAACTTCTGTGATTTAGGCAAAACTCAACATAATGTAGCATCCAGTAAAATTAATTTTAAAGTAGGAAAGAAACTCGCCACCATTCATTTTATCTTTTAAATGTTAACTATTCCTTGTAGTTAACCAGATGCACAGAAGTTCTATCGCATGACAGTTAAAAGAAAGTTTTTAGAAACCTTAAGCTATGATAGTGAATTATTGAAATGTTCAGAACAAACTTCAGCCTAAAGTCATTTTTCTTTGTCTGAACAAGCTTTAAAATGTTGCAATTAAATATAGTTTAAATTGTATTTCAGCTCTACAGACATTAAAGTTTTGAGGAGAAATTGCATTTTCAGTAAATTATAATATTAAACTATCATAGTGGAGACACTTGTGTAATGTTCATGATAGACATAGAGAAAACTAAAAATGCTTTCAAAATGACATATAAAATTGAGAAATGTACAAACCTATCGTACTGCACAGTCTGTGCATTTAAATGACAGCTGCTTTTGTTCCTTCAGCCTTTCTGTGGAAGGTGATAGCAACATCTTACAAAACCATACCATTATTATCACCAACAAGCTTCACTTAAGTGTCTGTCTGTCAATTATAATATTGCTGTAGAGTGAGATTAAAAACAACCTACTTTCTGCAGCACTTTTTGTCATTATGTTACCAAAGAGTGGGTGGACTGCTTTACTATTCATGGAACTAAACTGAAATCTAATGCTATATAATGTTTGTTGAACTTGTTATGAAAATCATTGAGTCATATAATAGGAATCAGAGGCAAGGTGACTTTCACTTAATAACACACAGCTTAGTTAGCTTATCCAACAAAATACAAGAACGCTATTAATAATTTTTCTGCTTTTTGTTGGCAAGCTACTGTCATTCCAATAGCAAGCAGTGATTGATCCATTACAGTATGAGAATTGAGTAATCACCATAAATAAAACTTGTCTTCTTCACCCAATAAACTATGGACGAGCATCCTAAGGAAAAACATGTTGCCAACTTCATTAGAAGTTATATCCTGGTAAAAATGCATTACATAAGATCAGTTGGATACTATTTGGAGAAAAAACACATTGGGTCAAATGTTGTACTTTGAAAAAAAAAAGACATATTTTCTTCTACTTTATTTGACTGATAATCAGAGAAAAATTATATCACTGCCAGCAAAACAATTTTCAAAATTGGAAAATCTGCAGAAGCAAAGATTGTAATATTAATTCAGAAGAATATTAGGAATTTGGAGGAGTTAAGAGTTTGCACGGCAAGGGAAATGTTCCATGATGGATTCAGATATTCAAGTGCTACACTTTGATTTAATGATGCAGCTCAAGAACATATGAAATAAGAGCAGGAGTAGGCCAGATGGCTTCTCAGGTCTCTCTCCACAAGTCAATGGGATCATGGCTGATCTGATGTGCCTCAACTCCACTTTCCTATCCATCTTCCATCACACTTGACACCTCTGACATTCAAAAACTGTTCAACGCAGTCCTGAATATATTCAATGAATGACTCTCCACTGCATGCTGCGGTGAGAATTCCAGGCAGTAATGATCCTCTCAGGGAAGAAAATTCTCCTCATCTCTATATTAAACAGGAGCCCTCTTATTTTTAAACTGAGCCCTCTAGTTCTAGAATTCCCCAATGGGAGGAAGCATCCTTTCAGCATTTATTCTGTCAATCTCCTTCGGAACCCTGTATATTTTACTAAGAGCATCCACCATTTGTCTAAATTCCAATGAACATTGGCCTAATGTACACAAACATTTCCCCATAAATCAAATCGTCATACCAAGAATCAACAACGTGAACCATATCTGAATGCTTCCAATGCAAATATTTATCTCCCTGAGTAAGAAACCAACACTGTATGCAATATTCTAGGTGTGGTCTCACCAATGCCCTTTACCAGTGTGGCAAGACTGTGGTAGTTTCATACACAATTCCCATTGCATTGAAAGCTCCCATTCTGTTTGCTTTCCTATTCACTTGCTGGACCTGTAGGCTGATTTTGTCTTACAGGTGCAAGGATACGCTGTGTACTGCTGCATTCCACAGTCTCTCTCTATTTAAATAATATTATATTCTTCCTGCCCAGTTTATCCAGCTGACATCTTCTATATAATACTCAATCTAACATTTTTTTTTGCATACTCACTCAATCTATCTATGTCCTTTGTTGAGACTTTGCATCCTCCTCAGAACTTGTTTTCCTATCTATCGTTTTATCACCAGCAAATTTGGCTTCCCACAATCAGACCTGTTATATTTTCAGACACCAGCACTGCGAGCATGTTATTTCTTCTGGTTATCAACCACTGGTGGTTTGTGTCCAGGATACTTTGCTGCCATCAATCCTCAGTTCAATAATGAATTAAATTTATCAGAGAGGATAGGCTACTAAAGGGTGTTAACGAGAAGAAGAATTTTTCTTACATCATAAGGTATATTTTATTGCTTGATAGTAATAAGTACAATTAAAGTTAACTAGTTAGACATAATTCCAACTATCAAAAGTACATATTTTATGACCGTATCTGCCAGACCCTCATGTAAGCCTCCATCCAGATCCTCTATTTAAACCTGTCACCTATTCCTCCATCCACAGATTCTGTGACTTCAGATTGGATTGAACTCATTACAGCTCAACATTAACTCTTTCAGAACCATTACCTATGTAATAGGTTCATTCAAACATGTCATTAATGTGAATTACAAGTAGCTCAGGCTGCAGCACTGGTCCCTGTGGCACCCCAATAGTTACAGTTTGTCATTGTGAAAATGACCCATTCGTCCCAATTCCTTTTTCTGTTAGTTGGCTTGACCCCTATCAATAGGAATATTTCACCTCCAAAACTAGTGACTTTGATCTTTTAGGGTAACCTTTGACATGGCACATCATCAAATGCCTTTTGGAAATACAAATGCACTATATGGTTCCTCATTATTCATCCTGCTTGCTAGATCTTCAAACAATTCTAATAAATTTATCAGACACGGTTTTCATTTCACAAAATCTGTTGCCTGTGACTGATTATATTATGATTTCCTAAATCATAATTTTCAAGGATAATCCAGGTAATTATAGACCGGTGAGCCTGATGTCAGTGGTGGGGAAGCTGCTGGAGAAGTTACTGAGGGATAGGATCTATTTACGTTTGGAAGAAAATGGGCTTATTAGTGATAGGCAGCATGGTTTTGTGCAGGGAAAGTCATGTCTTACCAACTTGATAGAATTCTTTGAGGAAGTGACAAAGTTGATGGATGAGGGATGGGCTGTAGATGTCATTTACATGGACTTCAGTAAGGCATTTGATAAGATTCCCCATGGTAGGCTGATGGAGAAAGTGAAGTTGCATGGGGTCCAGGGTGTACTAGCTAGATGGATAGAGAACTGGCTGGGCAACAGGAGACAGAGAGTTGTAGTGGAAGGGCATTTCTCAAAATGGAGAACTGTGACCAGTGATGTTCCACAGGGATCTGTGTTGGGACCACTGCTGTTTGTGACATACATAAATGATCTGGAGGAAGGTATAGATGGTCTGATTAGCAAGTTTGCAGATGACACAATGATTGGTGGAGTAGCCGATAGTGAAGGGGACTGTCGGAGAATGCAGCAGAATATAGATAGAATGGAGAGTTGGGCGGAGAAATGGCAGATGGAGTTCAATCCAGGCAAATGCAAGGTGATGCATTTTGGAAGATCCAATTCAAAAGCAAACTTGAGGTAGATGGAAAAGCCCTGGGGAAAATTGATGCACAGAGAGATCTGGGTGTTCAGGCCCATTGTACCCTGAAGGTGGCAATGCAGGTCGATAGGGTGGTCAAGAAGGCATATGGCATGCTTTCATTCATCAGATGGGGTATTGAGTACAAGAGTTGGCAGGTCATGTTGCAGTTGTATAGGACTTTGGTTTGACCACATTTGGAATACTGTATATGGTTCTGGTCGCCAAATTACCAAAAAGATGTGGATGCTTTGGAGACGGTGCAGAGGAGGTTCACCAGGATGTTGCCTGGTATGGAGGGCGCTAGCTATGAAGAGAGGTTGAGTAGATTAGGATTATTTACATTAGAAAGACAGAGGTTGAGGGGGGATCTGATTGAGGTCTACAAAATCATGAGAGGTATAGACAGGGTGGATAGCAAGAAGCTTTTTCCCGGAGTGGGGGACTCAATTACTAGGGGCCACGATTTCAAGGTGAGAGGGGAAATGTTTAAGGGAGATATGCATGGAAAGTTCTTTACACAGAGGGTGGTGGGTGCCTGGAACGTGTTGCCAGCGGAAGTGGTAGAGGCGGGCATGATAGTGTCATTTAAGATGTATCTAGACAGATACATGAATGGGCAGGGAGCAGAGGGATACAGATCCTTGGAAAATAGGCGACAGGTTTAAATAGAGGATCTGGATCAGCGCAGGCTTGGAGGGCTGAAGGGCCTGTTCCTGTGCTGTAATTTTCTTTGTTCTTTGTTCGTCTTTGTAAATATACTGATACTACCTTCTTAAAAATTGCTTCAAATATTTACTATATTATGGAGATTAGCTAAACTGGTTCATAATTTTCTGCTTACTGTCTCTCTTTGTCTTGAACAAAGGTGTTGCATTTGCAGATTTTGAAACAGCTAGGACCTTTATGGAATCTAAGGATTTTTGAAAATTACATCTAATGCATCAACTTTCTTTGTAGTCACTTCTTGAAAGATTCTATGATGCAGACCAGAAGGTCAAGGGATTTGTCAACCTTAAAATCCATTTGCTTTCCCCATTACTTTTTCTCAAGTCCTCAAGTGCAGTGGTTGTTTTAAGTGTGTCCCTTCATTTTGCCTCTTGATTTTCTTTTTTTTAATGTAATTGTCTCTGCTACTGTGAAAAAAACACAAAATACTTTTTCAAGGCCCATGCCATTTCCTCATTCCACATTTTTAATTCTCCAGTCTCACCTTTTACAGGAACAATGTTCATTTTAGCCACTCTTTCTTTTAACTTACTTGTAGAAGGTTTCACTATATGTTTTTAAATTTTTCATGAGTTTTCTCCCATACTCCATTTTCTCTTTTTTGTTTATTGATCATCCTTTACTGGTTTTTCAAAAACAAATTCCTAACTTCTGCCATACCAATTTCATTTCAATTTGATATGATCCTAATTCCCTTAGTTAGTCATGAATGATGCATCCTTCAGGTAGAATCTTTGTTCCTCAGTATAATCTAAGTAATTTTGTTGGAAGTTATGAAATGTATCCTTAAATATCTGCTACTATTTCTATACAGTTTTAACCTATTTATTATTTAACCTATTTACCCGGTCCACTTTAGCAATTACTGTTTCATACCCTTGTAATTTATTTGTGTTTACGACACCAGTTATAAACTCACATTTCTCATTCACAAACTGAATCCAAACTCTTTCGTGCTATGATCAATCTTGCCTAGAAGACCCTTCACTACGATGTTTTTAATTCTTCTCATCTTGTTATACATTGCCAGGTCCAAAATAGACTTTACCTGCTGTGTTCCAGAATGTATTGTTCCAAGAAGTTATTCTGAATACACTTTATGAACATATCCTTCACACTGCCTTTGCCAAATTGATTTGGCTGACTGATCGGAAGATCAAATTCAACCATGATTATTGCAGCTTTTCTTGAAGACCCCATTTTTTTCTGATGTATTCCTGTCCTACTATGTAGCTACTGTCAGGGGGCCTCTAAATTACTTCCACAGTGAATTCTTTGCAATTTATGTCTGTGAACGGATTCCACACCTTGACCTTCAAAACCAAGATCATTTCTCATTATTACAATGATTCTATCCTTTATTAACAGAGTATCCTACCACATTTTCCTTCCCTCTGTCATTCTGAAAAGTCAAATGCCTTGGATATTTAGGTCCCAGCTTTGGTCTCTTTGCAACCATTGGCTCGATAATAGGTATGATATTGGGCTCATTTATTTCTACCAATGCTATCACTTCATCCTTCTTGTAATGATGGTGTCAACATTCAGTTAATGAACATTTAATTCTGCCTTTTTACTGTTATTTGTTTGTGTGCTCTTATTTCTGTATGCTTGTTCCTTTCCTGTCACACTCTGTTTATTATGACTTATATCATTACCTTCCACTAATGGTTTGTCCTATTTCTTTAACTTTCCAAATTGCCCCTCACATGAACCACTCTGTCTCAAATAAAATCTATTTAATTGAAAACTTTCTCCACAACTGTAGTAATATAATTCCCAGCATGGTTCAGGTGAAGGCCATCCCATTGAAATAGTTCCCTCTTACTGCTGCCAGTCTCCCATGAATCAAAGATAATAGGAACAGCAGATGCTGGAGAATCCGAGATAACAAGATGTGGAGCTGGATGAACACAGCAGGCCAAGCAGCATCATAGGAGCAGGAAATCTTGACGTTTCGGGCCTAGACCCTTCATCAGATATGGGGGAGGGGAAGAGGGTTCTGAAATAAATAGGGAGAGAGGGGGAGGCAGATAGAGGAGAGGATAGGTGGAGAGGAGACAGACAAGTCAAAGAGGCGGGGATGGAGCCAGTAAAGGTGAGTGTAGGTGGGGAGGTAGGGAGGAGATAGGTCAGTCCAGGGAGGACGGACAGGTCAAGGGGGCGGGATGAGGTTAGTAGATAGGAGATGGGGGTGTGGCTTGAGGTGGGAGGAGGGGATAGGTGAGAGGAAGAACAGGTTAGGGAGGTGGGGACGAGCTGGGCTGGTTTTGGGATGCAGTCGGGGTCGGGAGATTTTGAAGCTTGTGAAATCCACATTGATACCATTGGGCTGCAGGGTTCCCAGGCTGAATATGAGTTGCTGTTTCTGCAGCCTTTGGATGGCATCATTGTGGCACTGCAGGAGGCCCAGGATGGACATGTTGTCTGAGGAATGGGAGGGGGAGTTGAAATGGTTCGCGACTGGGAGGTGCAATTGTTTGTTGCGAACTGAGTGCAGGTGTTCTGCAAAGCGATCCCCAAGCCTCCGCTTGGTTTCCCCGATGTAGAGGAAGCCACAACGGGTACAGCGGATGCAGTATACCACATTGGCAGATGTGCAGGTGAACACCTGCTTGATGTGGAAAGTCTTCTTGGGGCCTGGGATTGGGGTGAGGGAGGAGGTGGGGGGGCAGGTGTAGCACTTGCTGCGGTTGCAGGGAAAAGTGCCGGTTGTGGTGGGGCTGGAGGGGAGTTTGGAGCGGACAAGGGAGTCACGGAGAGAGTGGTCCCTCCGGAAAGCAGACAAGGGTGGGGAGGGAGAAATGTCTTTGGTGGTGGGGTCAGATTGCAGATGGCGGAAGTGTCAGAGGATGATGCGTTCGATCCGGACGTTGGTGGGGTGGTACATGAGGACGAGGGGGATTCTTTTTTGGTTATTATTGCGGGGACGAGGTGTGAGGGATGAGTTGCGGGAAATGCAGGAGACACGGTCGAGGGTGTTCTCGACCACTGCGGGGGTGGGGGGGAAGTTGCGGTCCTTGAAGAATGAGGAAATCTGAGATTTACGGCAGTGGAATGCGTCATCCTGGGAGCAGATGCAGTGGAGGCGAAGGATTTGGGAATAGGGGTTGGCATTTTTGCAGGAAGGTGGGTGGTAGGAGGTGTATTCTAGGTAGCTGTGGGAGTCGGTGGGCATTAAATGGATGTCGGTTTCTAGGTGGTTACCCGAGATGGAGACAGAGAGGTCCAGGTGAACTTAAGGTTGGGGTGGAAGGTGTTGGTGAAGTGGATGAACTGTTTGAGCTCCTCATGGGAGCACGAGGCACCACCGATACAGTCATCAATGTAACGGAGGAAGAGGTTCGGCGCCGGAGGGACCACTCTCTCCGTGACTCCCTTGTCCACTCCAAACTCCCCTCCAGCCCCACCACACCCGGCACTTTTCCCTGCAACCATAGCAAGTGCTACAGCTGCCCCCACACCTCCTCCCTCACCCCAATCCCAGGCCCCAAGAAGACTTTCCACATCAAGCAGGTGTTCACCTGCACATCTGCCAATGTGGTATACTGCATCCGCTGTACGCGTTGTGGCCTCCTCTACATCGGGGAAACCAAGCGGAGGCTTGGGGATCGCTTTGCAGAACACCTGCACTCAGATCGCAACAAACAATTGCACCTCCCAGTCACGAACCATTTCAACTCCCCCTCCCATTCCTCAGACGACATGTCCATCCTGGGCCTCCTGCAGTGCCACAATGATGCCACCCGAAGGCTGCAGGAACAGCAACTCATATTCAGCCTGGGAACCCTGCAGCCCAATGGTATCAATGTGGATTTCACAAGCTTCAAAATCTCCCGTCCCCCGACCGCATCCCAAAACCAGCCCAGCTCGTCCCCACCTCCCTAACCTGTTCTTCCTCTCACCTATCCCCTCCTCCCACCTCAAGCCACACCCCCATCTCCTATCTACTAACCTCATCCCGCCCCCTTGACCTGTCCGTCCTCCCTGGACTGACCTATCTCCTCCCTAACTCCCCCACCTACACTCACCTTTACTGGCTCCATCCCCGCCTCTTTGACTTGTCTGACTTCTCTCCACCTAGCCTCTCCTCTATCCACCTTCTATCTGCCTCCCCGTCTCTCCCTGTTTATTTCAGAACCCTCTTCCCCTCCCCCATATCTGATGAAGGGTCTCGGCCTGAAACATCAAGCTTTCCTGCTCCTATGATGCTGCTTGGCCTGCTGTGTTCATCCAGCTCCACACCTTGTTATCCCATCAATCAAAACCCATTTCTCCCAATGTTTGAGCTACTCATTGGACTCTCCAATCTTATTTACCCAATGCCAATTGCTCATGGCCAAGGTATCAATCTAAGGAATATTGCCTGCGTTCTACATTTTTTAAAATTTAGCCCTTAGTTGTTCATATTTCCTAAGTTGAACCTCTTAGGAACACCCAAGTTTGACATTTGGGCGAGGGCAACTGGATCCTTTTCACTCCCAATCCAAATTCTTCTCCAGGCCTGGGAAGATATTAACCCTTAACTGTAGCATTGGACAGGATTCACAGCCTTTGGGATTCAGGCTGTTGGTTCCAGAGAATTGTATTTATCATCCTTACTCAGCTGTCTTCTAATACAACTCAAATTGTTTAACTCTTCCTCTTTAATGTCTCCCCCCTCACTGCCATGATGAGTTTACTTAGCCTCCCTTCAGTGTTTTTGCACACACAGACTACAAGAAACTCAAACCTGTTGGATAATTGTAAGGTTTGAGGTTCTTCAAATGGTATCTTCTGGATCCCCATAACTGCCTCACTTGCAGTCATACCATCCTGTCACACTGACAACTGACCAAATTCTAAGCATCAAGGCAAAGGGATGTTACTTTCTCCCAGAACAAAGTCTTATTTCACAAGGGAAAAAAGCAGATCATGAAGCAAGAACAGCAATGGAGAGATTGTATCTAATGACACAGCCTTCTATAATCCCTACCCTTGCTGTTCACAGATGCTGTAGCCTGGGGACTGTAAAAGAAAACCCACGGAGGAGCAGTAGAGAATATGTGATATATGCTGACAGGCCTTAAGTACACCAAATATTATAGCAGGGATTATATTGCAGGAAATTCCCTTGATGTGCTCTTGCATGATTGAAGAGGCCCACCTCATGGAACTTCAGATGAGTCCATGCATGCCTTGCCCACAACTGATACTGTCAGAATGTCTACATGTTTATGCCTTTACAGGCCCCATAACATTACAATGATCTGCATCAAGGTGCTTTTTAAATTTATTTAACCTATGTTTCTAATCAACCTGTTCAGAGATGTTATTACATGTCTCTAGAGCAGTGGAATTTGAACCCGGATCCCTTTTTCTAGTTATAATCAGTTCTAAAGAAGGGTAACTGGACCCAAAACATTAACTCTGTTTTCTCTCCACAGATGTTGCCAGACCTGTTGAGTTTCTCCAGCAACTTCTGTTTTTGTAAAGCTTTATGGTTGGAGAAAGATGTATGCACAGGTATATGAGAAATTGTCACCTTGTGAAACTTAATTCACTTACAGAACTCCATATGTGATATTATTCTGCATTGTTTTACCCTTTACTCTTTGTTGCTGGGTGGTAATTTTTTTTAATTTTGTTTGATAAATGGAAATTTAATTGGGTGTTGTAAAGAATGCTTTGCAACAGTGGCATTAGGAGTTGCGGCTAGAGTGGCCATTGATTGTTATTCTGACATTCTATTGGCTCAACCTAAATAAACTTGTGTTAATATTGGTATCCCAATGAGTATCATGAGCAGCTAATGATGCATTCCTTGCTCTTCTTTGACTTCTCTTTCTACTTGGGATCATCTATAAATGATCTGTGCTCTATGTCTAATTACGCCAATTGATCCTTGCAGGTCCAATCCTCATTGCTACATATTATTGTGGTGACAACTGCATACCATTACCATTCTAAAGACCCTGACTTCTTGTGTATAATGTAGCATCTCTAAATCTGACGACCAAAAGCTGATTACTTGTTCAATTGCACACCTGTTGGTCAGTTAGCTTTTAAGCTATTGGATTGCGTTAGTTAGTTTCCGATGGAAAGCATCAGTTGAGGAAATCAGTTGTTGAAATCAATGCCGCATGCAAGAGCCAAGTGGTTACCGAGAACTGCTAATGGATAAAGAAGAGCAGTGGTACTTACCTCTGACCCCCAAACAAACCTGCTCTATTTGATCAGACCACCACCAACCTTTCATCACCATTCCCACCCCTTTACAGTGACCAACACACAAGTGATCACTGACCCCACTGCTATCAGTGAATAGTCCTTATGATCACCAACATCCCTTTTCCGAACATATAATCCAAATATCTCCTACTCACCACAGCCTCTGAGACACTCAACACCTCCACCCCATTACTTTGTTCTGCCATCTCTAAACGCAATAACTCTTCAGCCTACCACAATGTGAAGCAGTATATGTCCAAATGCAGCAAGACCTAGGAAATGTCCAGGCTTAAGCTGAAAAATGGCAAGTAACGTAAATGCCAGGCAATGACCATTCCAACAAGATAGACTCTAACCATCATCCCTCGACATTCAATGGTATCACCATCACAGAATCCCCTGACTATCAACATCCTGGAATTACCTTTGACCAGAAACTAGCCATATAAATACAATAGCTACAATAGCAGCTCAGAGGCTAGAAATATTGCAGCGAGTAACTCACTTCCTCACTTCCTGAAGATTGACCGCCACCTACAATGCATGAAGAGTTTGATACAATACTTCACTGTTGCCTAGTTGTGTGCAGTTCCATCTAGCCTCAAGAAGCTTGACGGCATCTAGGACAAAACAGCCCAAATGTTTGGTACCAAAACTATAAAATCCTCACTCCCTCCACCATTGAAGCTCAGTAGCAGCGGTGTGTATCTGCAAGATGCATTGCAAAATTTTACCAAGGCTCCTTAGTAAACACCTTCCAAATCCACGACCACTTCCATATACAAGGGTAACAGATATATGGGGATGCCATAACTTGTAAGTTCCCATCCAAGCCACTCACGATTCTGAACTGGAAATGTGGAAATGTATCTCCTTTCCTTCACTGTTGCTAGATCAAAACCTGTAACTCCCTCCCTAACAGCATTGTAGATCTACCTCCAGCTATTCCAGAATGCAGCAGCTAACCACCATTTTCTCAAGGGCAAATAGGAACTGGCAATAAATGCTGGCCAGCCAGCAATGTACATATCCCATGAATACATTTTTTAAAATCACCTCTGGTTTTCCAATCAATGTACCAAGACCTAGCCACACCAACCCACATCTATCCAAATGATATCTACTCAAGCTGTAGAAAATCTATCTGCTTCTGAGCTGTGCTCTGTCCTGCAGCAATTCCTATTTAACTGAAAGTCAAGACTGTCAATCGGCTTTAGAGTGAGGACCATACTTAAAAAGCAGGCGCATGGTAGATTTGAAGCTCTATGGTATCCTGACCAGACTTTTTTCTTCCCTTAACCAGCAATCTGTCCTGATCCACCCACATTGACACTGTGTTCAAGAAGGCACAGCAACAACTCTACCTCCTCAGGAGGCTAACATAGATGTAGAAGTTTATAGAAGTTTAGGGAGGAATCCCAAATTTAAGGATTATGCAGCTGAAGGCATGTCTTACTATGGTGAATCAACTAAAATAGGCTATATGTGAAGCCAAAATTGGAGAGAGACAAAATTCTTAGAAGATTGTATGGCCTGAGAGAGCACTACAGTGAAAGGGTTTGTAAAAGAATATGAAAGTGAAGAAACAATTGTAGTTTTCGTGATGGTCCTAAACCAGGTGCAAAAAGCAAAGGTTTGTAAAAGGTTGACATTTATAGCTCAAGACAGTTAAAATACAAAGGGGAGGAATCTGTGCTTCAGTTTTTAAGAACATTGCTTCAGCCCCAAATGAAGTATTCACACACAGTTTTGCATGCTGCTACATTGGAAAGATGTCTCAGTTAAAGGGATACTGTGCAGATTTGCCAGAATGGTAGTAGGCTTTAAAGGGTTACATTATGAGACCAGTTTCTATTAAAGCAGGTTACATTCTCTCAGATTTAGAAGATTGATGGATAATCTAATTGAAGTGTTGAAAATCATAACAGGATTTGATAGCTTTACTGAAGGATATCTAGATGCTGTTCACATGGAGACAGAAACATTTTGAAGAGGATTACATTTTAACTGGATGCTGAAACTAATGCAAAGATTTTTCCTAACATCATTGACTTATGTAGGAAGTGTGGTGTGACTAAACTCCATAATAATAGGAATTAAAATAAACAGAATAATTTCAACGCAAGCAGCCCTGTATCAAGTAAAGTTCATTTTAATTGTGCCTTTGATCAATATTCAATTGTACATTTTATTTTTCAATATCCCCTCCCATTTTCTCCCCTCCAGTTTTGAAGATGTGCAAGTGTGCAGGCATTATCCTGCTTTGATTGCGCATCCAAATAATTATTTTTATGTTAGCCTAGATATTGCCAGCTTATTTCACTGTGGGGTTGTCATAGCTACAGTTACTTTTGTCCACAGCAGTTTTTCATATATCAGTACTTTTGAATTATAAGTAATTTGTATCTCTCGGGCTTGGTAATGTGCCTTGATTTCCAGAGGGTGCTTCAAAACTATTGATAGTGCTTTTACTACAGGCTACCTTGACTGAACTAAGCTCATTTGGCGCAAATGGAGGATTAAGCCAAAGACATTAATTTCCTGTATGGCACAATTCTTCAAGTAGAAGCTTGGAAATATCTATGTGCAACAATTTTCCCTACAAAATAACATTTGTGCAAATTTCTGCAGAGAAACTAAATTAGAAGCCACAAAATGTTCAAACATAAAACAAGGAGCAAATTGTAGAGTTCATAGTATAACAAATGCATATTTCTTTTGTCTAGAAGATGTCTCAAAAACTAGTCGAAAGGTTAATGCCTTTTCACCTCCTTTAAACATTATTCTTGCTGCTGGGATCAAGCAGTTCACCGTAGGGAATGGCATCGTGTCTCATTCTGTCACTTAATAGATTAACATTTCATTGCAGAGATTAAAACAGCTTCAACCCATCCAGGCAGGAACTGTATAGATTTTCTCAATGATTCTTTAGTGCTCTGCACAGCATGTTCATGTTTTATTGGCAAAAATAGATCTGAAAATAAAACACTGAAAGACTTTTTGAAAAACAAAATACTTTTTTTGTTTCATAAAAAAATGGATTTGTTTAAAAAAACACTACCAGCTGAAATTAGCTTTCTTGGTATTGCTAAAACTAAATCAAAGTATCCTAATTCAAAGTACAATTGATGTAAAGTAAGAAAAAATAGCAAGAAAGGATGATGTTAAGCAACTATAAGTTAGATGGCTATTTGCAGGAGCTGTGAGTAAATTGGCTGCTGAGTTTCTTAAATCATAATAATAACTATGATTCTAAAGTATTTCATTCGCTGTAAACACTTTGAAGTAACCTGAGGTTGTGAAAGGCACGATATAAATGTAAGTATTTCTTATTATGCAAAGAAATAAATCATTTACATTTTAATTCTGCTATAGTCCAATGAAGATGAATAAATTGAAGATGAATGAATTCAAACTCATTAATAGTCAAGTAAGCAGTGCATCAGAGCACCATATACTCCTTGTCACTGGAGATAATGATCAGTTCTAATATGTTTTTAATGTGCCTCTTGTGTCTTTATTCCAACTTGCCTAGGCCAAATCCTGGATTTTATTTTTGATATCAGGCTCAGATGGAATGCTCGACGCAAAATAGGATTAAAAAAACCCTTATTATTGAACAGGAGAAACATGGTGTAAAATTAGATAAGGAAATGTAATATTTCATCAATTTGTTTGCCACTTGTGAGGGCATACATGGTATTATTACTTTACAAATAAGTGAAGCCTCTTAGGGATCGAAATTACAAAGTGCTGGGGCAGATCAGCATCTATGGAGAGAGAAACAGAGTTAATGTTTCAAATCCAATATGACTTACTTGGAAGCCTCCTGGAGTGAGATTGCCCAATGCCCTATAACAGAACAATCACAGAATAAAAAACTCAGTCCAGCATATGAGGTTGTTGAAGGCTTTATCACTGAATTTTCTTAAATATTTCACTATGATCGTGCCTAATTTCAGATGGGATTATGAATGAAACCAGCCCAAAGATTCACATGGTAATATACTCTGAATTATAGTCCAATATTATATAATCTTTGTTTCCTGAATATTTCCTATATCTTGCAACTTCGGAATTTTAGTTTCCAAGCTTTGTATGAGTAAGGCATCCCTTTCCTTCTGTATCCAAACTTTGCTTTCAAAACTTCCGCTGAAATTTTTTCATTGTTTTGCTGGAATGCCATCCACCCACGACTCTGTTTCTGATCCTGATAAAGATTGCAGTGCTCATGGAATAACACTTGATATACATGGAACAGGTAGGCAGAAGAACTACTGTAGATGGATACATGTCAAAGGTTCATCAGTGAACTTCCGTCAACATACAAATCTAACCATATAGTGCACAGTGAAAACAAGTGAAACAATTATTTTTTAGAGGAATTTCCTTTAAGTAATTAATTTACAAGTTTGAGGCCAATAGAACATCTTTCCTTGATAGCTGGGATGGGGAGATATCACTAACACTGAGGAAGAAGGCAATGTAATACAAGAAGAGACACACTGGGAATTCACTGCAAATGATCTTTAATATGGATAACTGTGAGTTAATGCACTTTGCTGGGAAAACAAAACTACAATATCATCCATTGAGATAATAAGAACTGCCGATGCTGGAGTCTGAGATAACACAGCGTGCAGCTGGAGGAACACAGCAGGCCAGGCAGCATCAGAGGAGCAGGAAAGCTGACATTTCAGGTTGGGACCCTTCTTCAGAATATCATCCATACCTTAGAATACAGGAAACTGATTGGAGTTGGAAAGCAAAGGGATCTCAATTTACAAATGAATAAATCATGAAAAGCAGCAATTTACATCATGAAAGCAATGGAAAATTGAGAGCAAAGCAAATTTCTAGGAATATGGAATTCAGAAGTGGTGAAGTTATGTTAAAGTGGAGTAGTAGCTACACTTAGGAGTTTTTGCATGGTTTTGTATGCGTCATTAGAAAAAGGACACAGATGCACTAAAAGTGCAAAAGATGGTATCAGAACTAGGGAGTTTCAGTTAGCGGGAAAGAGTGAACAGCATGGATAATTTTCTTTGGAAAAGACAAGACTTTGAGCAAACTTAATAGAGGCCCTTAAAATTATAAATGCTTGGGAATGGTATATGTAGAGAGAATATGGAGAATTTTAGCACACAAAAGCAGCTGGAAGCAGGCATGGGTGAGAATTTTAAAATTCAGAATCCTGACCCCAATCTGTGACTTCTGCTTGGGTTAAAGGGTATGCAGTTAATCCTCTCCCAGGAGGTGATTTTGCAATTTAAATACATTCATGAGATTCTGATTTATAAGACTTTCATTGGCAACTAAACTTTCCCAGGCATTGGGAGACAACAACAGTTTCAGGCAGAAGTTAAGAGATAACAAGGTGTGGAGCTGGATGAACACAGCAGGCCAAGCAGCATCATAGGAGTGGGAAAGCTTGACGTTTCGGGCCTAGACCCTTCATCAGAAGGGTCCTT
>JAHRHZ010000289.1:19196976-19255494 GCA_024137785.1 Ginglymostoma cirratum
GTCACTGGATCACAATCCTGGAATTCCCTCCCTAAGGGCATTGTGGGCCTATGTAGAGCACATGAACAACAGCAGTTCAAGAAGGTAGCTCACCACCACCTTTTCAAGGGCAACCAGGGATGGACAATAAATATCAGCTCAGCCAGAGACACCATGTCCCACATGTAACATTAGAAAAGAAAGGATCGCTGATGCGGCAGACACACACAATCTTGCAAACTTGTATCATGACTGACCTGGCAATAATCTTTGATGAAGGGTCCTTTCTGATGAAGGGTCTAGGCCCGAAACGTCAAGCTTTCCTGCTCCTATGATGCTGCTTGGCCTGCTGTGTTCATCCAGCTCCACACCTTGTTATCTCGGATTCTCCAGCATCTGCAGTACCTATTATCTCTCTCAGGCAGAAGTTAAATGTTTCTGCAGCATTGCCTATGGGTCAGGAGGAGCAGTGGACTTCTCTTATTCCATGTGCCCTCCTCCCACCAATACACCACGTACCAATTTACACGTTTATACATGCACACACTATCTCTCCGCAGATGCCACTCTCTTCACCTCTGATCATAGATTTGCTTCCTGGATTTGTGGATCACCCAACCTAGTCTTATGTCTCTATGTCTATCTGAAAGTGAAATTTACTGATCAAGCTGGCTTCCAGGACAGGAACCTTTCAAGGTCAAATCTGGACTTTTGGATCAAATCCAGGCTTTCAAGAAATCCTTTTCAAAACTCTCCACTCCCTCCCTTGCTTTGAAAGTCAATGTCTTCATGAAGGGAAAATTCAAAGCTAAGGGGCATGAATACAAGGTAGTTCATTAAAAAAACCCATGGCAAAATAGATTGGTTTTTGTTTTTATTTACAGAGTAGCTAGAATATGGAAACATAGGAAATGTTGACGTAAACAGCATATATACCTTCAAATAAGAACTGTATTAACACATGAGAGAAAAGGGAATAGAAAGATATGTTAAAAGTCTGATATTGGATAAACAGAACGGAAAGAGATTCATGGGGATTATACACATCAGTGCAAAATAGTTGAGCAGAACAGCTTGTTTCTGTGTAGTGCAATCTGTGCCATTCAATATAAAGTTTGATTTATTGTTATACTGTATCAAGTGTCAGCTTGCCCGAAAAAGCATCAATATTTTGATTGTCATTGGACATTGTCAATATGAAGCAATCGGAGGTCATTTGGATGGTGGAATTGAAGATAATAAGAAATTTTGTTTTCTCTTTTCTTGTCATATATGAACTGTTGCTTTCTGGAGGTCATGGCTTTTTGTGTGATTATTTAATATTCGTTTCCAAACAGGTAGAAATAACAAGTAAATGGCAAACTT
Source organism: Ginglymostoma cirratum (assembly GCA_024137785.1). Lineage (NCBI taxonomy): Eukaryota > Metazoa > Chordata > Chondrichthyes > Orectolobiformes > Ginglymostomatidae > Ginglymostoma > Ginglymostoma cirratum. The sequence goes on from JAHRHZ010000289.1 coordinate 19,198,321, forward strand.
CTAAAAACATTTCTTCACTAAGAACTTTCTGATGCATAATTTTTTTTAGATGCAGTTTATTTTTTTCAATTCCAGTTGGGGCTCTGATCTTCTGAGGCACATCCTCATGTGAGGGTATAATTAGTCTCGTGTGACAATTGCTCTGACTGTAAATTAAGAGTTTCTAAGGCTTTGAAATAATATTTAGAGAATGGGGTTATTGTGATGATGCATTTTATTTCAAATTAGAAACAATCCCAGTGATGTTCATCTTCATAATCATAGTGGGCTTCAAAACAGCAATAAATGTACCATAGGAGGTTTGCTTCCCATTGAAAATAGATTACATGCTTCTTGTAATCTTATGCACCTCCAGTATTGTATATTTTGACTTTGTGTCTTGCAATAAAAATGATGGAAGATTGGCTCTCTCTCCATCTTAGATAATGATAACCTTTTACACATTCATCAAACTTTTGTATCTTTAGGTATCTTTGTTCTCTATTCTGAGCCATTTGAACTGTCAGTTTTTACTGGCGGTGACAGTTTCTTTGAAGAAACTTGCCATCTTTTTATTACTTTGTTAGGTTGTCATGCATGCAGGGCTGAAATTGATGCTGAATTCTTGCATAAAAATGTATGTAAAGCCTTATCACCAGTGGTAACAGTGTTCTAATCATTGTTGAGGTTTTAATTGTGTTAACTCAGTGATTGGGTACTTGAAGTAGAAAGGATGCTAATTCCTGTTACAGAAATACAAATTGGTTACAACTATGTGGCAATACATTCAACCCCAGCAGTCCATTATCAGGTTCCTCCTTCACATGAACAAGTGTGTCTAATGTACAGATATCAATCAGGCTTTCACACTCTTCAACCTCCTTTGGTTCATCCATTTATCTAATCTAATTTCCAATTTCTGTCTCAACAACTAACTTTCAAACAGAATTCTATAGCCTTAGAGTTAATTTCTTCAGCTCTCTGTTCTAAATCTCTTAAATTCATCCAAGGCCCCAGATTCTTAACTCCAAAAATTAGAATCTGTCGACTTCTAACTATTCCATTAACATTCTTCCATATTCATAAATATTTCTATTATGTTGCCCTAAACCCATGCTGTTCAAGTGAAGAATGACCTTCTTTGTAGCCAATTACAGTGTAATTGATTGAATATGGATGATGATGGGATAGTGTAGGGGGATGGGCTTAGATTAGTTCACAGGGCGGCGCAACATCGAGGGCCGCAGGGCCTGTTCCGAGCTGTATTGTTCTATGTTCTATGTTCTAATAATACATCCAAATGGGTATTTTCTTTTTGTGAAATACAAAATGGCAGGATTGATTTTGACAGGTGCTCTGGAGCTGACTGGTATGACAATAGATTGGTGAAAGTTGAGGCAAGGGTTTGAAATTTTAGGAATTAATCTTGTATAAAATCCAAGACAGTTTATCTTTAATTTAACATTTTATGTTAAACTTTATTGTTGGAAGTCTCAGGTCTCTTAGAAGCTTGGAACAAGGGCTAAGCATTCATTCAAGACCTCTGCTGCAGTGCAGGTAAAACCAGCCAATTAAGTAACAGGCTTTTGTAACTGCCTGTTAGGGGAATTGATTGGGGTCTCACTAGCATAAATAAAAAAGGTCACGTGGTCTATTACAGAGTGTATTGTTATTGGGTGATAATACTGTAAGATTGGTGAAAGAGGTATTTAGCAGGGAGTGTCCTGCCATTTTTGATTTCTATGATCAGCCTGAAGGAAATTAGTTGTGTGAGAGGAGTGACTTTTGAAGTATAGTAAAAAGTGATATCACTGGGAAAATATAATCTTATTGAGACTGTGAGCTAGCATGGAATGAGTGGCTGGCTTGGTAAGTAAGATCAGGTGAGCATTTCTAATCTGTATCTTGCAAGTAAGAAATGGTCTTACTTTACGTTTGTCTTCAAAATATAAAGAATAAGGTAAAATCACTAGTATATATTTTAAATTAGAAGTAAATGGCAAGAGTAATATAAGGGTCTGACCTGGCAGGACAGAAAGTCCAGGTCAAATGTTCCCTGTGGGACATTAGGGACACTGGTGTTCAGTATGTGTATGTCTTACTGGAATGGTCAATGAGGTAGGGTGTACAGGCTGAAAAGGAATGTGTCCCTAATAGACAGTGAAAATGCACCAGGTGGGTACTGTACAAATCCCCTGGGGCCATCTCTCTACCAATCTCCATCTGGAATTTTTTTTCCTTTATTCATTCAGGGGATGATGACACTGCTGTCTAGGCCAGCATCTATTGCCTATCCCTAATTGCCCAGAGGGCAGTTATGAGTCAACCACATTGCTGTAGATCTGGAGTCACATGGAGGCCAGACCAGGTAAGGATGGCAGTTTCCTTCCCTAAAGCACATTAGTGAACCAGATGGGTTTTGTCAACAATCGGCAATGGTTTCACGGTCATCATTAGACTCTTAATTCCAGGAATTTATTGAATTCAAATTCCGCCATCTGCTGTGGCGGGATTCAAACCCAGGTCCCCAGAACATTATCTGGGTCTCTGGATTAACAGTCCAGCGATAATACCACTGGGCCATTGCCTCCCCTATATTGCTGAGGGGAGTGGCATTCTCAGGGAAAGCCAAGTGTATAGCAGCAGGTAAGCCCCAGCTACACTGGGAGAGAGTGGATGAGTGATAGTGAGGGGATCCTGTCTTTAAAGGGACAGCTAGCTGCTTCTGAAAATGAGACACTGACACAGTAAGTTGCCTCCCTGGTGCCAGGGTCAAAGATGTCATTGAGCCACTGTAAGAAATTCTGATAGGGAAGATGAACAGATTGTGGTCTAGGTTGGCACCAACCACATGTTTGAAAAGAGGGATGAGGTCCTGCAATTAGAACAGAGCTAGGAAATTAACTAAATCAGGACTTCAAAAGTAGTAATGTTAATTATTCCCTGTGCCACATACTAACATGATCTATGGTATAATAGACTGAAATGAATGTGATTTAGATGGAGAGACATTTACATTCTTGAAACCTTGAGATTGATTCTGGGAAGATGGGATCTTTGAAAACTGGATGGGTTGCAACCCATCAGGATCCAAATCCTTTCAGGGGTATTGTGGGATAGGGTTTTAAACTAAGGCAGTAGAGCCAAGAGTGACGGGAAACTAAGACGGAATTGAAACATATAAGAATCAAAGTGGAGGAAACAAGGGCTAGCAATAAATAGGCCTGTGGTACAAAAGTGTAGAAGCCCTGAAGAATAATTTATAGATACTAAAATAAAATACAGAACTCTGCATGCTATAAATCTGAATCAAATCCAGAAACTGCTGGAAACTCTGTTGGTCTGGCAGCATCTTTGGTGAGATTGCAGAGTAATGTTTTGAGTTCAGTGACCCTTCTGAAGACTAGAGATAACAAGCATGGGGCTGGATGAACACAGCAGGTCAAGCAGCATCATAGGAGCAGGAAAACTTGACGTTTCGGGCCTAAACCCTTCATCAGAAATTTTACTTCTGAAGACTACATCTGTTTTATCTAAGATAATGCCAGAACTGCTGAGTTTCTGCAGCAAATTGTTTCTTTAAAAAAGTACTAAATCTGAATGCTTAGCATTTGCAATTGGGTAGACCAATTTAACAGGGTAAACAGTAGTTTAATTGGTATGGTATGATTGTGATAATGGAGACATGGCTCTGGTGTGACCAAGACAGGGACTGAACAATCAATCTTTAGGAAGGACAACGAAGAAGGGCCAAGGTAGTGAGTTGGCTTTGATATTGAAAGATGTAATCAAAGAAATAGTCATAAGTCATGTGACACCAGGTTATAGTCCAGCAGGTTTATTTGAAATCACAAGCTTTCGAAGTGCTGCCCCTTTGTCAGTGAAGGAAAGCATACTGATGCATAATTTATAGGCAGAGACATCAATAGGCAGAGAGGTCAAAAGATCATACAAATGGTGTGAGTGGAGTGTCTACAAGCTGAATAACAAGTCTCTATAGGTGGTCAGAAGTGTCAGACTGTGTGAGTAAAGTGTCAACAACTGAATAGCAAGTGAAAGGATGACCTATGATTCAATTAATTGAGGCAGAGAGATAATTACAAGAAATTAAAAATCAGATGGTGCTGGAGACATTCCAAATAGCTGGAATAACATAATATGTATAAGAGTTGCATGCCGAGGGTCTAACCAAAGTAGCAAGTAATGCAAAACTGTACAAACTAATTAAGGTAGAGAGATCATAACAAGTTATGATGGTGTTAAAATGGGATAGTAAGGAAGATTTTACAAATTATATGTCGTGCGACATGATCCCAAGTTGAGGCCTTTTTCATGGGTACGGAACTTGGCTAAGAGCTCCTGGTTGGCGACCCTGCGTTGTTGTGTATCTCAAAGGCCACTTTGGAGGATGCTTACACAAAGATTGGAGGCTGAATGTCCTTGACTGCTGAGGTGTTCCCTAACCGGGAGGGAACATTCCTCATTCCTGCGAACGATGGCCTGTTTAAAGTTTGGTGGTTGTTTTAAGGCAAATAGTAAAGGCATGGGGATGATCTTGGCATGATGTTCATCATCAACAATGACATGTTGAAGGCTGTGAAGAACATGGTGTAGTTTCTCTGCTCTGGGGCAGTACTGGGTGACAAAGAGTAGTCTATCAGTTGTGTCCTGTGTCTGTCTTCTGAGGAGGTCATTTCACTATGGAATGTCAGAACTGGTGATTGATGACTTGAGCATCGAATCCCTTTCTTAAAGATACTGAAAGACGCCCTCAGAAGAACGGGATATGATGCTTAACTCATCACCAGTTCTGACATGCCACGGCAAAACAACCTTCTCAGAAGTCTGACACGAGACTGATAGAGTACCCTTCGTTGTCAAATACTCCCTCTGAGAGGAAAAAGTATGCCATGTTCTTTGTCGCCTTCAGCATGTTCATTGTCATCGATGATATCTCATCTTTTAAAGATGGCTTTTAAAAGTGTTAGGTCTAAAGAAGAATTAAAGTTGCTACAAAAAGCAAGCCCAAGGACTGGGCTATTTAGAATTCAGCAAGGAGGACCAAAATGTTTGATTTTTAAGAAGGATGGGAGAAAAGTGAGAATAAATTTGCAAGGAACATAACAGCAGAGCAAGTCTTTTAGAAATGTAAAATAAGTGAAGAAAATTATTGGCCCCTTGTGAAATAAGAATTGATAGTGAAGAATTAGGAACTACTTTTCTTCTGACTTCACAGAAGGCTCAAACAACTTCTCCAGAAACGCTAGGGAAATAAGAATCGTAGAATCCCCACAGCGCTGTAAGAGGCCATTCAGCCCATTGAATCTGCAACAACTCTCAAAAGAGCATTGCATCCAGACCCCACTGAGCCACTGTGCTAACTGTAAGATGCGAAGTGTCTAGTTGGAATGATGAATTGCAGGACATTGGTATGAAAAGCTGCAGAAATTAGGCTGAAATCTGAAATCTCCAGGGCCTGAAACAATTTAACAGTTTTAAGAGATAGCTATAGTGCAGGGTTGGGGTGGCGGGGTTGGGGGGGGGGGTGCGGGCGCGGGGGTTGCTGCGGTGAGGGAGGGGTGATGGAGGAAAGAACCAGGAATTTCAGAATGGTTAGCCTAACTTCAGGAATAAGAAGAATACTGGAGACTAAGTGTCCTGTTATATCAGTAGAGTACAAAAATTCAAAATTATTTGAGAACCAGTGGACATGATGTGCTTGAATTTTCGGAATCTTGTGATGAATTCAAGAGGTTAGCATACAAAATCATAAAACATGGTATTAGGTTATGTTAGCAAGTAAAGTTTTTTTATGTATTTTTGATTGTCGACTGAAGCAGGAAAGACTTAAAAACCAAGGACTATTGCTGCACTGCTTTTAAAACCAAACAAGCCTAAGGAGTCATTTTATTTCCCTCATCAGATACTACAAGTCCCAACTTTTCAAATCAATTAGTCAGGCATTTTAAATTGTGACCCAGTCATTCTGCCTCCTAAAAGTAAATGAAAATACCTGGGAAAGGAAGATCAAAGCAGCAAATCCTGATGACAAGCCAAAAAGAGAATCTGAATCCTGTGGACCATTGAGCTGCTGCATTCCCTCTATCGTGGTACCCATGTACATCTGCCTGCATTCAGGGGAAGTTTTAAGGGGATTACAGTTCTTCTAACTTGCAATATTATGTCTGATCCATTTATCTGTGGCCAAGGTGTATTCATTTGTGACAAATAATTCTTGAGGACAAACCTTGTTGGTGTTTTATCATCTCAGGTCTAAAAGAGAAAGCAGTGAAATTTGTATACTTATTTCAAAATCTAATTCTTGTGGTGATTCCAGGAATAGCAGGGCTTGGTTTTTCAGTGTACTACTCCCGGTGAAGCATAACACATGGATTGGTAGAATAGTTAGCAGACAGGAAACTGAGATTAGATGGGTCATCTTGGAATAGAAGATTGAAAATAAGTTGAGTACTGCAGGGATCAGTGCTTGGGGCCCCAGTTATTCACATGTATAATAGTTTTGGATGAGAATAGCAAACTTGGAAACATTAAATTTGAGAATTTTAAGTGGTGAAGAGGACACAAGAGGCCTCAGGGTGATTTGGACAAGCTGAGGCGGCAGATACAGCTTCACGTAAGTATGAAGTTTTGCACTGCAATAGAAAACAGAATGGCAGTACTACTTGAATGTTGGTGTACAAGAACACCAACATCCCTGTGTCTATCAGTCAAAACAAACATGCAAGTGCAACTAGCAATTAAGAAAAACCTCACTTTGAGTACAAGAGCTAAGATGTTTTTCTGCAGCTGTACAGGGCCTTTGAGACAACACCAGAAATGTTGTGTGCAAATGTGGTCTTTTAATGGAAAGCTTTACTTCCCATAGAGGGATTGCAATGAAAGGTCACTTGATTGATTGATTTTCCTGATTGGTAGGTTCCTTTAATGAGAGGATCTGGGCAAATTCGTTGAATGATGGGATCTCCTTGAAACCTATAGAATTCTGACTGGGCTCAACAGATTATGTGGTATTTAAGGTAATTTAACCAACATTAACAGTTGAGAAAAGAAAACAAAAATGATTACCAAGACTCTATGCTGTTATCAGAATTTAAAGATAGCTCCACCAAAATATCATAGCACCAAGTACTGGTTCAGGGAAATTCATCTGTGTAATGCAGCAAAATTGCTACACTGTTCATAAACTGAAATTAAGTGAGGAGTTTAAATAGGAACAATACAGTGTGTCCCTGATTTATAAATATCCAGATTATGAATGCAATCCCATACGTGGTTTTTACATTTTAAACCTGAAACATGAACACTATTTACCAACAGCTGCCTTCCATTGTGCCCTGACTTGCAAACAGACTCTAGAACAGAAATTGCTCACAACCCAAGAATTGCTTACCTAGGAAGCTAGGGTTGTACTTCAGGGTGCTCAGTCAAGGGGGGCATCTGTGATTTTTGAAGATCTTCACCAGCCACCCTGGTCAAGAGAATGAATTCCAACTCTACTCCAGCATTAGAAATACTATGTTGTCAACTTTGTCAGTGGCTACATTACCCTGGAGCTGAGTAATTGTCCCCAATGAAAACTTTTTTTCTTGCTGAGTATGACTTATTCCCTCCAGTTTTCCCACTGATTTCAATTTTGCTAAGCCATTATTATCACACTCCATATTGATTCTTGGGCAATTTTCCATTTGTCAGACAGTTGGGAGTCTATTAAAACTGTTTGACTAGACATGCAGCTAATTCTGGGAGTGTATGCTGCAGCGTCTGAGTCAGTGGCGGTCTAAAGAAAAGTCAAGTTTCCCAAACAACCCTCAACTGGAGAAATTCATAACTTCATTCTTGTAACTTGTAATTTAATAGACCAGCACAGTTGCAAATTAATGTACGAAGCAAGTTTCAGTCAGTACAAATGAGAAATTGCACATGTAATGTTTCTTGCATGTTATTCTGAGCATTTGCATCACTACCCATGAATAAAGTATCACATTCAGTTGGACATTCTGAGAATGTATGTCTGTTAGATCTCATTTAATGGATTAGATCTTCAAGTCACCTGAAACATTCCTTTCTTTCTATCATGTCTTTCTATCAAATCTCCTCTTCACCTTGTCAGAGCTATACATACTTGCATGAATGGAAGTGGCACGGAGAGTTGATGGGTGTGGTGATGATTTTGCTATGGATGAAGGCTACATCACCTACAACTTAAGGAAACGATAGAACAAAAATTTGGAACTGAAGTAGGCCTTTCCAAAAATCCTGTTCAGATATTCAGCAATCCCTGAAGCCACATCAGAGATTCATTTGGCTAGACTCCGTCCCTATGCCCATTCACCTTGGGATAATCAAACAATTAGGAATACTAACAAAATTAGTAATTCGCCATTTTAAGAATGAAGCATTTCTCCATAAACAGAGTGGAAATCTATGCCAAATTTTGCATCCTTAATTCAACACTGCAAGGATTTTAAAGAAAGAATTGGATGCCAGATAGCAGATAGAGACATCCTGTCCCTTTTTCAGTCTATTTTCAGTAGACTGGGAAAGTGAGTATCATGGGCACTACATACTGTTGTATTAGAAGTTGCTAGTACCATTCCAGAAATGGGCAATTCAGAACTTCTGCAAATCCCAGTCAGGCAGTTTATATTGAAAGTCTGATTGAAATCACACGTGGTGTGGGCAGATGAAGACCATGTTTTAGAGTTGAGTGTAAAATGGTGTTGTCTCTTTTACAGTTTGTCATGAAATGTTGTAGCCTTGAATTATATTTTCTAATAAGGTGTGGTGGTCCAGCAGGGCCTCAACATGGACTTCCTGTCTCGAGGTGAAGCCTAGCGCGGTCTGGAGTGAAGGCTTAGGTGCCAGCGTGAACTGGGTTAGAAGGATTGTTATTCTGAACTTCTTATATCTCTATTTTTCTGATTTTGCTTTCCCCTAAGAATTTGTACTTGTGAATCTGAACCTAGGTACCTTTGTACTTAAGATGGCACTGAAGTGGCGATTTGTAAACTTTTCACTGTACTAATTTGAGTACATGTGACAGTAAAACTAGTTCTAATTGTAATAGAAATGATGATGGTTCTACAATTTGAAAAGTGAAGTGACTGCTAAATAATCTGGTTACCTGGTTGTTACTGTTGCTAACTGGCAAGCTGTCAAGCTGGATGGCTGGTATGTGATGCAGACTGTGGCCAAAGCATGGGTTCAATTCCCACATGGGCTGAGGTTACCATGAAGGACTCTCCTTCTCAGCCAGCCCCCTCAACTGAAGTGTGGTGACTGTCAATTTAAAGCACCAACATTCACCACTTTCTAATGAGACATCAGCCCAATGGTCTGATTTAATTTGGTTTATTGTACTGAGTTATAGTGAAAAGTATTGTTTTGTTTGCTAACCAGACAAATCATATGTTATATAAGTACATTAGGGTAAGACTATGATGATTTTACAAGTGAGGTTAGCATTCTTTACATTAGAATGGGTTAACTACTAGCTAAAATACTATACTGCTTAATACATTCAAAGTCTAAGTTCTAAGATCTGACACTAAGTGTTCACAATCTTTTTATGGCTTTCACTCTTTTCAAAACATAAGTTGGTATTCATAAGGCCGTGCTTACGTGTTTTACAGATTAGCTCAGCCACCTGTTTGGCTGTATGAAAACTTTTAAGTTGTCTGAACTGTTGGCTGTCATTAAAAGCACTCACGGATACTTGTATGCCTGGTTTTCTTGACAACTTTCTAGGGGATTGTCATTTTTGTTACCTAACCATCTTCCAAAACAATGAAGGATTCTGCCCAGGGGATTTGGTGAAATGGGTATCACGATGTTAGGTTTTTTACAGATTACATAACAATAACAGGAATGGTAGAGGGTGATCTATGTATGGAGGCTGGTGGGTTGGAAGATGAAGATCAGAGGAACACTATGTCATGGTTCTGGAGAAGGGATGAGTGCCATACTGTGGAAAATGGGACAAAAATGGCAGATAGCATTATTGATAAAGCTGGGGTAGAGTCCTCTTTTGTGAAAAAGGATGCCATTTAAAATGACTAACATGGAAGATTATATCATCAGAACAAAGTAGCAATAAACACTGAAGATATTGCAGGAAGCAGGTGTGTGGTAGTATAATCAGAGTAAATGTTAGAAATTAGTGGGCTTATAGTGCATATGTAGATAGCCTATCCCCAGAAATGGAAATGGAGCCAATTAAAGGAAGGGTCAGATGACTCTTGTGAATTTAAGAAGGGGTGGCCTTGCAACAAAGTTAATGATTTTTTTTGTCCTTTTCGAGACAAGAGCAGTAAATGGCACCAGTCCCAATCATCGATATATCAGAGGGAGATGGTAAAAACCAAAATAACTGTGGATGCTGGAAATCTGAAACAAAAACAGAAATTGCTGGAAAATATCAGGAGGACCTGAAATGTTAACTCTGATTTCTCTTCATAGATGCTGTCAGACCTACCGATATTTTTCAGTAACTTCTGTTTTTGTTTCCGATGGATCAGTGGAGTTATTTTAAGGTAGCCAGAGCAGGACCAGATCATAAGCAAATTCCTTCTATCCCACAAAAAGGCAAGCATAGCTAAAGCCAACATAGGGAGGTTGAAATGGGTTTTGCAGGGGAGTTTCCAGGTGATTCCTCCAGTCCACCACCTCTGTCCCCGTACCCTTTGGCCCAACTGAATTGTTTTTCTGAAGAAGGGTCTAGACCCGAGAGGTCAGCCTTCCTGCTCCTTTGATGCTGCTTGGCCTACTGTGTTCATCCAGCTCCACACCTTGTTATCTCTGAATTGTTTTTCAGTTACTTAGTGTGGCATTGAATTGTATATCTGAGTTCAGAACAAATTAGATCTTCTGAATAAAACATTGGTGTACACTTTCTTACTTAAGATGCTCTCGGGTGTAATTGTTCATGCAATATTTGTTAAATTCCTCAAGTTAGAAATAAACAACTTATAGCACTGAAAAGTGAGTGGTCTGATTGGTGGAAATTGTCGCACCACTGTGCACAATGGTGTTGCACAGAAACATTTGATTTAATATTTAAAGCCTGTTGTACATGACGAGCTGCAGGGAGTCCTTCTGCCGCACAAACAAAGCACGTCCCCAGTTTGTGATGTTGTGAAGCTTGCCAAAATCTGCAGACTTCAATGCTGAGCAGTTCCATGTGAGATGAAGAAATCTGAACAGTATAAATTCTCAGTTGGCTTGAAATGGCATTAATTTGTATGTAAAAGGTGGTGTTACTGATTCAAAGATATCAAGTTTTTTCTTGCATGCAACCTAATGAAACGCAGCTCAGCATAAGCTTCTGGCAAGCTCTGAAAAGTCACAACCTTGGCTAGAGACTTGACAGTTTGCATTCTTCACAAGAAACCTTTTCCAGCATACTGCTCAATGAGGATGTTAAGTAAGACAATAGCTTTGTGCCAAGATGATTGTTCTTTGGCTTCAGTCTCTTTCACAGCAATTCAGTACTTCAGAGATTCTCTCACCTGGAACATTTTTTAATGGTTTATAGACAATCGTGACACTTTTTGTCTCTGCATGGATTGGAAAGAATACTGAATAAAAATATACTATGAGATAGAAAGCTGAAAAAATGAAGAGAAATGGATCAGTTTGATTTTAATTTTTTATTGTAATCCAGCAGTTGAAGCGTAGTACAAGTATTCATTTGAAATTCATATCATTTTTTCCTACTGCATTTTGTGAAGTTTTAGCAGGAATGGCAAGTCATTCATGAGCCTGAAATACTTCTGTTTAGTCAAGTCCAAAATCTAAACTGCAACAGCATGTTAAATTGTTAGGATTGAGTTGTACACCAGAGATTAAAGTTGCCAGGTGTGTTACATCCAATCTGTCTTCAGTAGCTTTGAAAGGAAAAAGATAGAAATCTCTTTTTCTGGTCAGTTGGTTTATGTTATTTGAATAATTTAGATGTACCTACCAATATCAAACTGAGAATAACTTGCTTTTATAAAGTACAGTGTATTTAACTTCTTTGTTTTTCCAAATTGGAACCAATTTTTTTTCTGAAAACACATTCTTATTTCCTCTACATAGTGCTAATAAAAACATTTCTATTCTGCTTTGATATACTTTTCACTGCAATATTTATCTTCTCAGTCAAAAAGAGAAGTCTGAAATACTTTAAGATCAATATCTGTTCTTATTCAAATATATTTGTTGCCAAGGGTGTGGTGGGAGGTACAAGAAGTTGGCAGTGCCAGCAGAGCAGGAATGGATCTCCTACTCTGGTCTGTGCTATACTCCCCCCAGATTATTAGGAGTCCTTCCTCATAATGGGGTCTGGCCTGAAACTGCAGCTGCCTCCGGTCCCAACTTTAAAACCCTTCACTCTAATTGGGCCTGAGTGCTGTTGTTGCCTGTAGGTGACCATCTCTCTGGATCCACTCCAACCCATCTAAAACACTTGGCCAAGCCAGACATACCCCAGAATGAATACTGATCAAATGGTGGTGTTGCTCGATTAGCTGGTATCCGCACAACTACAAATGCACTGTTCATTTGCACAGATTTTCAAAGATTAGAGATCCAGGATAATTACCATCCTGATCAAAGACATAGGACAGAGCCAAATTTAGGGCTGTCCTGGAAAATCTGGGATGATTGGTTAATTTGCCATGGGCATCAACCTTCCAAGTGCCTTGTCAAACTCAGTCACATTTGATTGGCATTGGGGATGAGAAATGCCACCCTCCCCCCACCGTCCATTACAGCAGTAGCTGCCTTATGCTAAGACTTTTTTTAAGAGGTCTGGTTTGAATGTTAGTGAATGGGAGAGTAGATGAATGAGTGCATTAATATGGCAACTTGATGGGTGAGGTAGTTGGTTAAGTAAGTAGGTGGGTATTTGGGCCTGGTGGGCAGTTGGAGGAGCCATTTGGATAATCCAGGTCAGTAGGACAATCAAAGGTTTGGGGGCTGGTAATCTGGAGTGTTGTTGTGGGGGAAACCACGTGAATGAGTGGGATGGAATTGCCGAGCAGTTAGGCCAGGTTTTTATTGCCTAATGTTTCCTGAGAAACTATTCAAGGAAGTTAACTTGGGACATCTAATGTCCGTCTCTGGTCGCTGGCTCTCTAGTCAGTGATGCTTGCAGAGGGCGCCAGGGAACTGGATACTTGCTCATTGGCAACTGAAGTTTCTTTCTAACTTCCTTGGGAATTACTGTGTGTTGGGTCTTGTGTGGGGTCCTAGTAAATGTCTCCAGTCATATGTTGGATAATCCAAAGACCGGAAAACCTGGGCCATGTATTCTAGAATTTTTCAGGAATCAATAATTATTGCAACAGTTTGGAAGGTAAATGTTAAACTGCTCCTCAAAGAGAAAAGTCTAACTCCAGTTAACTTTAGGTCTGCAAATTTCACATCAACACTAACTGAACAATCTGAGATAATAACTGAAGTTACCACCAGTCATTTATTATAAAAATCTTATTGTTAATCAAGGATGGTCAAAGAATCATAATCATCGAAATCATGGAATAATGGCAGCAAAGAAGCAAACCTTTGGCCTGTCCATGCCAGCTCTCAAGTTAAATTTAGCTAGTCATACACTCAGCCCTTTCCCAGGAACCCTGCAAATCTTCTCTCTTCAGTTGTTCATCCAAGTCCTTTTTTTTAAAGACATGATTAAGTTTTCTTCCACTAGCCTTTCAGGCCTATATTCCAACCACAACCACCTGCTGTGTCTTTTTTTTTAAAGAAATGGTTATTTTACTAATCACGTTAACTTTGATGTCCTCCTCTTGGTTGTCAACACTTTACCAATAGTAATCATTTCCCTCCATTCATTTGGTAGAAAATCCTTTTGGTTTTGAAAGCCTCTACCTAATCTCCACTCAATCTTTTGTTCTCTAAAAGATCAATTTTTATTTCTCTCCAATACATCTAGGTAACTGAGGTCACTCATTCCTGGAACCTTCTCAAATCATTTCTACATGTTTCATTAAGCTTACATACCTTCATAAAGTGCAAAACCTAGAATAGGAATCAATCCTCCAGATGAGGTCAAACCAGTGTTTTATTTGGGTTAATTATTACCCAATTTTGTACTTTTTTTATATAAAGCTCAAGATTCCACTTCCAATATCTTTCTGTGCGTCCACTGGCAAATTTAGATTGCTGCTGCTGCTACTTCCTACCTTCACAGTGCTTTCTTTTAAACTGCATCTGTCATGTGCCCATCCATTCTCCCATCTTAAGCCCTCTTGAAGTCTATCACTATCCTCCATTCATTATACTTAAATTTTGTGATATCTGCATATTCTGAAATTGTGTGGCCTGTACCCTCGAGACTAATATAAACCAATGAAAACAGTACCGGCTGTTGGGGAACACCACCGTATACTTTCTTCCAGTCTGGAAGATAACCAGTCAGCATTCTGTTTCCTGTCAGTTAGACAATTTCATATCCATGAGGCCATAACTTCAACTCTGCTGACACTTTGTCAAACACCTTTTTTGGAAATCCATGCATACAACATTCATCAAAAAAATATTCATTCATTAAACATGACTTGCCTTTTCACAAATCTGTGCTGTCTTTTCTTAATGAATCCACACTTTTCTTAATTTTGTCCCAGATCATCTTTTCTAAAACTTTTCCATCGCTGAGGTTTAACCGATTGATCTGTAGATGTTAGGTTTATTCTTGCATTATCCATCTCCATTATCTGGAAATATGAGTTCAAATCTCATGACAGCAGTTATGGATTTTAAATTCCACTAGTTAGTAAATCAGGAATTAAAACTATCAGTAATGGTGATCATTAAACCCTGGGTTGTGATAAAAAAAATCAATTGGGTCCATTAGTTTGAGTAAGGATGACACAATTCCTTCCCTTGTGTATTGTATGTAACACTAGAACCAAAGCAATAATTTGATACTTAATTATCTGAAAAACCACAAAATTGTATTCCAGAAGGTAGCTAACTATGACATTCTAAAAGACTATTAGAGATGAGTAATAAATGCTGGCCCAGCCAGCAATGCCCACAGCCCTTGAATTGATGAGTATTATTTTAAAATATTTACAAGGAAACTGAGTGAATGAGAATTGTAACAAATGTAAAATTTCAAAACATATTTGAAATAACCTTTTATGAATTCAGGACTAATGTAGAAACCTTTATGAAGACAGTGACCTTTTCAGTGGATGCAAAAAATTCCAGAGGGCTGAAAAATAATGTGACTCCCATATTCAAATAAAAGGCTGAAAGTTGAACATCAAATTATATAGCTGTGAACCTTACTCCTTATTAGGAATTTGAAAATATTGAGGTAATATAAAAGATTTAAAGCGTGAAATCATTTGTGATTTTTGGAGTGATGGGTAACGTTTGATTTAAAGTACAAAGTTTACAGCAGGAGTACACTCTATGCCCCCAAAAGCCTATTCTGCCATTTAATAACAGTCGAATGCTGTTACCATCAGCTACACCTATTTTTGCCCACCCTCCTTTCTTACAAAGAAACTATCGAACACTAACAATGTGGTACACAACTCCCTGCACCTTGCCAACCAGAAAAGGATCCATCTATGCATACTGTTTCCTGTTAGCTAGGCAATCTTCTATCTGCCCCAATATGTTACCCCTGCACAGTTATTTTCTGCAATAACACTTCGTATGGCAGTTTCCAAATACTTTCGGAAATCTAAGTATGATACGTCTACCCTTTTATCATTACTTCAAAAAACTCCAGTAAATGGTTAGGCTGTAATTTTCGTTTAACAAAACCATGTTGAATCCGCCTGATCACTTTGAATTTTGTGCCCTGCAATAAGTCATTGATTATACCTTCTATCATTTTCTGTGACAGATGTTTAATTGACAGGCCTATAATTTCTGAATTTCTGAATCCCACCTCCTTTCAGAGTTCCATTTACAACCTTTCAATTGAATGGTACCTTCGCTGAATGAGAATTTTGGAAAATTAAAAATGATGTACCAATTATCTCAGTAGTAACTTCTAAGACTTAGGATGAAGTTTATCAGGACATAGGAACTTGTCATCCTGCAGCTCCAATAATTTGCTCAGTACTACTTCTCTGGTGACTAAAATTCCCTCCCTCCTTTCCATTTCCTGACTAACAGCTAAGAATGTTAGTTATTTCCTCTACAATGAAGACAGTTGCTAAATACCCATTTAATTGGCCATCTCCTTATTTTCCATTATTCATTCCCCAGGCACATTTTTTTAATGGGACTAATGCTACTGCATTAACTCTCTTCCTCCTGGAATATTTGTGCAGACATTTGCTGTCTGTTCTTGTGACTTGCTGGGTTTTCCTCATAGTAATTTTTCCTCTCCTTTAATCTTTGAGTCATGGTAACAACTTATGAAAGATAGCAATCGTAACTGTACAAAGACAGGTGGAAGGTAAGTGCTTTATCTAACTATTTTCGTTAAGCATAGTTGTTGAGTCCAACCCTTGGAATGTTTAATTTTCATTGGAATGTGTGTATTCTGATAGCTGACTCTGGATCTCAAATGACTATCCTTTAACGTAATTTCCCAGTTTACTTTAGCCAGCTCAGCCTTTACACACACATAATTGCCTTTAAGTCTAAAATATTAGACTGGGACCCACTGTTTTCTCCCACAAATGAAAAATGAACTTCAATCATTCAATGCTGCTACCCAGGGGTACTTCACTGTGAGATCATAAATTAATTCCATCTCACTACACAATACCAGGTCTAGTATAGCTGCTCTCTGGCTACCTTCCAGAGTGTGTTGCTCTAAGAGACTACCCTGAAAACATCCTTACAAGCTCCTCACTTACATTATCTTCACCCTTTTTTTGCCCTCTGACAAGCTTCTTTTTTTTAAAAAATACCCTATCCTTATTGTTAAGGGGCAAGTCTGCCATTCCCATTAGTGGCTTCTTGCCTTTATCCTTAATTTGTTTCTATCCAATGAGTAAGAAAACCTATTGGTGACTACCATCTTCCAAAATCTGTCAGAAGTTACGCAAGTTCCTTCATGTTGAACACCATTTTGAAGCAGCACAAGGAGTAATGAGGTGTAATTTAATAGTGAAATGTAAATTGAGATTTGGCAGAGCAAGGTGTCATAACCACATTATACATATCCTCAGGTTCATGAATTGCAAATTTGTATATTTCTCATAATCCCTTTTAAGTCTGAGTTCCTCAATTTTAAAATAGCCACGGCACAGCTTTATGATTTACAAAATGCTATTATTATGAAAGTTATTAGCCAAAATATAGAATCGAAGATTAAAAGTAGGTAAGGATAAATACTTAGACGAAGATAAGGTCAGTCTCTAAGATTGGATACCTGGCTTGCTTGGCGATTTCTCATGCTGAGGTGAAGGAGTTAGAATCAGTCATATTCAACAGCTATAATGAATAATGATCCCAGCTGAAGTAATTACTAAATGAGTCCAATTCTGGAGTGAAATTCGGTGTGATAGGATTTTATTTTTGTTTTAACAATGTGGTCTTTCATTGAAACACAAACAGAGTGCTGTAGATTCTGGCTGAACAATAAAAGTGAATTTTATTATGTATAATAAATTAAGGTGAAAACAGAATAGTGCAAGTTATTTACAAAACAATTTAAGGATATTGAAACATCCAGTAAAAACATATTCCAAAAGCACCCTGGATAGTACTGTTACCTTGCCCTCGGACATTATTTCTGGCTTCAACTTCTTCCAGTCTTGAGAAACTGAGCCTCTTCTGGTCGTACATATACAACTGAGCTTAAGTTGTTTCAGCTTCAAATAACCCCTTCAAGGTCTTCACCAAACACTTCTGCTCTGGAACTTTTATAAAACTCCTTAAACTGGGGTCCTTAGTTTAGAATTATTAAAGGTATCTTCTTTCTCTTGGGAGAAACTGCTTTCCATATCCAGCTTCGGTCAAGACCCAGCAGTACAACACAAAATCAGGGAGGTAATTTTAGAAGTGTGTATACTTCACTCAAGAAGGCCATGTAACCTCACTAAGTGCCACCTTACCTGCTCATGCGCCCATACTCCAGGATCCACATACCTTAAAAAAATTTTTCTTCTTTCAAAAATATACTTTATTTCTAAATATATCTTCACATACATATTCCATAATGCTGTTCAGTTCTGTACAGTAGCATATGAAGAAACAAACGAACACTGGAGTTTGACTCTATCCAGCAAAAAAAGAAAAGGAATTTCTTACTTGTACAAGACTATATTAACTTATGTTTGAGGTGTCAGGAGGGTCTGACAACTGAATGGACCCCTATTTACCTTCAGGCGGAAGACCTTAGACAGTGGTCTTTCCCTACTGCACCTTGGTGGCAGCTGCCCTAAGTTTTGGTGTGTCCATTTGCACGCAGTCTTGGACCTTGGACTGTGCCAGTCTGCAACACTCAGTGGAGGTCAACTCCTTGTTCTACAAGACCAACAAGTTTCGGGCAGCCTAAAGGGCATCTTTCACTGAGTTGATGGTCTTCCAGGCACAGTTGATCGTCGTCTCGTGTGTCCTGGGGAATAGACCATAGAGCACAGAATCTTGTGTCATGGAGCTGCTTACAACAAACCTCTATTAAAGGTTTGCACCTTCCTCAGACTTCCTCTGCAAAGGCATGTTCCAGCAGGAGATGTATGACAGTCTCTACTCCCTGCAGCCACTTTGAGGGCTGTGTGCAGTGGCACAGAGAGTCTGGGTGTACATTAAGGATCTGACGGGTAGTACCCTTCTCACCACCAGCCAAGCGATGTCTTGGTGCTCTTTGGAAAGTTCTGGTGGTGAGGCATTCTGCCAAATGACTTGGACAGTCTGCTCAGGGAACCACATGACAGGATCCATCCCCTCCTTTTCCCACAGGGTATCAAGGATGATACGTGCTGAAGAACAGATGATATGGAAAGGTCCAACAACTTGGAGCGTTCTACAGCAATGAGGCCAGATCCATCCTTCGCAACTTGGAGTCGGGCAGAACCTCAGTATGAAGTGGCACTAAGTGTTTGCATTACTGAAGGTCTATGCACAGCTTGATACAGCTACACACAAACGTGGCCATTAGAATACGGCGACATTGGGTACGTACTTCTGCTCCTCCCCAACAACTCCATCCAGAGCTTTGTACATGATGTCTCCATGGACACTGTCTGTTTTAGACCTCCAGATGAAGTGGAAGGTGGCTCGGATGACTGCAATGGCAGAGGTTCTGGAAATACGTGAGACCTGCGCCACGTACAGAGAGGGTGCCTCACACTTGATGACCAGGGCTCTTTTCACCTGCAACGGAGAGACAGCAGTGCTCCTAAAAGTCCAGTTTCTGCCTCACCTTAGCGATACGGTTCTCCTAAGTTTTTGTGTACACCTCAGCCCCTCTGAACCACATGATCTGTACCTTCAGATCATCTGTCATGATGGTGAAGGGTATTATCCACCAGACCAGACATCCCAAAAATATTTTAAGAAGGTAGCCTAGACCCTAACCTGTTCTTATTTTAAAGGTAGATGCGAAGTGCATGTTCCAGATGTGATGTGACTGGTCAACTACACAATGTTAAGCAAAACACAATTTATTTAAACACCATAGTTAAAATACAAAAGAAAAAGGAATTTAGAATAACCTAACTATTGGAAAACTTAACTGAATAATAGATACAGTAGCTGTTACTGATTAACTGTTCCAATATTGTAACATCCCATAAACACACCCTTTGGCATTTAAGTAAATTCAGACAGGTTCTTACATTCCATTCTCCAATCCAGGAGGGAAAAACAGAGATTTCAGAGAAAGTAGCAGCTAGAAGTTCTTTACTGAAACTCCAAACCCTCCAGAGACCCAAAAAGCTTCTGACTGCTACAGCTAAAAAAAGCTAGAAAGCCTGATCTGAGAACTAGCCACTCCACTTCCATTGTTACAACTGTTTCTTAAAAAAAACCGAAAAGCCTCCTAAATTTATTGACTTAGGCTGTCTGCTATAGCCACTTCAGCGCCTGTCTTTACAACGCCTCTTCAAAAAAATCCCAAGTCAAAATAACCTTTTCAGAGTGACAGCATCATCACAAAAGGGATAAAGGATTGATCGCTCTTGCCTTGATTTTCCTTGGCTCCCAAAGCCAGTTCGAACTGGTCACAGATGCTAATAAGTCTGTGTACTGACAGAGGATCCAAGCAGAAAACAGTCACATCATTCATGTATAGGGAAGCTTTGACCTGCAATGATCTCAATCTTCTGATGATGAAAGTTCTCAGCTCAGACTCCTACCAGGAAAATCATCATCTGGAAGCCAAGGTACCAATGTCAGCGAGTCAGGTGTGGAACACTACTCAGAATGACCCAGTCGTGAGCCTAGTGGCGGACCTGGTCCTGAGAGGAAGGACTTGTCATAGAAACTGCCCAGAATTACACCCGTACCTGTCCTGGAGGTGGGAGTTGTTCATATTGGACATGTGTTTAACGTGGGGAATGAGAGTTGCTGTTCCTCCCTCTGATAAGAGAGAAGGTGCTGGAACAAAGGCACCAAGGGTATCTCCGTGCGGTGCGAACGGAAGAAATAGCCAAGAGCTACTTTTGGTGGCTGAAAGTGAACTCCCAGATTGAGGAGAAAGCAGGATCATGTAAACCGTGCATATTTAGAAAGGAAGGTGCTGCTGTTATCACACCTTCACCCATGGGAATGGCCTCAATCACCACAGGAGCACATTCATGCTGATTTTTTGTGGGACCAGTAGTGGGACAGAAATTACTAGTGGTTATGGATGCCCACTCTAGGTGGCCTGAGGTGGGATAGATAAGGAAGACCGTATCATAAAGTGGAATTGGGCAGTAACTCATTCATCAACAAATTGTAGCTACTATCCTACTTCATTCGGCAGAGAATCTCAATCTCCCCATTTATTTGATTCAGAATGTAGTTTTTTTTAAGTGTGGATAGAATATCTGAATTATAAAAACATTGCCACGCTTATTAGCTTCTACTTTTCTCCCAAGCATTTGACAGCTTTATTTGAGGGTGAATTTGTTTCGGGGTCTTGTTGACAAGAATCACTCTTTAAATGCCACAATAATCTGGTATTAAAAGCCATTTCTTAATTATAATTGAGAATTGGGACCTATATTCACTTTTCTCTATTGCTAACAGATGTTAAAAGTCACAACAGATTACTATTGGTATTACACTCGTACCCTGTGGGTATATGTCTAAAATGCCAATAACCCTTCCAAACCTGAGATGGAAATGAAAATAATGCACTGCAGGAGAAATATGCTGTATTTTATGCAAGAATTGAGAGGCCAAACTTTCAAACAGGTCACATATAGGGCAGATGGTAGGTGATGACCTGTAGATAGTTTTTGGATACTCATTTTTGTTTTACTGAGAATAGAGAACGGATTGGTAACTCTTATGCTGCTTTTTCAGCAACAGTGGAATAGATAAAATATACAACTTTTCAAAGACGTATTTTAAAAATGCATTTCTGTTACAAGAGAATCTGGAACATGAGAACAAGAGTAGGCCTGGTTGATAAGTCATTGAAGATGCAGCAAGCTATGAAGAAGGCTAATGGAATGTTAGTCTTTATCACAGCCTGCCAATCATGTCTCACCATTCAATATGACTACGGCCAATCAAATGCTTCAAAGCCCCTTATCCACTCCATCCCCATAACCCGCATGCTACGGGTAATCAGTAGTCTATCAATCAGTACCTTTTAAATATATTCAAAGGCTGCACGTCCTTCACCCCTTGTGTGGTAGACACATCCAAAAGCCCCTCAATAGGAGAATTTCTCCTCATCTTGGACTTGAGTGGCATCCCCTGGTTTGAAACTCCCTAACTGGGGGAAAATCTCATCTGCATCTAACTGGTCTATCTTTTAAGTAATTTTGTAAGTTTCAATGAGATTACCACCTCTCATTTTTCAAGACTCTGGAGAATACAGGCTCAGTTTGCCCAATGTCTCTTTATAGAGCAGCCATACTACCATCCCAGGAACAAGTCTGCTGAATGTTTGTTGCATTTGACCTTGGATAATATATTTCCAGAGAGAGCAAGAGAGACCAAAACTGCACACTGAGGTCCAACTAAGCTTCCATATAATTCAAGCAAAACTTCACAGTTCTTGTACTCAAGTCCTCTTGTGATAAAGATTAATATTCCATTAGCCTTCCTCATCGCTTGCTGCACCTTCAATGATTTATCAACCAGGACATTTATCATCTGTTTCTCTGACAAAAGCAGTAACCTCAATTTTCCATATATATTTCATCTGCCGTGTTTTAACGCATTCACTAAGAATTCACTAACGCATTCACTACAGTCCAAATCTTCCTGAAGCTGCTTTACATCTTCCTCACAACACACACTGTCACTCAGTTTTCTATCATTTGCAAATTTGGAAAAATTACATTTGGCCCCCGCCTCCAGACCGTTTATGAAAGTATAAAAGCTGGGCCCCAAGTACTGGTTTTTGTGGTGCTCTACTAGTCTCAGCCTGTCAACATGGGAATAATCCAATTATTCCTATTGTTTTCTGTCTGTTAACCAATTATTAACCCATACCAGTACACTACTTCCTATCCTATATGCATTAAATCCTTCGAACCAGTGTCCTGTGTAGGACTTTATCGAAAAACATTCTGAAAATTGATGTATCCTATATCCAACGACTTTGCTTTATTAATTTTGTTAGTAACATCTTCAAGAAACTCCAAGTTCATTTTACATGATTTCTCATTGCAAAGCTATGCTGACTATGCCAAAATTAGCTTAACAGTTGGGGAGCCTATTTATAGTCACAGAGTCAAACAGCTGTACACCATGGATACAGACCCTTCAGTCCAACTTGTCCATGCCAACCAAATATCCAGTCCCATTTGTCAGCATTTGGCTTTTATCCCTCCAGACCTTTCCTATTCATATACCCATCTAGGCGCCTTAAAAATGTTGTAATTTTACGGCTCCACCACTTGCTCTGGCAGCTCATTCCATACATGCACTACCCTCTCCATACATGCACTACCCTCTCTGTCATAAAGTTGCCCCTTAAGTCCCTTTCAAATCTTTCCCCTCTCACATTCAGCCTATGGCTTCTAGTTTTGGACTCCTCCACCCTGGGGAAAAGACCTTGGCTATTCACCCTATCCCATGCCCATTATGATTTTAAGGTCACCCCTCAGCCTCCAACATTCCAGGGAAAATAGCCCCAGCCTATTCAGCCTCTCCCTTTACCTCAAAACCTCCAAACATGGCAACACCCTTGTAAGTATTTTCTGAACCCTTTCAAGTTTCACAACATTCTTCCTCTAGCAGGGAGACTAGACTTGCACACAGTATTCCAAAAGTGACCTAAGCAAGGTCCTGTACAGCTACAACATGATCTCCCAACTCCTATACTCAATGCACTGACTAATACAGGCAAGCATACCAAACACTCCACTTTCAAGGAACAATGAACCTGCACTCCAAGGTCTCTGTTCAGCAACACTCTCTAGGACCATACTATTAAGTGTATAAGTCCTGCCCTGATTTGTCTTTCCAAATGTACCACCTCACGTTTATCTAAGATAAACTCCATCTGCCACCCCTCATCCATTTGCCCCATCTGATCAAGATCCCGTTGTACTCTGAGGTAACTTTCTTGGATGTCTACTACACCACCAATCTTGGTTTCATCACAAACTTACTAACCATACCTCCTATGTTCACATCCAAATCATTTATACAAACAACGAAAAGCAGTGGACCCAGCACCGATCCCTGTGACAAACCATTGGTCACAGGTCTCCAGACTGAAAAACGACCCTCCAGCACCACCCTCTGTCTTTTACCTTTGAGCCAGTTCTGTATCCAAAAGGTTAGTTTTCACTGTATTCCACGTGATCTAACTTTGCTAACCAGTCTACCACACGTAACCTTATCCCAACCTTTGTAATAGATTCTAGCATTTTCCCTATTACTAATTAAATGAGGTATGACATTTGCTAACTTCAAAACCCGTGAAATCTTTCCAGAATCAATGGAATTTTGGAAGATGATTCCAATGCATAGAGTATCTGCATAGCCATGTCTTTCAAACACTGGAATGTAGACCATCAAATCTGGGGATTTACCAACACGCAGCCCCATTAATTGCTCCAGTGCAACCTTCTTACTAGCACTAATTTCCTTCTCCTTCTCATTCAGCCGAGCTACTTGGATCTCTACTTCTGGGAGATATTTGGTTTCTTCCTCAGTGAAAACACATTTAGCTTAAACAATTTGGTGAGACACCATTGTCAAAATCAGGTTCATAATTCATACATTTTAGGATTTCAGGACTATAAGTTTCAGGTTGGAGGTTAAAGTGTTAATTATGGGTAAATCAGGGCATCTGAGAAACTGATAAGCAACTTGGGTAAATGCAATTCAAACCAACTTGGAGTGAATTATGGGTAAAAGGAAATCTAATTTTATCTTGAAAGTCAGAGTGTATTGTGAAAGAAAACTTGAAGAAATTCTGGACATCTTGGTACAGCCAATTCTCAACCCGAAACGTTAACTCTGATTTCTCTCAGATGCTACAATTTCCATTTTTGTTTCTGAAATCTTGTGGTGTTGTGCTGTCAGCCAATTGCAGTGTGCTTGGATTTCTTCTTTAAACACTAAAAGGTCACTAACACGATTATAACAATATATAACCTAATTAAGTGCACACCATTTTACATTAAGCCAAAGACATGCACTTAAACAATGCATAATTCGGGGATGATCCAATATAAGAGCAGAAGAAAACCAATTAGGCGTCATGAGAAATATTATCAATTATGTCCTAAATACTTTAAAATATGCAAACCTTTGAGCTGAGTATAAATAAAGTGCTGCTCTCTTTCAACTTTCCATATGGAAAACCTTCCTTAAAAAGCTTAGTATCAATTTAAATTCAAAAATGAAAAGTACTGCAAAAAGATGTCTTTCTTCACTCCCAAAATTCACTTGCAACCGCAGAAGGTGTAACACCTGTCCACTTACCTCCTCCCTCCACAGTATCCAAGGACCAAAATACACCTTCTGGGTGAAGCAGCACCTTATCTGCACTTCATGCAATCTAGTCTACTGCATTCACCGCTCACATTGTGGTCTCGTCTGCATTGGGAAAACGAAATGTTGGCTGGGTGACTTCTTTGCTGAACACCTACATTCTGTCCGCAAAAAAGACCCTGAGCTTCCAGTTGTCTGCCTCTTCAACACACTGTGTTCCCTGGCCAACATCTCTGTTTCAGTCATGCTGCAGTGCTCCAGTCAAGCTCAGCGCAAGCTGGAAGAAATGCACCTCATTTTCTGTTTGGGAACTCTACAGCCTTCTGAACTCAATATCAAGATCAACAATTTTAGGGTTTGAGGCACCTTCTTCCATGTCCTTACCCTAACACCCACACACCAGGCCTCGTTATCACATAGTCTGTTATTACACACAACGCATTGTTAGCCACTGACAGTCCCCATTATTAGCTATTCACCTTTCTAGCCACATCATTATTGACTCCTTTGTCTGTCCAACTGTTCTCTCTCTTGGGGCTCTATTCCACCTACCATTTACTCCTTACCCCCTTCCACCACCCAACTTCTGCAAGTAAACCAATACTTTGAGCTAATTTCAGTTCTGAGGAAGGGTCACTCGACCTGAAAGGATAACTCCGGTTTCTCTCCACTGATGCTACCGGTCCTGCTGAGCTTTTCCAGCAACTTCTGTTTTTGTTTTTGATTTACAACGTCTGCAGTTCTTTTGGTTTTTTGTTTTGCAAAAAAACATCCACTTCAGTTAAAGTCATAGAATCATAGTGATGCGCAACATGGAAACAGACCCTCCGGTCCAACTCGCCATGCTGACCAGATATCCTAAATTAATCTAGTCCCATTTGCCAGCATTTGGCCCATATCCCTCTAAACCCTTCCTATTCATACATCCATTCAGATGCCTTTTAAACGTTGTAATTGTACCAGCCTTCACCACTTCCTCTGACAGCTCATTCCATACACATAGCACCCCTTAGGTCAGTTTTTAAATCTTTCTCCTCTCACCTTCAATCTATGCCCTCTACTTTTGGACACACCCACCCTGGGGAAAAGACCTTGGCTATTCACCCTATCCCATGCCCATTATGATTTTATAAGGTCACCCCTCAGCCTCCGATGCTTCAAGGAAAATAGCCCCAGCCTATTCAGCCTCTCCCTAAACTTCAAACCCTCCAACTCTGGCAACATCCTTGTAAATCTTTTCTGAACCCTTTCAAGTTTCACAACATTCTTCCTGTGGCATTGAGACCAGAATTGCACACAGTATTCCAAAAGTGGCCTAACCAATGTCCTGTACAGCCACAAATATGAGCCCCCAACTCCTATACTCAATGCGCTAGCCAATAAAGGCAAGCTTATCAAACGCTTTCTTCAGTATTCTACCTACCTGCGAATCCACCTTCAAGGAACTATGAACCTGCACTTCAAGGTCTCTTTGTTCAGCCACACTCCTCAGGACCTTCCCATTAAGTGTACAAGTCCTGCCCTGATTTGCCTTTCCAAAATGCAGCACCTCACTGTCTGGACAGTGACTTCAAAGGAATTCAGGAATTTACATATACATATTAATCAATTAAAATCTTCTAACTGATTAAGATTTAACAGCATCTTAGGTTTATTTAGTACATCCTCATCAGTGGTGTGACCTTTTTACCTTTTACTTATAAATTGTGTCTGATACTACATCTCTCACGAATACCTGAAGGAGTAAGACTCCGAAAGCTGGTATTATTAAATAAACCTGTCGGACTATAACCTGGCGTCGTGTGATTTCTGACCTTGTCCACCCCTGTCCAACACCGGCACCTCTACATCAGCTCACCTGTGGCTTTCAATGATACAAGTACCCCAGCAAAGGGCCCTGCAATCACTTCCCTAGCTTCCCACAAAGTTCTAGCGTATACCTGATCAAGTCCCGGGGATTTATCCAGCTTTATGGGTTGGCCATCCAGCACTTCCTCCTCTGTAAGATGGACATTTTTCAAGACGTTGCTATTTATTTCCCCACATTCTCTATCTCCCACAGTCTTCTGTGTTTAGTATCTCACCCACCTCCTGCGGTTCGACACATAGGTGGCCTTATTGATGTTTAAGGGGCCCTATTCTCTCCCTAGTTCCCTTTTGTCCTTAACTTATTTATAAAATCCCTTCGGATTGTCCTTAACCCTAGTTGCCAAAGATATCTCATGTCGCCTTTTTGCCCTTCTGATTTCCCCCTTAAGTACACTCTTATTGCCTTTATACTCTAAGGATTCACTCAGTCCCTGCCGTCTATACCTAACTTATGTTTCCATCTTTTCTTGACCAAAACCTCAATTTCTCTAGTCATCCAGCATTCCCTACACCTACCAGCCTTGCAGGAACATACTTTCTCTGGACTCTTGTTATCTCATTTCTGAAGGCTTCCCGTTTTCCAGTGGTCCCTTTACCTGCAAAAATATGCACCCCCAATCAACTCTTGAAAGCTTTTGCCTAACACCGTCAAATTGGCCTTCCTCCAAATTAGAACTTTAACTTTTACATCCGGTCTATCCTTTTCCATCCCTATTTTAAAACTAATAGAATTATGCTCGCTAACCCCAAAGTGGTCCCCCACTGACACTTTAGTCACCTGCCCTTGCCTTGTTTCCCAAGAGCAGGTCAAGTTTAGCACCTTCTCTAATAGGTACATCCATATACGGAATCAGAAAATTTTCTTGAACACACGATAAATTCCTCTCCATCTAAGCCCTTAACATCATGGCAACCCTGTCTATGTTTGGAAAGTTAAAATCCCCTACCATAACCACTCTATTATTCTTACAGATAACTGAGATCTCCTTACATATTTGTTTCCCAATTTCCTGCTGACTATTCGGGGTTGGGGGGGGTGGTCTATAGTATAATCCCAATAACGGTCATCATCCTTTCTTGTTTTTCAGTTCCACCCAAATAACTTGCCTGGACTTATCCCCCGGAATATCCACCCCAAGTACAGCCATAATGTTACCCTAATCAAAAACGCCACTCCCTCTCCTCTCTTGTACCCCATTCTATCCTTCCTGTAGCATCTATACCCTGGAACATTAAGCTGCCAGTCGTGTCCATCCCTGAGCCATGTCTCTGCAATTGCTTGATATCCCAGTCCCATGTTCCCAACCATACTCCGAGTTCATCTGTCTTACCTGTTAGGCCTCATGCATTGAAATAAATGCAGTTTAATTTATCAGTTGTACCTCATTCTCTGCTTTCTTCCTGCCTGCCCTGACTGTTTGACTCGCTCCTTTTCTTAATGGTACCGGTCTCAGACTGATCTCTTTCTTCGCTATCTCCCTGGGTCCCACCCCCATTACTAGATTAAATCCCCCCGAGCAACGCCAGTAAATTTCCCTGCTGGTATATTACCCCCCCTTCCAATTCAGGTGCAAGCTGTCTTTCTTATACAGGTCACTTCTACACCAACAGAGATTCCATTGATCCAAAAAATGTGACTCCTTGTCCCCTGCACCAGGTCCTCAGCTACACATTCATCTGCTCTATCCTCCTATTCCTACCCTCGATAACTTGTGGCACTGGGAGTAATCCAGATGTTACTACCCTCAAGGATTTTAAAATTCCTGCTTAACTTCCCATATTCTTTCCACCGGTTGTTAGTTCCAAAGTGTACAATGATCTCCTGCTGGTCCCCGTCCCTTTTGAGAATACATCACACCCAATCCGAGATAGCCTTAATCTTGGTACCAGCGAAGAAACACACCATTCTGATGTCTCATTGTCAGCCACAGAAATGTTTGTTTGTGACTCTGATTAGAGAGACCCCGGCACAATTGATCGCTTGGAACCTGACGTACTCCTTGTTACATTAGAGCCAGGCTCAGTACCAGAAACCTGGCTGTCAGTGCTACATTCCCCTGAGAGTGCATTACCCCCTTTATTTTCCAAAACAGCATACTTGTTTGAGATGGGGATAGCCACAGGAGATTCCTGCACAACCTGCCTCCCTCTCCTACCTTTCCTGGAGATAACCCATCTACCTGACTGTACCTGTGGTTTTTCTCCCTTCCTACAACTGCCATCCATCATACCCCTCCAGCTCCTGTAAATTCCTCATTGCCTCTAATTGCCACTCCAACAGATCCATGCGATGTGATAGGATTCACAACCAAATACCCTTCCTGCAGACATAATCATCAGTAACATAGAAACTCACCCTAATATCCCACGTCCGACAGGAAGGGCATGTCATTCTACTAAAGATAACAAAGCGTAGAGCTGGATGAACACAGCAGGCCAAGCAGCATCAGAGGAGCAGGGTCTAGACCCGAAACGTCAGCTTTCCTGCTCCTCTGATGCTGCTTGGCCTGCTGTGTTCATCCAGCTCCACACCTTGTTATCTCAGATTCTCCAGCATCGGCAGTTCTTACTATCTCTGTAATCATTCTATTAAAGGCCATCTTTGCACCTTAACAATCTACAGACCCAGAAAATAGCACAGTCTTACTCTCTAAAAAACACTGCTCCAAGCTACTTAGCACCTATGTTTTATATTTATAAAATTTAATCAAGAGACAGATCTCAATAAAAACATATAATCAAAAAAGTACCCACTCTACTCACTATAGTAGATTTACAAAAAAGAACAGTAAGGTTACACTTAAAAATTATCCACATATCTGTTCCCCTGCTGTGAGCTCTCCCATACAGGTTTCTCCAAGGTCAGCTGTGTCTTTTGCTGTTTGTTTATTTTTCTTAGATGAGCTCCGATGTCCAGAGATACTCAAAATCAAACAGCAGAAGCAGTAGCTGTGCAGAGTCACTCCTGAGTCAGAAAGCAGGGTAGGTTTCTTTCTCTGTATAAGTCACTTCCCATGTTGTCTCTGCCTTTGTCTCTTCCTGTTTTTTTAAAACTGCTGTTGTTTTGAACATTTCTTTCCCCCTAAAATGCCAAAACAATGCAATAGCTTATAAAACAGTAATTACTGCTCCTAGAATTCAAGGAAATCGGCTCCAACACTGAAAACACCTCAAAAAAGCTTGCAGCCACAACTTTTTCCCATCCTCCAACATGGATTACCCAGAATCCTTTTCATCTGAAATCAAACCCAAAAAAACTGCAAATGTCTTCACAGATATCTTTTTTTATAATTAATACAACTATTGTAAATTGGGACAACCAGTTGTTCAAGGCTGTTCTGGTGTGCTTCTGAATACACTTTCAGAATATTCGCATGTAAATTCTCAAAAATTACATTTAAAGAAAAGTAATTTTCAACATGAATGATTCTGCACCAAAAGTGAGCTTGTTAGGGAAATAAATAACTGTTAGCTTTAATGTTTGGAGCACAATGTTTTACCATACAAAAAAAATTATGCACAAGAAAATCAGCATTTTAACATTAAATTTAACCTCAGGCATATTTGAGTTTCCTGTCAATTATATACAGGAAATAAGTCAGAAAAATGCCAAATTAATCAGCAAACCAGGAAGGATAGACATCTAAATGAGGTAAGTACAAACTAAATACATTACAAACAAATAAAAGGTTTAACCCAAGTTCTGGATTCTATGGAAAGCATGGGAAGGTAGAGCAAAATAAGGTGTGAAAAATGATCCGCAGCTTCACGAACAGCTCATTGGCACCCCAACACTACAGTAAATAGGCACAATGACTTGTACATGATCTTGTATAAAATACTGTCCTTGTTGAGGCTCAATTTCTAAAGAGCGTTGTCCAGTTTATGGTATGCTGCAAGTAAACCCATATGTAACTTCCATCACAAAATGCTATGTCACTGGCCACTAGTGTTGATGTGGAGATGCCAGAGTTGGACTGGGGTAGACAAGGCCACTAGATAATATCTACTCTTCACAGCTACACTGTGAAGTTATTGCAGGTCACCTTTGGAAGATTTTTGATATAAATCAAACAGAGGAATACACCTGCAACTTTTACAGAAATGGTTAGTGAAAGTCGCACTTTCCAGAATCTGTGCAGAGCAATTTTACAATGATATCAATTGATTTTTATCATTCATCATTACGGACACACAAGAACATTTGAAGCATCTGGGTCTGTGTTGCTGATCGTTGTTAAAGGTCATCACAGATTACTAAAGCTGACTTTGGTATCCAATGGATGTATATCTAAAATTCCAAGTGTTGTGATGTTTGCACTTAAGCAGTCGAACCTGAAAGGAAGAACTGACAGCGTGAGGAAATACTGCATTGTACAAAATTGGCTGTCTTTCTTTTTCACAAAAGAAGAGACCTTCCTTTACTCATAAAGAAACTAGATTGGACAGCTGACAGAATTGGCAATCACAGAAACATTTATTGGCATGAATGATGGATTAGAAATATTCGCATGATCAAGTCAATTTTGATTGTGATTTATGAACTGCTGGGGCTGGGTGAATTCTGGATAGCTTACAGGCTAGATAAATTTGGATGGACATGTTGCAAACTTGAATACAGCAAATCAGATGGTGAGCTTTGTGTTATTGAAGCTACATTCATGCAGGTATGTGGAATGTATTCCATAACACTTATTGACTTGGGCCTTGTTGGTAGTGAACAAACTTTAGAGTCAAGAAATGAATTGCACAACAGAATTCCCAGCCTCCACGTGTCCTTTCCAGCAAAAAAATTTATGTAGCCAGTCCAGTTATGTTTTTGTTCAATGGTGATCTCCTGAATGTTGATGAGGCAATCAACAATAGCAACGTCATTAAATTTCATGAAGATGGTTAGATTCTCTCTTGTGTTGGTTATTGCATGACGCTTGTGTGCCATTCTTCAACTCAAACCTGAATGTTGCCATCTTGCAGAATGTCGATATGCTTCAGCATCTGAGGAATTGGCAATGGTACTGTGCACTCAATGAACATCCACTTCAGAACTTATAACAGGAGAATCATTGTTGAAGCAGCTGAAAGTGATTCAGCTTGGATCCCATCCTGAGGAACGTCTGCAGTTCTTGGATCAAGATGGTTGGGCTTCAACAACAACCTTTTATGTTAGCTATGACTCCAACCAGTGAAGAGAGTCCCCAGGATCCAACGACTTTAATTTTGAGTGCTCCTCGATGTCATACTTGAATAAATGCTGTCTCGATGTCACTCAGTCTGACCTCCTCCCTTGAGTTTAACACATTGATCCGTGT
Source organism: Ginglymostoma cirratum (assembly GCA_024137785.1). Taxonomy (NCBI): domain Eukaryota; kingdom Metazoa; phylum Chordata; class Chondrichthyes; order Orectolobiformes; family Ginglymostomatidae; genus Ginglymostoma; species Ginglymostoma cirratum. Next base: position 19,230,531 of record JAHRHZ010000289.1, read on the forward strand.
CTGGACCTAGGCTGTAATAAGATAAGATATGGAGCTGAGTGACCCTGGTGAAACTTCAGTGAGGTAGGCTGTTCGGAGAAAGATCCATTTGATAGTACTGTCAATGACCACTTTAATCACTTAGATGGATTGGATTTGTCATGCTTTTTGAAGACAGAAATTACCTGAGCCATTTTCCATATTGTTGGGTAAATAATACGAATGGAGCAGTGTGGAAACAGCTTGGCTAAGGACACAACTATTTCTGGAGCATGCCATTAGTACCACAGATTGGATATTGGGAACAGCCTTTTCAGTAGCTAGTGTCTTCAGCCGTTTCTTAATATTTAAGATTCTTGCGATATTAAGATTCTTCATATCACGTGCAGTGAATCATATTGTTATCGGTACTGTGGAGGGCGTTGGTGTTGTCGAGATGAATCATCCATTTGACATTTCTGGCTGGGAATCATAATCCTGTACTTACCTGATATTTTCTGGCTCAAAAGCACCTGATTTTTTTCTCCAAAGCATTCCAATAGCTTCCCATTTCCAAATCTTTGTTACCTCCCTCAGCCATTCAAAGCCTTCTAGATCTCTGCCACTTGCCATTTCTGTTTTGTTTTGTTCATTCCTGTTCTTAATCATTCCACTAATGGCCATGATCTCTGCTATTTTGGCCAGAATTTCTGGAATTTCTTCCTTATGAGTCTCAATTTTCATTTTGTTTTTAAAGATGTTCCTTAAAATAACCTGAGCAAGATTCTTCACATATTTCCTGAATTTTCTTTCAATGTCTCTATATCAAAAATGTTTTAACTGATACTGCTCTTTTTAAAAGACCTTTTTAGTACTTAATTCAGTTGCCATTATCTAGCACAATTTTGTGGGAATGGTGTCAGGAAGGCTTGAAATGCGATGATCTTAGAAAGGGCATGAGGATTTAAAGTAAAGTAAGGCGCATCCTGAGTGCTATTTCAAAATAAACAGTGGGAAGTAATCTTCTCCTTCCATTCGCTGAAAGGCTCCAACTAGTCACAATGTGGATTCCATCCATCAAGAGGCACAGGGGATGTGATCTGCACAACAAGTAAACGTAAGAAAAGTTCAGAGCAGCAGCAACTTGTACACATGGCTTTCCCTTGACCTCACAAAAGCCTTCAACTCTAGCAATGGGTAGGGGCTACCCTACTTTGCAAATTTTGGTTGCCTGCTGAAATGCATCACTATTCTTGCTGCATTCATTGGCGTACAAGCCACGGTACTTGGTAACGGATCCACCACAGCCCTAACACGTGCAAACAGGGGTCAAGCAAGGCCAGATCATTGCACCAACTCTCTTCTCCATTTTCATTCCTCAAACCCATGTCCGTGAAACTTTCTACTGGAGTGGTGCTCCCGAGAATAAAATGTAGCAAACTGTTCAACCTGCATCGCCTTCCTTCCAGAATCAAAAACTCCCCAATATTGGTTGTTCAGCTGCAATATGCACATGATGCTTGTGTTCATGCGTAATCAGAGGCCTCGCTCCAAGTTATTGTTCATGTACTTTCATAAGCATTTGATGGAAAATTTCTACCTATGTGAGGGTAGGCATGGACAGTGAAATTCAACATTGCCTGGAGTGTACAAACAAAAGAATATTTTGATGAAGACCACCTCAGGCATGTCATTAAGCTCATGGTCTACAAAACAGCAATGTTGCAGGCCCCTTTGTTTTCAGTCCATGTTTCAATGCATAATGCATAGCAGACACTTCAAACTCCCTAGAGAAATATCAGTGACTCCACAAACTCCTGTAAATCTAATAGCAGCAGAGACAGTCTAATATCAGTGTCTGCTCTTGGGCCAACATTTCCAGTATTAAGGCACTGGTTATTGGCTGGATGCGCCACATTATCTGAATAAAAACCAAAAGAACTGTGGATGGTGTTAATCAGAAACAAAAACAGAAGTTGCTGGAAAAGCTCAGCAGTTCTGGCAGCATCTGAGAGTTCAATAATTTTAGGGCCTGAACTCTCCCATGTCCTAGGCCCCTACCCCACACACCAGGCCATAGTTAACCACTACACACTACCTAATGTTAGCCACTAACAGTCTTCATTAACAGCTAATCACCCTTCTCGCCAGATCGTTATCCACTCCTTTACTTGTCCAACTGTTTTTCCCTTTCTTTCCCCACTTCTGACACCCTCTCACACCCTATCTTCTGTATTTAAACTGACCTACTACCAGCTCTGAGGAAGGGTCACCAGACCCGAAATGTTAACTCTGATTTCTTTTTACAGATGCTGCCAGACCTGCTGAGCTTTCTCAGCAACTTATAACATAGAACACAGAACATAGAACTTTACGCCACAGGAATGAGTCCTCCTGCCCACAATGTTGTGCCAAACATGACGCCAATGAAACTAATCATTTCCGCCTACCACTGGTCCATATCCCTCCATCCCTTGCATATTCATGTGCTTATCTAAATGTCCCTTAAATGCCCCTTTCATATCTGCCTCTACCACCACCCTGGCAGTGCGTTCCAGACTTCTACCACACTGCAAAAACTTGACCCTCAAGTCTCCTTTAAACATTCCCCCTCTAACCTTAATGCATGCCCCCTAGTATTAGGCATTTCAACTCTGGGAAAAAGAATCTGACCGTCAACCCTTTCTATGCATCTCATAATGTTATAGACTTCTATTGAGTCTCCCTCAGCCTGTGCTGCTCAAAAGAAAACAACCCAAGATTTTCTAGCCTCTCCTTGTAGTTCATCCTCTCTAATCCAGGCAGCATCCTGGTAAACCTCTTCTGCACCCTCTCCAAAGCTTCCACATCCTTCCTGTATTGTGGCGACCAGAATTGAACGCAATGCTGTAATTGTGGCTTAACCAAAGTCTTATAAAGCTGCAACATGACATCGTGACTCTTGTACTCAATTCTCCAACCAATAAAGGCGAGCATGACATACTTATGCTTTACCATCCTACCTACTTGTGTGGCTACTTCAGGGAACTATACACTTGAACCCCAAGATCCTTCTGTACATCAATGCTGTTTAGAGTCCTGCCATTAACTGTATACTTGTCCTTAACATTTGATCTCCCAAAGTGCAGTACCTCATACTTACCCAGATTAAACTACATCTGCCATTTCTCCGCCCATGTCTGCAACTGATCCATATCCCGCTGTATCCTTTGACAACCTTCTACACTATCCACAGACCACCGATCTTTGTATTGTCTGCAAACTTACTAACCCGCCCATCTACATTTTCATCTATGTCATTTATATATATTACAAACAGCAGAGCTCCCATGGATCCCAGTGGAACGCCACTAGTCAAGGACCTCCAGCCTGAAAAACACCCTTCCACCAATACCCTCTACCTTGTATGGGCAAGCGAATTCTGAATCCACACGGCCAAGTCACTGTGGAGCCATGCATCTTAATCTTCTGGATGAGCCTAGTATGAGGTACCTTGTCAAAAGCCTGACTAAAATCCATGTAAACAACATCCACTGCTCTACCCTCATCGATCACCTTTGTCACCTCCCTGAAAAATTCAATCAAGTTAGTAAGGCATGATCTGCCCTGCCCAAAGCCATGCTGACCATCCCTAATTGGGCTATGCTTTTTCAAATGTGCGTAAATCCTATCCCTATGACTTCGCTCCAACTGCTTCCCAACCACTGATGTGAGACTCACTGGTGTGTAGTTTCCTAGATCATCCTTATTTCCCTTCTTGAACAGAGAAACAACATTAGCTACTCGCCAGTCGTCTGGGAGCTCTCCAGTGGCTTGCAAGGATACAAAGATCTTGGTCAAGGCCTCCGTAATCTCCTCTCTTGGCTCTCTCAATTGCCTGGGGCTTATCCACCTTAATGCTCCTCAAGAGATCCAACACCACTTCTTTCTTGATCTCAAAAATGCCCTAGCATATTAGGATGCTCCACACAAATCTCACTATCCTCCATACCCTTTTCCTGGGCGAATACCGATGCAAAGTACTCATTTATGATCTCACCCACATTCTCTGCCTCCAAGCACAAGTTCCCTCTATTTTTGAGTGATCCTACCTTCTCCCTAGATATCCTTTTATTTTTAATGTATCTACAGAACACGTTGGGATACTTTGTAAGTCTACTTGCCAAGATCATTTCATGGCCTCTTCTTGTTCTCCTAATTCCCTGCTCGAGTACTTTGCTGCTTTTCTTATTTTCCTCACAGCCCCTATCTGATTTTAGCTTCCTAAACCTTACATATGCTTCTTTATTTTCCGTTTGACTAAAATCACAACCTCCCTGGTTATCCAAGAGTTCCTTATCTTGCCATCTTTGTCCTTCCTCCTTATTGGAACAAGCCAGTCTTGAACTCTCCCCCGCAGGTCTTTAAACAGTTCCCACGTGTCAAATGTGGACTTGTCTGATAACAGCACCTCCCATTTAACACTCCCCAGCTCCTGGCTAATACTGACATAATTTGCTCTCACCCAACTTAGTTCCTTCCCGCAAGGTCCTGACTTATCCTTTTCACAGTTATCTTAAAACTTAAGTTCTGTTTTTGTTTCACATTATCTAAATGTCTGACCTCAAAGTCCCAAAGCAAGCTCCTTCCCCGACTAGTGGCAGGCTTTGCGGCTCTCGTCACTTCAGAATTTCACAACACGGAGTGAAAGGAAATCGTTTTCGATCGGGAGGTAGTGCCCAAGAGAAACCACTGGTTCAGGGTTTATGATTGACAGCAGGAAGTCTTTCTGCATGCAGAGCGATCAACGGTTGGAACGGGCTCTCGAACAGAACAGGACAGCACAGAGACTTACCCCTGTAATAACGAAAAAAAATTCAACCAAGACAGAATGTAATGGTTATACCGGACAGGGATTAAGGAGTTAAAATAAACCTTCCTTCACCCTCGTTTGAACTTGAAAAATTGAGGAAATGTAAAGATTGAAGCAATAGTTCTAATCCGATTGGTACAAGTGAACCACCTGTCGGCCGCTTGAACAACTACATTAACCGTGAAGTTTGTGAAGAATAAAAATGAAGTCAACAAACAAAATAAAGTCCCTCAGAGCTAGTAAGAACTGCCGATGCTGGAGTCAGGGATAACACAGCGTGGAACTGGAGGAACACAGCAGGCCAGGCAGCATCAGAGGAGCAGGAAAGTTGACGTTTGGGGTCGGGCCCTACTCCGGTCATATGAGGAAGTCGGAGTTCAATATTCTAGCTGCATTTTTGTACACGGATATAATTATAGCAGCAGCATTAAATAGCTTGAGTATCCGCACGCATCGCATCCGTGTTTTTAGTCCGTAAACACTAAGAGTTGGCGTCCTTTTTTTTTCTTAAATCTATGGGCGGACGAATTGAAATATATCGGAGCCAGAATTCTGACACAACGGCTTCTGTAGAGGTGCTGCACCTCTCCATCACCTGGACTGCTGACTCAAGTTGGGGTCGGCAGCGCTACCACGAAGCAATAACAGAATAAGTCCCTATTTGTGCCGATAAATATTCAGTGATGATCGTCTGAAAAGATTTGAAATTATGAAGAATGTGGGCTAAATAGGGCCATCACTATATGACCGAGATTGAAATTATACTTGCAGTACCGCAACCAATTGACTTATTCTCCAATATTCCAAGATCATTTTTGCCTTGGGTTTGCAATTGTGAAATGCAAAGACAAGAATGAATTGTTTTTGACGAGACAGTGGTTCGAGAGGACACTGAACTTCGCATTTAAAATACCAGCGCTTATTGACAGCGTTAACACTTTCCCTCCCTGCATATATATTTCTACAGAAAGACGACATAAAGTCGCACCCTCCCACCGTTTGAATTCCAGCCTGAAGCTAATCCCTGTGGATCTCAAGTTGACAAATAGCAATTTGAACACGTTGCCTTCGCCCGGGACTCATTGATACTCTGGGTTCTACAGTCACAACCTACTCAGAGGAACGATTCAAACCGTCTGAGGGTGTTTGCCTGAGAAATATACAGTTACAAAATTACTAAAGTTATAGCTTTTAATCTAAATTGTTCAAATGTAGATGTTAAGTAATTTCTGTCGACCCGAAACATATCGAGCTGCAAGGAAATTAGACGAATAGTTTGGTGACTGAATGTTAAGGGTTTCGAGATCTCCCCCATCAGGATAATGGTAGCAGCCGGCGGAAGTCCCTGGTTCAGCATTTGCGAGGAGCTGCAGGGAGAAAGTTCGATACATTATTACTGATTGTAAAGTCTCTTGCTCACCAGCCGCTGGGAGATGAGGCGGAGGCAAAAGAGACTTCTTCAGGTGGCTGTCTTAATCCTTCTAACTGTAGTGTTCCTCCCGAACGTCGGGCTGTGGTCTTTGTACAAGGAGCAGCAGCTAGAAAGCCCAGCTGAAGAGGTGCAGGTATGAAATCACACACTCCCAGCTGAGTTCTGATACCTGGGACCAGCTTTGGCGCAACTGTTATTCTTCAGGGTCGTGCATTTGTTTATCGTTCTGATATACGGTAGAGGCCCATGAACTAAAACTTTTATGATTCATACTGGTGTTGTGCCTAACAACGCGTGTCGATTATTGACATAGCGGTTGTTTATAAAATATAGCGCGGGAAGATTTAAAATGTTTATTTTGGGGTTTTGTTTGTTTTTTTTAAGAGCAGCAGCTTAGGATATGGGTCACGGGCGTACAAGTAAGGAACTTTTAAAATCTCCGATGTTCTGCTCCTGTGTATAGACTCCAGAGGAGAGGCTTTGCCAGCTGACTCTGCCCTTACTTCCTTGATATTCGATGCTATATTTACACTGCAGCTAATGGGCTCGGATAAGTAACCACTGTGTGGATACAGTTAGTCAGTCGCCTGTTGAGATAGCCGGCTGATTGTTCTGCTACCCGGGCGTACCCTCCCCCCACCGCAATCAATTGTTAAATATTTAGATGGTGTGAGTAAGTGGCTAACAGTTCTAAATATTTCGACGAATGAATACACGTACGTTTGAAGACGTGGAGGAGTGTATGCTGAAGAGCTTGTAGACACTTTAAACCTTGTTTGACACTTCACTGGAATAATAATTAATGATCATGTCAAACTGAAGTAGTGAGAAACTACCCCCCTCTAAGAATCTTGTTTCGCATCTGTGGAATGAAGTTGCTTCCCACTGACATGACAGTAGCACTGTTAGTATGATCAGAATTGACTACTCCTGGAATAGCTTTTTGTTCTTCAATAAGCCCAGCGATTTTATATTAATATTATGTATTCTTTGCTGACTGCCATCACAAAGAACACTGATTAGTTTGTTTTGCAATTGAAAAGAAAATGCCCTTTTTGACTGATAACTGGTTTACATTTCTGATAAGCAATCAGATGATGAGTGAAACCCAAACTATTTATCTGGGAAGCTTGTGCTGTAAAAGAGATGCGGACTTGGATACAGTCTCTTATGACCTTGTGTTGGTCAACTTTCTTCACAGCAAGTTAAACACTTTTACAAATGTGATAAAACCATTAGGTTACATTGAATTCTATTTGATAGCTGTTTGGGGGAGGGGATGGGGTTGGTGAAATTTTGTAAATCTATCCAAAGTAATTGTCACTGTAATGTTGTAGTTTAACAATGCCATCTGCAATTTACATAATTGTTATAGTGTAGAATGAAGCCATTTAGCCTATTACATCTGTCCCTTGCCCTTAAAATGTAAACTTCGTGCCAATCTCCTGCCTTTTCCCTCCAACCCTCTACATTATTTAAATGAAAATTATTATCTAATACCACCTTGAATGCCTTAATTAGATCTGCCACCACTACTTGCCAGACAGTGCATTCCATATCCTAATTTCCAGCTGTATGGAAAACATTTCTCTTGCCTCACATTTGCTTCTTTTGTAATACACTTCATAACGGCCCTCTGTTCTCAATGTATTCATGATTGTGAACTGTTTCTCCCTACCTACTTTGCCCAGACTTGTCACAATATGAAAACTCTGATCAGATCGCTCCTCCAAGGAAAACAGTCCCAACGTTTCCAATCTTTTCTGATTTCTGATCCAGTGAACCATTCTTGTAAACATCTTCTGCATTCTCCTTCCTTCCTGTAGTGTACAAAATCAGAAGTCACACAAGCTTGTGATTTCAAATAAACTTGTTAGACTATAAACCTGGTGTCGTGTGACTTCTGATTTTGTCTGCCCCAGTCCAACACCGGTTCCTGCTCATCACTCCTGTAGTATGGCATCCAGAATTGTAAATACCCAACTTGAGGTCCAACCAGTGACTTGTATAAGTATTCATGACTTCCCTATGACATTTAAATTTTTTCTCCTGTTCATTTCGGACTGAGGAGAAATTTCTTTACTAAAGATTTGTAAATCTATAGTGTTCTCTATCCTTGTCGGTATGGATCTAAACTAGTTAATAAAATGCCAAAACGAAACCCTTCTTTGTGGATGGAGTTTGACTATGAAGTCTTACAACTCCTTTCACTATGCTACAGATGCTCCCAATATATGCACTCAGACAAATAATGGTAATAATGTGTTTCCTCTTAACCTTAAATAATGACATTAAGTTCGTGATAAACCTGACATTAACAGATTTCCCCCTTTTTCTATAAATTCAAACTTTTGACCATCTTTCCAAAACTAATCAGAAATAAAATGAGACACATTATAATACAAATCAATCGTGAACAGATTCCCTGTATCTCAATTTTAAGATTATTTTATTTCCATAGAAAATAATTACAATATAATTAAATAAATATGTTATCCATATTCTTAAAGTACAAGTTGCCATGTTTGAATCAAATCAAGGACATCTAATAATTTTTTAGGGTAAGCATTTCTCTTCGTGAAACAGTCAAACAAATGGTGACCCGTCAACTCAGTTTGATTTGGAATTGTTCTGAATTTTATGCTGTCCAACATGCCTTTCCACTAGTTACGTCAATTATCACCTTTTCGTCTGCAACACTATTTGGCACAATGTTCTTTGAACAGAGACAATGGGTCCATGTCACATTCAATGAGCAAATCTTTCCAGGATTTCTCCCGAATAAGATTTACTTCAAATATTAGAAAAGTATACTCCATATCTACAGGATTCTTGTGACACAGTAGTAGTGTCCCGACCTTGGAGCAAGAAATCCCACCTGCTTCAGAACTGTGACATAACACATTTTGACAAGTTGCTTTATAAATGTCCACCTCCATATCAGTGGCTTCCAGCAGTGCCAGTGTTTCAGTGCAAAAGTCCTTTTCATTTTTAATTTTTCTTGGCTTTTGAAGCCGATCTATTGTAGTTTTCCACCAAGAAAATAATAAACCTTGCTGTTTGAGAATATCTATCTGAGAGATCTCCTGAATCAGCCAAGATGAAAATTTGAATGGACATTTGTCTGAACTTAATTTCTTTTAATGTTTTATTTTCTCTCTGATTCCCCTCATCTGTAGCATGTTTTAATATAGAACTCAGTTCCAAGCCATCGTAACTGACACAAGCTAGTCTGAGTGGCAGTCAGTAGAGAGCTCAGCCAGTGTGCTGGAATCTTCAGTGGAGTGACGCAAACAGCAAGTGATGTATTACTGGGAATTCAACTGTTATATTCTTTCCAAGTTTGGTTTTAGAGTTAAAGTCAGGTTTGGACTATAACTTTTAAGTAAGTAAAATAACCAAATTAAAGGAGGTAGCTGCCCGATTGTGGCAATTAGAGTTCAAGCACCTAAATTCCTTCATTTAAGTGATGTGTTTATCACTGTAGCTAAGAAATAACTGAGCAGATCCTTATAAGAAAGGGTTTTTTTGCCTCGCATTGTCAATAAGGAGCATGATCAATATACAGGTGACTTCAGTGGAGTACGATGCAAGTCAAGTGAGTGTACTACTGGAAATTTGTTCAAGTGGGAATTCAGTGCAAAGAGGGAGGGAGGTACCTTAACTGATGTTCACTGCAAGGAACAAGCTCTCCAAAGTGAGAGAAGATAAAATGCATGAATCAAGAGTCTGACCAGCTGTGGAGTGACATCACAAATCACAGTGTGACACAAGTGCAGGGAAAGATGCTGATTTGTGAATATGACTGGTGAATGTTTCTAGTCTTTAAAGTAAATATAAGATCGTCAATTTGTGTTTAAGTGCCCAGCATTTTTCTTAGCTATTTTGCTTAAAAGATGTTTGTTAATTAATAGTGGTGATTTTAGTTTTTTAAAAAATAGTAAAGATTAAATGTCATTGCATTCATTGCTTTTTACACTTTAGAAAAATTAATTTATAAATTAAATCATGGTAGTGATGGCAGGATGGGTGATGTGCTGCCACTGTAACACATGGAAACTGCTGGACACCAATGTGATCCAGAGCGACTACATTTGCAGTAAGTATTTGCAGCTCAAAAAACTGCAAATCAGAGTTAAGGAGCTGCAGACATTGCACAAGTCAGGGAAGGGGAAAGTTACCTGCTCCAGAGGACTCTAGAGTCGTACTGCTCAGATGAGGTAATTCAAAATTGATCTGTGATCAGGGATTGAAGGGTGTGACCACATTTGAGGCAGGTATGGGAAGCCAGAGGGTTGTGATTGTGGAGCCTTGGCCCCTCCCAACAGTTACAAAGTTCTTGCAAGCTGTGTGCACAAGAGTGGGCAGTGCAGAGAGGGTGAACAAATTGATCACAGAGACATTCAAATGGGAGTAGGAAACATCAGTGCAGTAGTGGTAGGGAATAGTATAATTAGGGGATAGATACTTTTCTCTGCAGCCATAAACGAGAGTTTCAAAGGCTTTATTGCCTACCCTATGTCAGAGTTAAGGATATCTCCTATAGGCTAAAGAAGGAGTTGGAGAGGAGGGATCCAGTTGTCATCAACCACATTTATACCAATGACATGAATAGGACTAGAAAGGAGGTTCTCTTGAAAGAATGAACAGTTGGAAGCCAAATTAGAAAATAGAACCTCCAACATAATAACCTCTAGATTACTACCTGAGCCATGGGCAAATGATCAAATAGTAAATAATGTCAGTGATTGGTATGGGTGAAATTAATTTTAGGTTGTGGGGCTCTAGCACCAGTACTGGAGTAGAAGGGAAAAGTTCTGGTGGGAATTCGGTCTTCACTTAAATCATGCTGGGACTAGTGTCCTGATACGTTGAATAACTAGGGCTGTAAAGAGTGATTTGAACAAACTAGGGAGTCACAATCTGAAAATTGCCAGCAAGAGAAATAGAAGTCAGATGACCATAATTCTTTCTCAGAGTTGTTAGGATTTGGAATGTGCTGCCTGGGAGAGTAGTAAAGCTGGATATATATTTGAAAGTAATGAATTTAGACAACTGTGGAACTAGGGCTGGAGCTGGAGAGGGAGACTAGCCGGGTAGCTCTTTTGTGAGCCAGTACAGGCAGGATAGATTGGAGGCCTCCTCCTTCTGTACTGTAAATTTCTATGATTTGAGGGGGAGGGAGGGTTTGAGAGAGGGCAAATGTCGCCTCATAAAACAAAAGAATGTGGTAAAATTACAAGGCAGCAATTTGTATATGATACCCACAGTAATACAGGAAGGGACAGAGTGGACAAATGTAGAAAAAACAGCAATAAATAGGGCCAAAGGGGAAAAATGGTAAAAAGGCGAAATTAATGGCTCGTTATCCGAATGAATGTAGTATTCAGAACAAAATTAATTAATGGCACAAGTTAATGAGTATGATGTTATAGTCATTAGGGAGACATGGTTAAAAGGAGATCAAAGCTAGAAAATAAACACTCAGCAGTCTGTGACTTCACGAAAAATTAGGCAGGACAGATGGTCAGGTAGCGTTTAGGATAGGATAGGATAAGTCCGATGGCTTGAAATGATCTTAGATCGAAGATGTAGAATCCATAAGGGTGGATGTAAGGAATAAAAAGAAAATGGCTTTGCCAGGGGTAGTCTAACATTAGCTATATGGTGGGACAGAGTATAAATCAGGAGATAATGCGGGTTTTTTTTAAAAGAACAGGCTGTATATTAATCATGGTTGACTCTAATCTTTTTGTAGATTGGGAGAGTCCGATTGGCCTAGGTAGCCATGAGGAAGAATTCAGAGCATATTTGGAACAATTTCCTAGAACTGGATGTTGTGAATCCAAACAGGGATCAGACTATTTTGGATGTGATAATGTGTAGTGAGGCCGGTTTAACAAGTGTCAGAGTAAATGTTCCCATCAGAAACAGTGACTGTAACTTGGTAGGATTGAGCATTCGGTCTTAGCAGGAGCAACTTGGGTCAGAAACAATTGCCCAAAACCTAAACGAGTAATTTCAAAGTAGAGAGGGCAGAGTTAACTGCAGTGGATTGGAAAAGGAGTTTAGGAGCAAAGAGAGTTCATGGCCTACATGTTCCAGTGTGGACGGAGGATTTTAGGAAGGGGATAAGCCAACCATAGTGAACCAGTAAAGTTAAGGATAGCATCAAATTAAAAGAAAAGACACAATGAAATAAAGATAAAAGGGAAATAATGGTGGGGAGCCAGGAAATGGCAGAGGAGTTAAATACTGCCCTGCATCATTCTTCACAGAAGACGCTAATAGCATCTCAAAAATACTAAATATTCAAGGGGCGAAAGAAGGAGAGGATATAAATATAATCTCTATCAATAGAGAAAATGTACTAGGGAAACTAATGAGGGTAAAGACTGATATGTCCCCTAGACCTGATGGGATGCATCCAAGGATACAAAAAGAAGTGGCTACTGTGATAATGGTTATATTGGTGACTTTTCAAGGAATCCTTAGATTCATGAAAAGTCCCAGAGGATTGGAAACCTGCAAATGTAACATGTTACAATGTTTAAAAAACACTTGGATAAGTACACAAATATGAAAGGTTGGGAGGGATATGGACCAGGAGCAGGCGTATGGATCTGGTTTAGTTTGGATTATGTTTGGCACAAACTGTTTGGACCGAAGAGTCTGTTTCCATGCTGTATGACTCTGACTGTGTATTTCAGTTAAAATGGGAAGGAAGTGATGAACAGGAAACTTTATGACAGTTAGCTTAACACTTGTCACTGTGGGAAATGTTAAAGTCTCTTATAGAAGATGTAACAGCAGAACATTTTGAAATGCACCATATGGTCAGGCAGACTTAGCATGGCTTCATGAAGGTGCAATACTGCCTGACAAATTTATAAGAACTCTTTGAGAAGGTAACAGGAAAGATAGGGGAAAGCAGTGGATGTAATATACTTGGATTTTTAAGAAGGTGTTTGGTAAGATGTCACCTGTTAGACAACTTAATGAGATGAGAGCCCAGTGTATTAGAGATAGTATGTTACAAATAGAGGATTGACTGACTAACAGAAGACAAGGTTGGGATAAGGGATAGGATTTTTAGGATGACCAGCTGTAATGGCGTGCAACAGGGATTAGTGCTGGATCTACAGTTATTTACAATATATATAAATGGTTTGACTTGAATGGGGATAACGAATGTACAATAACCAAGTTTGCTGATGGCACAAAAATAGGTGGGCAGGCAAGTGTTGATGATGACAAAAATCTACAAGGGAATTTGACTGGTTAACCTAATGGGCCGAAACTTCACAAGTGGAATATATGGAAAAATGAGAGGTTATGCACATTGGCAGGAAGAATAAAAAGCTAGCTACAATCTCAGGAATAGGAAATGTAAGTGGATTGTTGGCCTTTATTTCAGAGGTGATAGGTTAGAAACGTTTTGTTAATACTGTACAAGTCACTAGTCAGACCATAGCTGGAATACTGTGAACTGTTTTGATCCCCTTATCTAAGGAAATGTATACTAATATTGCAGGCAGTCAGAAAATGTTCATTAGGTTGGGAGATAGCAAGAACCACAGATGCTGCAGTCGGAGATGATACAGTGTGGAGCTGGAAGAATACTGCAGGTCAAGCAGCATCAGAGGAGCAGGCATTTCGGGTTTACATCCTTCACCAGGACTGGGGAGGTGGAAGGGAGCTCAGAAATAAATTAATGGATGGGGGTGGGGCTGGGGAAAGGTAGGTGAGATGGTGATAGGTGGATGCAGGTAGAACATAGTGGACATTGGTCAGTGGGAAGGGTGGGGCGGATAGGTGAGAAAGAAGATGGACAAGTTGTCAGGTCAAGGTGGTGATGATGAGAGGGACATGGGATGTGGACATTTCAAAACTGGTGAGTTCTATGTTGAGGCCATCAGATTGTAAGCTCCTGAGGCAGAATGTGAGGTGTTGTTCCTCCAGTTTACTTGTGGCATCATTGTGACACTGGAGGAGGTCCAGGATGGACATAACACCAAGGGAGTGGGAGGGGGTGTTAAAATGGTTGGCAACGAGAAGGTGCTGTTGATTATATAGTAGAGAGCACAGATGCTTCGCAAATCAGTCACCGAGTCTGCGCTTGGTCTCACCAATGTAGAGGAGACCACGTTGGGAGCAACGGATACAGTAGACTAGGTTGGAGGATGTACAAGTGAATCCCTGTCAGATTTGGAAAGATTGTTTGGGGCTTTGGATGGAAGTGAGAGGGGAGGTGTAGCACCTCTTGCGGTTGTAGGGAAAGGTGCTGGGGAGTGTGGAGTGGATGAGGGATTTGTGGAGTGAGCTGAGCCTATGAAAGGCAGATAGGGGTGGGAAGGGAACTATCTCCTTGATCGTGGGGTCGGATTGCAGGTGGTGGAAGTGGCAGAGGATGATGTGCTGGATGCAGAGGTTGGTGGGGTGGTATGTGAGGACCAGGAGAACTCTGTCCTTATTTTCGTTGGGAGGAGCGGGTTTGAGGGCAGAAGTGGGAAATGCAAGAGAAGCATTTGAGGGCTTTGTAGATCACCGGAGGGGGGAATGTTGTCGTCCTTGAAGTAGGAGGACATCTCGGATGTCTGCGGAGTGGAACCGCTCCATCTGGGAGCAAATGTGGAGGAGGCAGAGGAATTGGGAGTATGGAATCGCACTCTTGCAGGAGGGTTGGTCCTGGGCATGGAAGAACTGTCTATTGAGGCGAAAGAAAGAAAGAAGATTGGGTCTGTACTCCCTGGTGTTTAGAAGAATTAGTGGCAACCTGACTGAAACATATAAGATCCTCAAGCAACTTGACAATGTGGATAGTGAAAGGTAGTTTCCTTTTAACTGAAGAAATAAACTTGTTAAGTAGTCCGTTTCTACCTTTTTCTGTGAGGACCCAGCATGATTAAATAGGATGCAAGTAATCTGTTCCAAGAAAGATTTGTTTGATCCAAAGCCCCTCCCAACTTGTTCCACTTGATAGGTAATCTGATAGACTTAACGGCTCCTGAAGCTTCACTACCATTCACAATTTCTAATGTTATTTTATCTATCACACACTTGTTTGAATGCTGCAAACCCTCCCCATAGAAAATCATTGACTTGCAATGTAAAGAGGCCTGTGTCAATTCTGTGATTCCCGTAAAACTTCGTTGGGTCCAATTTTAAGGTGAATGGAACCTTCTAGCTAGGTGACCAAACTGAGATATACTATACTTTCGCTGCATAATTCAACCCAGTGAAACATTTATCACGTTTCCACAGCCTCCCTTCTAGATCACCTTGTGCTTTAAGTTGTTCCAAAAATACTTCTCATTTAAACTTGCAAAATGCAGCTTTTACATAGGCAGCCTTCTATTCCCAGAATTATGTTGCTCAAAGAGGTAAGATTTTCAAGATCATGTTCCTGTAGTAGGGCATCCACGCTTAAAATCTTGGTTGTTGAGCTTTTTGTTAAAACCCTGAGCCATTAGTCCAACATTAGCCTTGTATGTTCCTTAAGGAAACACTTGTTTTTCTGTGCATTTCCATCCATGTTAAGGCTGGTACACCCTTATATGGTAGTTTGCAACCTTTATCAGCTTAACTTAATCAGATTGTAGTCACGAACACATCTTGATCATAGGGCCTTATCCTTCTTGTGCTGCACCTTGCCTGTTCCGTGGATCTTGTTCTGAACTACTATTGCAACGATAATTAAAATCTCACTGTTCTAGGAACAGAGTTCCTTTCACAAGCTTGCAATTGTTTTTCTAGGCCTATACTCCAGGTCCACTCTTACTACGTTTTCTGGCTTTTCACATCTTTATTGCATTTTGCCAATCCACAGATCTTACTTTCAGTCCCCTGTCAATCTTTGTAATTGTCAGTGGCTTTCCCTACTCTCCATCACCACAAGTAGCTCGGCAGCAGCGCGACAGAGCTGGTAGAGTCCTAAAGGACACAGCTACTAAAATAGGTCTATGGCAGGTGGTGGGGAAACCAACATAAGGAAAATACATACTTGAACTACCTTTCACTGATCTGCCTGCTGCAGGTACATCCGTCCATGACTGTGTTGGTAAGAGTAATTACAGTCATGTCCTTCTGGAGATGAAATCCTGTTTTTACATTGAGAATAACTTCCATCATGTTGTGTGCTACTGTCACAGTACTAAATGGGATAGGCTGCGAACAGATCAAGCAACTCAAAATTTAGGATCCATGAGGTGCTGTGGAGCAGCAGTGGAATTGTACTCCAATGCAATCTCTAACCTCGTGATCTGGCATTTCCCTCTCTACCATTCCCATCAGGCCAAGGGATTTTTATTTTGCTTTGGTGAATTACTTGCTACAGGATTCCTCATCTCTGACTTGCTCTTTCAGCTACGGTAAGTCATCTGGCATTTGTGGTGTAAATTTCATTTGACACTTGTCAGATCAAGCCTGAATATCTTCCAGGCCTTGTTACATTTGGACATGGATTGCTTCAGTATCAGAGGACTTGCAAATGGTGCTGAAAATTCTGCAATCATCAGTGAACTTCTCTGCTTTGATTTTATGGAGGGAAGTTCATTGATGGAGCAGCTGAAGGTGTTTAGACCTAGGACCCTACCCTGAGGACCTCCTGGAGTTGAAATGATGGAACTCTAGCTACCACAATCATCATCCTTATGACTCTAACTAGTAGAATCTTTCTGAATGATTTTCTTTGACTTTTTGCTAGAGCTCCTTGATGCCACACTCAGCCAACTGATTTCAAGGGCAGACACACACCTCGGGGAATTTGCCTCTGGAATTTAGCCCTTGGGGCCACATTTGAACTAAGGCTTTAGGAGTTTGGAGCAGAGTGGCCGCAGAACCAAAACTAAGTGTCAGCGAGCATGTTATTGCTGAGCAAGTGCTACTTAGTAACACTGTCGATAGCTTCCATCACTTTACTGATGATCCAAGAGCACATTTGAGGTCATAATTGGCCTGGTTGGATATATTTTGCTTTTGTGGACAGGGCATACCTACGAAATTTTCCTTGTTGTCAGGTAGACACCAGGGTGTAGCTGTAATAGAACAATTTGGCTAGGGGTGCGGCAAGTTCTGAGACACAAGTCTTCAGGCCTGTAGCAGGAAGGATGTTAACACCCTTAGACTTTTTAGTGTCTTCGTTCATTTTTTTTTTTTTTTGATCTCATTTTGGAATGAATTGAATTGACTAAAGAGTGCAGTGTGGTGCTGGAGACCCAAGGAGGATGCTAAGATGGATCATCCACCAGATGCTTCTGGTAAAAGGTTGTTGCAAAAGCTCATTTCTTCTCTCTCACACTGATGTGCTGGCTCACATATCATTGAGAATGGGGATATTTGTGGAGCCACCTCCTCCAGTGAGTTGTTTAATTCTTCACCACCATCCATGACTAGATGTGGCAGGATAGCAGGGCATAGATCTGATTTTTTAGCTGTTAAATTACTTTGCTGTATCTGTCAATTATATATGCTGTTTGGCATATAAGGAAGCCTATTTTGTACCAGGTTGACACCTCCTCTTTAGAAAGAACGAGAACAAAGAACGATACAGCACAGGAACAGGCCCTTTGGACCTCCAAGCCTGTGTCACCATGTTGTGTCCTTCCATACTAAAACTATTTTCACTTACAGGATCCATATCTCTCCATTCCTTTCCTATTCATGTATTTGCCCAGGTGCTTCTGGAATGCTGTTATTGTGACTCCTTCACCATTTCCCATTGGCAACTCATTCGAGACACTCATCACTGTTTTTGTGTGGCAATACGTGCTTTGCACAACTCTTTTAAACTTAACCGCTTTCCCCCCCCACCACATACGTTGAACCTGTGTCCCCTAGTAATTAACTCCCCCACCCTGAGAAAAAGCCTCATACTTTCCATTATCCTTGCCATTCATAATCTTATAAACTTCTTTTAGGTTGCCCCTGAACGTCCTGCATTCCAGTGAAAACAAACCCAGTCTAAGTAGCCTTTCTTCATAGCTAAAATCCCGCAGACCAAGCAACATCCTGGTAAACCTTTACTGTACCCTCTTCAAAGCATCCACATCCTTCTGATAGTGTGGTGACCAGAACTGTACATAATATTCCAAGTGTGGCCTAACTAAAGTTCTATAAAGCTACTGCATAACTTGCCTATCCTTACACTCCGTGCCTCTTCCAATGAAGGCAAGCCTGCCATAAGCCTTTTTTACTACCTTATCTACCTGCGCTTTCACCTTCAGTGATCTGTGGACCTGTACACCCAGATCCATCTGCATATCAATAGTCCTGAGGGTTCTGCCATTCACTGTTTAATTTCCACCTGTACTCAACCTTCCAAAATGCATCACCTCAAATTTGACTGAATTTAACTCTATCTGCCGTTTTTCTGCCCATGCCTCCAGCTGAATTATATCCTGCTCTATCCTCTGACAATCCTTCTCACTATCCACAACTCCACCAATCTTTATATTATCCACAAATGAATTTATTAGACCAGCTACATTTTGCTCCAAATCACGTATGTAGATCATGAACAGCAGAGGTCCCAGCACTGATCCATGTGGAACACCACTAATCAAAGCCCTCCATTCCAAAAAGCATTCTTCCACCGCTACTCTCTCTCTCCTCTGACTAAGCCAGTTCTGTATCCATCTTGCCAGCTCACCACTGATACCATGTGACTTGACCTTTTGTACCAGTCTGCCAGTTAGCTATGTATGGTGCTGTTCCAGCTTGCCCTCCTGCACTGTTCATTGACTCTTCAGAGTCGTGGAGTGAAACTCCCTTCCTAATGACATTGTGGATATACCTACATCAAATGGATTGCAGCGGTTCAAGAAAGCGGTTCACCACCATCTTCAAGGGCAAAAAGTGCTGTCCCAGCCAATGGTGACAATATCCCATGAACGAATCAAAAAAGAAGCTGGCTGCCTCTGGCATGAATATAATGGTGACTTTAGGTTGTTGTCCTTTGAGGTAAGTAGTGTCTCTATCAGCTTGTTCCTATTCAGTTGGTGTTTCATCTTCCATAATCTCAATTGTGCAACATGTATGTACTCAGTACGTTTGAGCTTTACCTCTTCCTGTGGCTTGTTCAGATTCACAAGGTGTGCAATCAGTGCTAGTTAACATCAAGGAATGCGCCCTTATTGTTTGGCTGCCAGGCTGTAAAATTACCATTTATCCTTTGTTACCTATAACCTTATCCAGACTTTTACTCTCTTTCTGCTCTTCTCCTTTGCAACATAGTGCGTTCTTTGGATTAACATTTGTTCCTAATGGCCTTGGACAATGCAGTAAGACTTGCTACATTTTCTCTGAACTTTTTGACCTGAATGAATGCCCTTCTCCCTATGTGCAGTTTATTCAAGTGCTCAGAATAAATGAAACATTTTTGTAACCCCTTCCCAAGGTACGGGTTAATCCATTATTACTGAGGAAATCTTTGGATTTTTCACAAAAGTCAATTAATATGGACTGTAGCCCCCATCTAACTGTAGTGAGTTTTTCATATGGAATGCCTATTCCAGGGCAGATATTAATTAACAACTTGGTTAATCTGCTGGGTTTTCTATGAAACATCTCGTCTATTACCATGTGATTTCTTTCAGACATGCCATCAGTGAAAGGGACAATCTGCTGCAGTGCTTATTACTACAAATCTCATTTTCATATACCGTGCGTGCCTAACTTCATCATTGGCAAGCTTCCCAACCCCAGCACGTTGTCAGTTAGGAATTTAACTGTTATTCCCAGTCTAGAGTCTGTCTATTTCTCTACTACCTTGTCCACTCTTATTCTAGACTGACTGAATCCATTTTCCATGTTGACAAAGTGCAAGATAGCATGTTTTTAATCATTCCATACCTTCAATTCTATTGTTACAACTTTGTTAAAGTATTTTTCTATTGGGAGAGTCACTACAGGCCATGATGCTGTCCTATTATCTTTCTTTGGGTTTTGAAGAACAGTCATATTGGACTTGAAACATTCTCTCCGCAGGTACTGTGTTACAGCTGAATGTCTCATTGAGCCACAAAGGTTACTGAAAACGTTTTCCTGAGAAATATTTTTAAGATTTCTGACATCTATTCCAAATATGTTTTTCTTTCTGTAAATGTATCTCTGGTTATTACTCAGCTAAGGTTTGACACCTTAACACAATCCAACAATTTGAAGGCAAATGCTTAATTAGGGATTTCAGAGCAGAGGTTTGGAAGTCTTGCATATTGTCTGGAATTTTATTATTATTATTATTGTACCGAACATCCATCCTGCTTTCTAAATTTAAGTCTGACTTTGCCTCGTATTCGACCAGTTTTTAAAAATCATCCATAAGTACTACTAAATAAAAACCAAAAGAACTGCGGATGCTGTAAATCAGGAACAAAAACAAAGTTGCTGGAAAAGCTCAGCAGGTCTGATGGTGGCTGGGAAAACGTCAGTTGAAATGCAGAAAATAGGGAGGTGGGTGGGGTAGGGAGTAAACGATAGGATGTCCACCTTCCTCAACCGAGGATTCCCCAGCTCCGTTATCGACAGGGCCCTCAACCAGGTCCGACCCATCTCCCGCACTTCTGCCCTCACCCCTTCTCTTCCCTCCTGTAACAGCGATAGGGTTCCCCTTATCCTCAACTACCATCCCACCAGCATCTATGTCCAGAAGATCATCAGATGCCATTTCCGCCACCTCCAGCAAGATGCCACCACCAGACACATATTACCCTCCCGTTCCTTGTCCGCCTTCCGCAGGGACCGTTCCCTCTGGGACACCCTGGTCCACACTTCCTTCACCCCCAACACCTCCCCACAGCCATACGGCACCTTTCCCTGTAACCGGTGAAGGTGCAACACCTGCCCATTTACCTTCTCCCTCCCCAGCATCCAAGGGCCCAAACATACCTTCCAGGTGAAGCAACACTTCACCTGCACTTCCCAGAAACTAGTCTCCTGCATTCGCTGCTCACAATGTGGTCTCCTTTATATTGGGGAAGCGTAGCGCAGACTTGGCGACTGCTTCGCAGAACATCTACATTCTGCTCGCAAAAAAGACCTGAACTACCTGTTGCCTGCCACTTCAATGCACCACCCTGCTCCCTGGCTAACATCTCTGTCTCTGGCTTGCTACAGTGTTCCAGTGAAGCCCAATGCAAGCTGGAGGAACAACACCTCATTTTCCACTTGGGGACCCTACAGCCCTCCGGACTCAATATTGAGTTCAATAATTTTAGGGCCTAACTCTCCCATGTCGTAGCCCCCCACCCCACACACCAGGCCTTGTCACCACATAGCCTGCCATTACACAACCCCTGTTGTTAGTCACTAACTGTCCCCATGAACAACTATTCACCCTCCCAGCCTGATAGTTAGCAACTCCTTTGTCTGTCCGACTGTTTTTCTCTCTCTTTGGGCTCTATCCTATTGTTTACTCCCTACCTCACGCACTTACCTATTTTCTGCGTAAAAACTGATGTTTCTCCAGCCACTATCAGTTCTGAGGAAGGGTCACCAGACCGGAAACGTTAACTCTGTTTTCTCCTTCACAGATGCTGCCAGACTTGCTGAGCTTTTCCAGCAACTTTGTTTTTGTTCATAAGTATTACTAGATTGTTCTAACCTTCCTCAGTATCAAATCTTGAACAACTAGTTCTGTGAATATTTTACACTTGACCGTGCTTTTAGCAGGAAGTTGAGTGCCAAGGCAACACCTTGTTTTTTTCCTTTGGCAACAATGTATCCTGTGTCCACGTATCCACTTTAATTTTCCATTGATCATAAGATTGAGCTTCACGGAACAACAGTGGGAAGTCATTTCTGAATCGTTACATTTACTTCTGGTTATTCTTCTCACAAGTAGGTCAAATTGCAATCATCTCTCTCTGAAAAGAATTCTTTATTTCTGTCTTCACCTTTAGGCAGCCATTATTTGCTGCCAATGTCAGTAGGTATCAAAGCTAGATGGTGAGGCAAAAACAAATCAAGACACCTTACTTTGTGGATAGTGTTTATTTACTATTTAATACTTTAGTTCCACCTCTAGTGTTTATAAGTGCTACTCCATATGTATGTGCATCACATTGCCAAGACTAATGGATCAAGAAATGCCAAAGTCAAGGGCTCTGACATTTGTCTTCCTGATACTGACGGTCAAACTAAATTCTTTACAGGCATGAGGGTTGTCCCTTTGCCATCGAAGGTATTACTCAGTATGGAGTATGAATGCAGCATCATCCATATAGAATTTCTCTGAGGATTTTGTGTTATCATTCAGATAACAAGGATTTTGCGTACCTTATCTTGGTTCTCAGGGCTGCCTCCACCAACTGTGTGACTACCCTCAGGGCTAGTAATCTCTGGCTAGCAGATCTCTGATGTGAGATTTCTTTTCTGTGGGGCAGATTCCCACTCTGTCTCTCTTAATTGGCTACCAGACATATAATAGCATGAGTGCAATTATCCTTTAGATGTGTTGGCTGCTCCAGTCTTTTAGTGGTGGTGATAGGGTACTACTGAGCTGTCAGCCCAGAGCCTCAAAGGTAACCTAACACACACTTTGAGTACCTTTTACTGGACAATTGACTTTTAAAATTCACTGAATAAAATGACTGAAACGGAAAATGTTTTTAGAATCATAGAATCCCTACAGTGCGGAAGGAAGACATTTGGCCCATTGAACCCACACTGATTCTGTAAAGAGCATTGTTTTGCTGCCTTTACCTTTTCCCCACTGCCCTCATCAAATGTTAAACAGCTGTAGAGCTTTTACATCACTTTTTATGTTCTGATTTCAATCATTTGTATCCCCTAAGCTGGACTATAAGATCGCTAAATACCCAAAATAATTAAGGACATTTAGCCAATCCAGTTCTTCTTTCTGGACTTTCTTACACACACTCTGAACACTTAATTTTGGAATTACCTTCTAGCCTCTAATTCATGCACATAGCCTCAATCCCCAAGCTAACTGCTAACTGTCTTGAAATAGGAATTTGACTGTGCCTTCTCAGAATTAAACTACCAGTATATGTAGTATGACATCTGTCGTCTTACAATTTCTGATCTGTGTAGAGACTATTGGTGATTCTGTAATAACAACATGCAGTACAGTATCTAAGACAGTCTGAAGATGCTGAAATGCCAGTCACCGTTTATTTAACCTATATTGGTAAACCTGTCATGGTATATCCCAAAGAAAGTCGAGGGTCAAGTCATGATGCTAACTTGCCTGTCCCTTTAGAATAACTGCTCCCGATTTCCAAATGTAGTGAATTGTAGCTGGGAGTAAATAACCCGCCCATCGAGCAGTGTTAAAACCTCTAAGGAAATTCAAACTTCCACATAACAGCTGAAACAATGACACTTCAAGATTTCATAAAAGGACTAAGAATACCTTTGACTAAACACTCCTTTTGCAGGCAACTTAAACTTTAAAGCACAAAACAAAGTTTCCCTTTTTCACTTTTAGCAAGACTGACAACATACTTCACAGGTATACTTTACATTGTCTTTTTAGATGAGCCTAAATTCTCCCAGAACCAGTCCAAGATGTTTCTGAACTGCCAGAGTTTTCCTCTGCTATTTTGTTTTCTCAGCAATTCATCTCAGAATTGTCTTTCACAGGAAGCTTTACCTCAGAGATTCTTCCTCTAATACAAGCCCATGGTGTTGGGGATAGTATATTAGCATAGATAAGTTTTGGTTAAATAATGGTGTTTGAATAAGGGGGAAAGTTTCAGGATGGCAACCAGTAACTTGTGGAATGTCACAGGGATTGATGCAGGGGCCCCAGTTATTTACAATATATATAAATGACTTGGGTATGAGAAGTATTATCACCAAGTTTGCAGATGATGCAAAAAAGTTGCAACGGCAGTTGGTGAGGATGACATAAAGAGTCTGCTGAGGGGTAAAGACAGGTAAAGTGAGTTGGCGGAAACTTGGCTGACTCAATATAATGTGGAAAACTGAGGTTATGGACCTCATGGCAGGAATATAGAACAGATGAATATTATTTAAATTGAGAGAGCCTGTAGAAAGCTGTAACACAGGGGTATTTGGGGGCCTCATGCATAATTCACAAAATGCTCGCATCCAGGTTCAGTGGGGAATGCGACTGGAATGTTAGCCTTTATTTCAAAGGGACTGGAGTATAAACATAGGGAAGTCTTGCAACAACTATACAAGGTACTAGTTAGACCACATTTAGAAAACTGTGAACAGTTTTGATCCCCTGATCTAAGGAATGATAAGCTGGCATTGGAAGCAGTCCAGGGGACATTCACTAGGTTAATCCTTGCTGCTGAGAGATTTTCTGATGACAGGTTGAGTAGATTGGGCCTGTACTCATTGAAGTTTAAAAGAATGAGAGGTGACTTTAATGAAGCATACAAGATTCTTAGAAGACTAGATGCTGCGAGGTTGTTTTGTCTTGTGGGAGAGCCTAGAACCAGAGGGCATAATCTGAGAGAAACAGGTTGCCAATTTAAGACAATTAATGAGGAATTTCTTCTGTTGATTTGTAGTGAATCTGTGGAGTTCTTTACTGCAGAGGGCTGTTGAGTTTGGGTTATTGAACATATTCAGGGATGAGAAAGACTGAGAGATAAAAGGTACTGCAGATGCTGGAGAATCCGAGATAACAAGCATGGGGCTGGATGAACACAGCAGGTCAAGCAGCATCATAGGAGCAGGAAAACTTGACGTTTCGGGCCTAAACCCTTCATCAGAAGGGTTTAGGC
>JAHRHZ010000289.1:19255894-19371595 GCA_024137785.1 Ginglymostoma cirratum
CCATGCTTGTTATCTCATGAGAAAGACTGATTTTGTTTTTTTGTGCGTGTTTGTAATCAGCAAAGGAATCCAAGGTTATGGAGAAAATTAATTAAGTGGAGTTGAGGATTATCAGATCAACCACGATCTAGTTGAATGGAGGAGCAGACTCAATGCTCTGAATTCCCTGTTTCTGCTCTTATGTATTTGGGCTGATAGCAAATCTTTACATCTTCACTAATTCTGTCTTTTCAATCCAATTGAGAGCTCCTGCCCATGTGTCTGTATTTCAACATGCAGAAACTTTCAATCTGTTGTTTCTTTTTCTCACCTGCATCCTAGCTAACTAACTTTGTTTATAAGTGTTTGGGAATATCCTGGTAAGGAGCGGAGAGAGTCTTAGGAGGAAAGGTTGAGTAGGTTGGGGCTTAAACTCATTGGAATTTAGAAGATTTAGAGATCACCTTAATGAAACGTATAAGATTCTTTTAAGGGGCTTGACAGGACAGATGCAGAGAGGTTGTTTCTCCTTATAAGATAGTCTAGAACCTTAGGGCTGTCTCCAAATAAGAGGATTGTACGCTTAAGACAAGGTGAGGAGGAACTTCTTTTCTGAGAGGATAGTGAATCTGTCGAATTCTTTACAACAAACTTCTTTTGAGTCTGAGTTATTTAAGTATATTCAAGACTGACAGACAGATTTTTAATTCTTAAGGAGTCAAGGGTTATGGAGAAAAAGTAGGAAAGTGGTATTGCGAATTATCAGATCATCCCTAATCTTGTCAAATGGCAAAGCAGACTCGATGGGCTGAATGGCCTATTTCTGCTCCTACATCTTTTGGTCTCTAAGCCTATTTCTGTGGTGATGTGTATCTCACAAGCCATATATCCTGGTAAAATGCTGATAACTACATTTGAGTTCCCAACTGTGTCACCTTGGAAGTAAATGTTTAAAATACAATGATTTACAACCCAACATAATATTTTAAAGTTTTTCTGAGATGCTCTTTACTGCAACAAAAAGGGCGAGCTGCTGAACAATGTTCATTTTCTGTTTATATTTCTTTGAAATTGACTTTGGCTTGGGAGGCACATTAAAAATGCTGGCCAAGTAAGAGGAAACAGAACAAATCTTAAGTCAGCTCTAATGTAACACAAGATTGAGTACTGTGTGTTTATTGAAGATAACCCAGGTTAAACACACTTTATTTTAGAACATTCTATATGATTTGCATTACCCTGCTTCTCGATTTGCTTCTCTTAATAAATGATATGGTCTTAGTTATTGTGCCCTCTGGTGGTTAGTGTTGGCTTTCTATGCTCTTTATCGTTTTAGAATTTCATGCCAGTTATTATCTCTGCTTTGTAATTTACGTAGATACTTCATTAATAATATACACACTAAATTATCTCCTATTTAGATTGGAACAATTTAATGTGTTTGTTAAACACTCTCGAAATCAGCAGCCTTCCTTCCCAAGGCATGCTGTTGGTATTGTGAGAATCAGTGTCAATATATTCAATGTTTTCAGAAGCTTCTTTTTTTCCTTGTAATTTGGTTTTACCACTTTGCTCAAGTTCTTACCATTACTGTAACTAGGCAACTTAAAAGCTGGTATACAGTAACAGGGTTGTTTTACATATGCCATCTTGCATCTACACTTAAGGGTGTTGATCTTATTGTGCGATTAAAAAGGCCTGTTGGAGGAAAAAAATGCTCAAGTGCAGAATTTACACTATCAAACTGAAAGAGAGAAACTACAATTTCTTTTACTGTATTCTGCATTCTACTGTTTTCTGTTGTAGATTAATGCAATTCTCTATGCATTAGCTCACAGAAAATCAGGAAAAATAATTTCACCTACACAGAGGCCAATAGACGATTCCATAGAAAATTATTTCAAAGGATCTCTAAAGTGTGCCATTTGGCCCGTTGAGTCCGCATCGACCCTCCGTAGAGTATCCCACCTGGACCGACCCCTCACCTTATCCCTGGAATCCTGAATTTCCCGTGGCTAATCCACCTAGCCTGCACATCCCTGATCACTGTGGGCAATTTAGCATGGCCAACCCACCTAACCTGCATATCTTTGGACTGTAGGAGAAACCAGAGCACCCGGAGGAAACTGCAGTTGTGAGGAGAATGTCCAAACTCCACACAGACAGTCGGCCGAGGATGGAGTCAAACCTGGGTCCCTGACCTGTGAGACAGCAGTGCTAACCACTGAGCAATAGTAAATGAAGTCTCTGAACTTATGATTTAACTCATCAGCTGTTGTAAATAGAGGAAAAAATGATATAGCTGAAATCTGTTTGAATTAAAACAGTAATCTCAGTTTTAAGACCATCCTATTGGAGAGATGTAAATATTTCCCTTTCTCATCCTGAAAATGCAGTAAATCATTCTGAATTGATTAAAGCAAAATGAAAGGACTCTGGATAAGCTTTGTCACTATTTCCGTCGGAATAAATTGAATTAAAAAAGAAACATTTTCCCCCACTGCACCTGAACACCATTTACTTACTGTTTGGTACTATCATTTATTTTTGGATCTTGTGCATTTTGAGAATTACGGTTGTGTGATATACTGCTGGACTTATTTTAACTCACTCCCATGGAGGTTAGTTTCAGGCACGCACAAAGGACCCAATACTTTCCACTATCCTGTGGTTAGCTGTAATTGGGCTGACAAAGACAATATGCATTACTAGCAGTCTGTGAGGATATCAATAAATAACTTCCTCCAGTTTAACAGTCTCTGCATTGGTTCCAGGTCTACAAATCAGAAACTTATGTGCTTTTTTTACAGAAACTTCTGTTATGTCAAATTGGAACATTGTTACACATTCAAGGTCAATTCTTGGTAATCTTCAAACTTAAAAGTTAGAAATTAGACCCAGAAGTTTCCTTGGGTACACTTAGTCGCCTGAGTACATTTGAGTATGTGTTACACAGTGACTAATTATATGATGGGTGCATTAAAAGAGAACCAAATTGCAAGCTATTTGTGCTTTATTGAATTTCTTGAATGTAGAAAACAAAAAAGTACCTGGGAAGACATATCCATGTACAAATTGTTGAGCTGTTTCAATTGAATCACCATACAGGATGAAAGTTATGATTAAATTCACTAGGTTAAATCAAAATATATAACAAAAATAATGAACGTGCCACTTTTTTCATTGTATCAGTATTTGTTCTTGCTTGAGTTAATTAAAACATTTTTTTTGGTTCTGCTCAGTCTAAATTTCTGTTCCTTAAAATCCTGTATCTGTTTGTTTTCCTGTGTGCAGCTGGGAGGAAAGGCTTACCAGACTTCCTGGTGAACCATAGAACCAAAAAATCCCAAAACGATCAGAATTTTTCTTGGTGGCAGTTGGCCACTGTGCCAGCTCTTGCCTGCAAAGGATTCCATTCCACCTTTTGATTGAAAAATAGGGAATTCTTCACATGTCCTGGACACTTTACAACCTTTAATTAAGAACGTTGACAAAGATTAATTGATTCTTCATCTCATTGCGACATCTTGCTGTGTATAAATCAGCTGCGAAGCTTACTTGCAAAACTAGGACTATGATGGAGTCATTGTTATACAGCACAGAAGCAGACCCTTCAGGCTAACTCGTCCATGCCGACCAAGTTTCCCAAACTAAGCTAGCCCCACTTGCCTGCATTGGCCCATATCCCTCCAAACTTTTCCTATTCATGTACCTGTTTAAATATCTTTTAAACGTTGTAACTGTACCTGCATCTGGCAATTTATTTCGCATACGAACCACCCTCTGTGTGTAAAATGTTGCCCCTCAGATCCCTTTTAAAACCTTTGTCCTCTTGCCTTAAAAATATGCCAAGATAGTAGGAACTGCTGATGCTGGAGAATCTGAGATAATACCGTGTAGAGCTGGATGAACACAGCAGGCCAAGCAGCATCAGAGGAGCAGGAAAGCTGACGTTTTGGGTCGAGACACTTCTTCAGAAACGGGGGAGGGGAAGGGGATTCTGAAATAAATAGGGAGAGAGGGGAGGCGGATAGAAGATGGACAGAAGAGAGGATAGATGGAGAGGAGACACAGGTCAAAGAGGCGGGGTTAGAGCCAGTGAAGGTGAATGTAGGTGGGGAGTTAGGGAGGGGATAGGTCGGTCCAGGGAGGACGGACAGGTCAAGGAGGCGGGATGAGGTTCTCAACCCTCACGCCCCGTCCCCGCAATAATAACCAAAAAAGAATCCCCCTCGTCCTCACGTACCACCCCACCAACCTCCGGATCCAACGCATCATCCTCCGACACTTCCGCCATCTGCAATCAGACCCCACCACCAAAGACATTTTTCCCTCCCCACCCTTATCTGCCTTCCGGAGGGACCACTCCCTCCGCGACTCCCTTGTCTGCTCCACACTCCCCTCCAGCCCCACCACACCCGGCACTTTTCCCTGCAACAGCAAGAAGTGCTACACCTGCCCCCCCACCTCTTCCCTCACCCCAATCCCAGGCCCCAAGAAGACTTTCCACATCAGGCAGATGTTCACCTGCACATCTGCCAATGTGGTATACTGCATCCACTATACCCGTTGTGACTTCCTGTACATCGGGGAAACCAAGCGGAGGCTTGGGGACCGCTTTGCAGAACACCTGCGCTCAGTTCGCAACAAACAACTGCACCTCCCAGTCGCAAACCATTTCAACTCCCCCTCCCATTCCTCAGACGACATGTCCCTCCTGGGCCTCCTGCAATGCCACAGTGATGCCACCCGAAGGCTACAAGAACAGCAAATCATATTCAGCCTGGGAACCCTGCAGCCCAATGGCATCAATGTGGATTTCACAAGCTTCAAAATCTCCCCTCCCCCAACCGCATCCCAAAACCAGCCCAGCTCATCTCCACCTCCCGAACCTGTTTTTCCTCTCACCTATCCCCTCCTCCCACCTCAAGCCCCACCCCCATCTCCTATCTACTAACATCATCCCACCCCCTTGACCTGTCCGTCCTCCCTGGACTGACCTATCTCCTCCCTACCCCCCCACCTACACTCACCTTTACTGGCTCCATCCCCGCCTCTTTGACTTGTCTGCCTCCTCTCCACCTATCCTCTCCTCTATCCATCCTCTATCCGCCTCCCCCTCTCTCCCTATTTATTTCAGAACCCTCTTCCCCTCCCCCATTTCTGATGAAGGGTCTAGGCCCGAAACGTCAAGCTTTCCTGCTCCTATGATGCTGCTTGGCCTGCTGTGTTCATCCAGCCCCACAACCTGTTATGGCGGGATGAGGTTAGTGGGTAGGAGATGGGGGTGGGGCTTGAGGTGGGAGGAATGGTTAGGGAGGCTAGGACTAACTGGGCTGGTTTTGGGATATGGTCGGGGGAGGGGAGATTTTGAAGCTTGTGAAGTCCACATTGATACCCTTGGGCTGCAGGATTCCCGAGCAAAATATGAGATGCTGTTCCTACAGCTTTTGGGTGGAGTCATTGTGGCAATGCAAGAGGCCCAGGATGGACATGTCGTCTGAGGAGTGGTGGGGGAGTTGAAATGGTTCGCGACTGGGAGGTGTAGTTGTTTGTTGTGAACTGAGCATAGGTGTTCCGCAAAGTGGTCCCCAAGCCTCCGCTACATCGCAGAGGCCAGACGCCAACTCTCTGACCCCTCCTTCTATCGCCCCCTTGATCATGACCCCACCCCCAAGCCATCATCTCCCAAACCATCCACAACCTCATCACCTCAGGTGACCTCCCACCCACAGCCTCTAACCTCATCATTCCCCAACCCCGCACCGCCCAAAATTCACAAACCTGACTGCCCTGGTCAACACATTGTCTCCGCCTGCTCCTGCCCCACCGAACCTATCTCCACCTATTTCGACTCCATCCTCTCCCCCATGGTCCAGGAACTCCCTTCCTCCAGAACTTCCAATTCCCCGGTCCCCAATATCTCATTTTTACCATGGACGTCCAATCCCTACACACCTGCATTCCCCATGCAGATGGCCTAAAGGCCCTCCACTTCTTCCTGTCCTGCAGGCCCGACTGGTCCCCCTCCACTGACACACTCATCCGCTTAGCTGAACTCGTCCTCACCTCAACAACTTCTCTTTCAATTCCTCCCACTTCCTCCAGACAAAGGGGGTAGCCATGGGTACCCACATGGGCCCAAGCTGTGCCTGCCTCTTTGTAGGATACATGGAACAATCCCGCTTCCAAAACTACACTGGCCCTATCCCCCATCTCTTCCTCCGTTATATTGATGACTGTTTTGGCGCCACCTCGTGCTCCCACGAGGAGCTCGAACAGTTCACCCACTTCACTAACACCTTCCACCCCAACCACAAGTTCACCTGGACCATCTCTGATACCTCTCTCTCCTTTCTGGACCTCTCTGTCTCTATCTCTGGCATCCACCTGGAAACCAATATCCATTTTAAGCCTACTGACTCCCACAACTACCTAGAATACACCTCTTCTCACCCACCTTCCTGTAAAAAAAAAAAGCCATCCCCTATTCCCAATTCCTTCGCCTTCACCACATCTGCTCCCAAGATGAGGCATTCCACTCCCGAACATCCCAGATTGTCCTCGTTTTTCAAGGACCGCAACTTCCCCTACACAGTGATCGAAAATGCCCTCGACCATGTCTCCCCCATTTCCCGCAACTCATCCCTCACACCCCCTCCCCGCAATAACAACCAAAACAGAATCCCCCTCGTCCTCCTGTACCACCCCACCAATCTCCAAATCCAACGCATCATTCTTTGACATTTCCGATATCTGCAATCTGACCCCACTACCAAAGGTATTTTTCCCTCCCCACCCTTATCTGCTTTCCGGAGGAACCACTCTCTCCGTGACTCCCTTGTCCACTGCACACTCCCCTCCAGCCCCACCACACCCGACACTTTTCCCTGTAACCGCAGGAAATCCTACACCTGCCCCCAGACCCCCATCCCAGGCCCTAAAAAGACCTTCCACATCAAACAGATGTTCACCTGCACATCTGCTAATGTGGTATACTGTATCCACTGTTCCTGTTGTGGCCTCCTCTACATCGGGGAAACCAAACGGAGGCTTGGGGACCGCTTTACAGAACACCTGCGCTCAGTTCGCAACAAATAACTACACCTCCCAGTCGCGAACCATTTCAACCCCCCCACCCACTCCTCGGATGACATGTCCATCCTGGGCTTCCTGCAGTGCCACAATGACGCCACCCAAAAGCTGCAGGAACAACATCTCATATTTCACTTGGGAACCCTGCAGCCCAAGGGTATCAATGTGGACTTCACAAGCTTCAAAATCTCCCCTCCCCCGACCGTATCCCAAAACCAGCCCAGCTTGTCCCCGCCATTCCTCCCACCTCAAGCTCCACCCCCATCTCCTCCCCACTAACCTCATCCCGCCTCCTTGACCTGTCCGTCCTCCCTGGACTGACCTATCCCCTCCCTAACTCCCCACCTACATTCACCTTCACTGGCTCTAACCCCGCCTCTTTGACCTGTCTGTCCCCTCTCACCCTATCTTCTCCTTTATCCATCTTCTATCCGCCTCCCCCTCTCTCCCTATTTATTTCAGAACCCCCTTCCCCTCCCCCATACCTGAAGAAGGGTCTCGACCCGAAACGTCAGCTTTCCTGCTCCTCTGATGCTGCTTGGCCTGCTGTGTTCATCCAGCTCTACACAGTGTTCTCTTAAAAACATGCCCCCTAGTTTTGAACTTCCCCCGCTCTGGGGAAAAGACCTTTTGCTATTCGCCTTGTCTGTGCCCCTCATGATTTTACAAACCTCTATAAGATCACCCCACAACTTCCTGTGCTCCAGTGGGGAAAAAGTTCATGTAGGGAGTCCACATATCAGGAAATGGTCAAGACAAATATAATTTATCTCTTTGGTTCCAAATGGTATAATTACATTAAATTTGATCCATGTATATTTCAAGAAGTAGTTACATAATGCAATGTTGTGGGTGTTGGGAACATTTTTGTGAATGAGAGCTATTACTATTTTCCCTTGTACTTGTGAGCATATGATGGCTTTATTAGTTTAAATTCACACAATCTAGTGTACCTGGGATGCTTTCCACTGGGATTTCTTTCTTTGATTTTATTTTATTATTGTCACATGTACCTAAGTACAGTGAAAAATTTTGTTTTGCATGTAGTACAAGCAGATCATACCAGGTAAAGTACATTAGAGTAATAGGACAGACCGAAGAATATAATGTTACAGCTGCAGAGGAGGTGCACAGAGAGCAAGATCAACATTAACTTTAAAATTTGAGAGGTCCATTCAGAAGCCCATTAAACGTGGAGAAGAAGCTGTCTTGAATCTGTTCGTACATGGTTACAAACTTGTATCATCTGTCCAATGGAAGAGAGTATAACGGGGTAGGAGGGATCTTTGATCTTGTTGGTTGCTTTCCTGAGGCAGTGAGAAGGATAGATGAAATCAAAGGATGAGAGGCTGGTTTGCATGATGGACTGCGCTATGTTCACAACTTTCCATAGATTCTTAGGATCTTGGGAAGAGCAGTTGCCAACCCACGCTTTTGATGCATCCAGATATAATGCTTTATTTGGTGCATCTGTAAAAATTGGTAAGAATCCTTGTGACATGCCAAGTTTCCTCAGCCACCTGAGGAAGTAGAGACATTGTTGTGCTTTCCTGACCATTGCGTCAACATGGGTGTACCAGGAGAGATTGTTAGTGACCATGACTCCCAGGAACTTGATGCTCTCAACCATCCACCTCGGCACCATTGCAGGCAGGGGCGTGCCCTCTACTCAGCTCCTTGAAGTCAATGACCAGCTCCTTTCTTTTGTTGATATTGATGGAGAGATTGTTGTCTTTACACCATGCCGCTAAGCGCTCAATTTCTTTCCTGTATTCTGTCTTTTCATTGTTTGAGATCTGCCCTACAATGGTGGTGTTGTCGGCAAATTTGTAAATGGAGTTGGGCCACACAGCCATAAGTGTATAAGGAGTACAGTTGGGGACTCAATATGCAGCCTTGCGGGGCACTGGTGTTGAGGATTATTGTGGATGAGGGTTGTTGCCTGTTCTTACTGATTGCAGTCTATGGGTCAGGAAGGCGAGGATCCAGTTACAGAGGGGTAAGCCAAGAACTAGGTTTTGGACTTCAGCAATGAGTTTGTTTGGAATTATGGTGTTGAAGGTGGAACTGTAATCAATACGAAGGAGGCTGACCACAGGTATCATTGTTAACCAGATGCTCCAGGGATGAGTGTAGGGCCGGGGTGTTGGCGTCTGCTGTGGACCTGTTGTACCAGTAGACGAATTGCAAAGGACTGAGGCAATTTGGGAGGCTGGAGGTGATGTGAGTTAGGACTAACCTGTCAAAGCACTCCATAATTATGCAAGTCAGAGCCTCTGGGTGGTGGTTGTTGAGGTATGCTGCATGATTTTTCTTTGGCATCGGGATGATGATGGTCTTCTTGAAGCAGGTGGGGACTTCAGATCATAGTAAGGAGACGTTAAAGATGTCTGCGAATACTCCCGCCAGATGGTTTGTAGAGGATCTGAGCGCACAGCCCAGAGACTCCATCTGGGCCAGTTGCTTTTCTTGAGTTCACTCTCAAGAAGACTGGTCTAATATCTGCGGCGGTAACTGTGAATACAGGTGCATCTGAAGCTGATGGGATAGATGACATTGTTTCATTGACCTTCTGTTCAAAAGGAGTTTAGAATGCATTGAACTCTTTAGGTAGGGATGTACTATTGCCCATGATTCTGCTCAACTTCATTTTGTAACCATTATGTCATGTAAGCCTTGCCAAAAACAACGGGTGTCCATGTGGTTAGTCTGGGTCTCAAGCTTAGTTTGGTGTTGCCTCTTGGTGTCTCTGATGGCCTTACAAAGATAGTACCTGGATTTACCATATGGAACAACAGATTGTTCAATTCTGATAAAGTTTAATTAGTTCTTTTGACCTCCTGTGGTCTGGCAATGCACAAACACTTTAAAAGTAAAGACTTCACCTTGAGTGATATTGCTCATTGGCTTAGTGGATGAACGATTTTACAATTGGACACCAAGAATAGGGTTTAGAGTATCCAAACTGCACAAAGTATAACAATAAGTAATGTAAATAAAGATTGATGCAGAGCTGCTCGCTGCCACCGTTGGGAAGCCTGGAAGTACTGTGGGTGCTGGAGAGAATGTGCCAGATTAGGAAGGTACAACCTGTAGTTTTCCTATGTGTTTGAATTAAACCATTTTAATCTGTATGTTTGGACTCTAATGGGGTACGTCCACACTTCTTCATGATTGTAATGATGGTATTTATATAGAATTTATTACAGGTTGAAATTACTTTCAGCGTTGGACTGCAGTCTG
Source organism: Ginglymostoma cirratum (assembly GCA_024137785.1). Taxonomy (NCBI): domain Eukaryota; kingdom Metazoa; phylum Chordata; class Chondrichthyes; order Orectolobiformes; family Ginglymostomatidae; genus Ginglymostoma; species Ginglymostoma cirratum. The sequence goes on from JAHRHZ010000289.1 coordinate 19,266,212, forward strand.
TGATTCTCACTTTAACAACCTGTTCTCCGTTATTTTGAATCCTAAAGGGATTTGTGTATTGGTTTCCTTCCTGAGATAAATCTTAAGAGCAACCAAGAAATTGACTATTTTTTCCTGTCATCAAGACTCCTTGGTACTGGAACTATTATGAAATTATAAAAGCACTTGGTTGTTCTATAGTTCCCAAAATTTTCTATCTCCTGTTGGTTTAATGGGAAAGAGCTAATGTAGCATATCTCTCCTAATTTTAGCAGTAATATTAAAATCATTTTATTAATTAGAATGATTGCATGCCACGAAACTAGAACATTAGATTGTCACTCTGACTGAGAAATTTAAAGTGTTGCTTTTCAGGCAACACCTTGCTTAAATTGCTAGTTTTACTTCTTGCTAAAATTGTCCAGTAAGATAGCTTTTTCATAAAGCAAAACAAATCAAAACTGAGTTTTAACTCTTTCTGCACAGTTCGCTGATGACACTTTTTAAAAACACAGCAAACGTAATAAATAATCAAATCTTGGCAAAAAGAGGAATCAATAGACTTGCACCCTGCAGGATACTAAAATATGCATTTGTGCCTGATATAGGAATAGCTGGATTTATTATAGGGTTTCCTGTCTATTTTTCAACCATAAATCTTTAATAAAAGAAGTAGTTAAACATGCCGCAGGTACCCTTAGCAGTATACCATTGTTTTGATGCAAAATTTATTTTAAAAATAGGGTTTACCAATCCAGCCAAGACAAGACATTTTCTTCATTGATGATGGATTGAGGAAGAAAGATTGGCATGACCACCAGGCAATCCAAGCAGATGCAGCAAAATCAGGTCTGTATTTATAAATGGAGTTCCTCTAACTGTTGCGCCAAGAAAGCATGGTTATGTGTGAGTGACTTGCTTTGATAGATCTACTTGTAAAACTATCCTTTATTTAAATAGTTTTAATAATAAATGTGCATCCATGCCAAGTGTCCTTTTATTTTACTTGTTAACCTGTCATGGCATTGCAGACATCCATTATGAGAGCTGAGTATGAATTAACAGAAAAGGGGGAAATTGGAAATAGTTCATGAGTTAGATAAAAGAAAATGACACAATTCGGGATTAAAGAATACGCCAAAAATGAAAAGAGTTAAGGAGAAATGAAGTGTAGAAAGAAAGTTGACCAGAATTAATGAGTGATTTTAGTTCTAAAACAGAGTAAAGATATGGGCTATGATTTTTTTTTTTAAAATGAACCAAAAGACAACTTGAAGCATGGGCCAGGAGTCGTGATAAATGGCCTGAGTTTTCATGTAAGAGCTGTGAAAATGTGAGTTGGGCCCTCTTGCAGCTGTGAATCCTGTTATAGCTCTTTCACAGCAAAGGGCAGGTTCAAGTGCAGTTCGCAACTGGCGATTGGGTTTGGGTCAGAAGAGATTGAGATGGAAGTGGATTCTTTCTATCCTGTGCTCAATGAAAGGGCAGTAAATGGTGATGAATCTCAGAATCTTTACAGTACAGGGAGGGCCATTTGGCCCCTCTTGACCACACCAGATGTCTGAATATTTTAACTTGGTGTCAGTCTCCTGCCTTTTCTCTGGAACCCTTTCCCAAATAACAATACAATGCCTTCTTCATTGCCTCAGTTGAACCTCTCTCCACCACACTTCCAAGCAGTGCATAGGTTTTTTCACCTTGTATTTGCTTCTTTTTCAAAACACTTCAAACCTATGTCTTCTGGTTCCCAATCTGTTCAGTAATGGGAATAGTTGCTTCCTATCCATTTGTTATGGTTTTGAAAAGTTCTATCAAGTCTCCTCCGAGCCTTAGCCTCTCCAAGGGAAACAGTTCCAACTTCTCTAATCTTTCCTCGTAACTGAAGCGTCCCATCCATGGAACCATTCCTGTAAACCTCTTCTGTGCCTGCTCTCTAATGCATTCTCATTTTCTGATGGTGTGGTGCCTAGAACATTGTGGCTGAGATCTAACCATAATTTCATCGTAACTTGTACCTTATGTCACTATATTAAGAAGCCTTGAATCCTGTAAGCTTTATCATGAGCTCTCTCTACTTACCTGCCAACGTAAATATACATGTACCCCCAGGTCTCTGTGCTCCTCCATACTCTTTAGAACAGTACACTTCATTTTATACTGTCTCTCCATTCAAAAATCTGCCAATGGATGGCACTGCGAAGATGCTGGTGATCTGAGGATTTTGCACTCTTGGTACTGTTGAATTTTATGTTGTTGGGATCAATGTATACCTCTGGGTCTGGGCCCATCAGTTGCATACTCAAAGTAAATCCATCAGTTGCAGATGTCCAATACACTTCCACAAGGGTAACAACCTCTGCGCATCGACCCTGTTGAGTCCCCTGAGAATCTTGCATGGTTCAATAGGGTTACCACTCATTCTTCTAAACTCCAATGAGTACTAGCCCAATCTACTCGACCTCATTTAAAAAAAAAAACCTTCCATATACTGTACCAAGCTAACAAACCTTCTCTGGACTGTCTCCGATGCCAGTATATTTTTCCTTGCAGCAAAACAATCGGTGTGGTCTGCTCCATGTAGCCCCTCCCTCCTAGGCAGAGATCCCCTGGGCAGACAGGCAAGCTTTGCAGTTCTAGAAATTGAGAAAAACACTGGAAGAAAGTTTCTCCACTCAAAATGTACTGAAGGACTCGAACATAGTATGCATCAGGAAAAATGATTTTGTTCCACCTTCATATAATCGCAACCCTAACACTGTCAGAAATGCTTATGGCACACAAAGCCTTTCCTACATGTGAAAAGGTAGATGAAAATAATGGGAGGACTGGGCAGCAGAGAAAATTTCTCCTTTTCTTTTGTCTGGAAAGAAAAAGGCTAGCGTTTACATTTCCCAGCTGGCGGGTTTATAGGACACATCATGTAAACTCATGTTATACCCAACGTGCACCGTCACCATCCTACCGCAGCTCCCGCCAACCCCCACCAGCCCCCTGGCTAATTCGTGTAAAATTTTTCATAAGACCTAGGAGGCCTTGTATAGCCTATCTTGGGGCCTGTTGAGGCCCTTAAACATCCAACTAATGGCTTCATCCTGCTTCTCACCACCACCACTTGCACCCCCCCCCCCCCAGTTTGTTGCACGTGGCTAGAATGGCCCACACTGTATGGAAAACCTAATATATTTAGCTGTGTGGATTCCTTGCCCAAAAAGGGGCTTGGAGGAGCCTTTATATGTGCATCTCCTTGGCCCATCAGAGGCACTCACTGCACAGTCTTATGCCTCCAACCTGCATCTGGGGTCTTAAACCTACCGCCACCACTGCCACACCATCCCCTCCACTCCATGACTCTAGTTCTCTTGCTGACAGCCCCGATCCCAGAGTTTCCAACATCCTTGAATATATTTTGGTGAAAGTGTTGTTATTCTGATCATTTTCAGCTATTTTTTTCAGAAGATTGGTATGTATAGTGTATGGCATATTGTTGCAAGAATATGTGCATTTTGTAAAATTAGATCGCCTGGGGAATCCAAATGAGAGGTCTACTGAAGTTACGTGGTACTGATCCTTTATTTATAGAAGGCCTTTCCTAATTTGTTGACTGACTTAAATGAAGCCTTTGATAAAGCATTAATTTCAAGCAATCTGTAGTGAAACTATTGATATGGTGATGTGATCTGTTCGCTTTAATGTCATAGGCTTTATTAAACTTTGTCCAATGATTGCTCGCTACATACTTTAAGTGATAATGAAACCCTGCAAGAAAACCGTCATGATGGAATGATGATTTGATTGTAAATTTGGTATATCCAATATTAACTGTTGAGGGTGAATTTATACTTTGGTACTGACCTGCTTTATTCTATTAGGAATTGGCGAGCAGGGGAAAGCTGTGCCATTGTCTGATGAAGATCGAACTAGCCAAGCATATCGGGAAAATGGTTTCAATATCTACGTGAGTGATAAAATCTCTCTGAATCGGAGCCTACCTGACATTCGGCATCCAAAGTGAGTAAAACAGCTTCCTTTCACTTTGCAATTGATTAAGTTTTTCTTTTTTGTTTAAAACTGTCATCAGGCTTGGAGTTGTCTTTGCCCAACTATATTACAGTTTGTTCATTTGTTTAAAACAAGCTTTTTACGGCGATCGTCTTTGCCTTGCAACTTAAAAATGATAGTCCCTACTACTTAAAATACCCATGCTCGACATGGGCAGTGGCAGTGGGTATTAGGTGCTAATCAATTGTCATTTCCATCAGAGCCAATTGTAAAGATGGCCCCTGTGCTGTTTCAGGTAGATGTTTTACTTTAGGTATAAATGGTGATCCGACTGCACATCATACTAGGTGTAAGGTTGTTCTAGTTTCCGCTCAGACTCATTTATGTTTTGCTGAATGTAAAATCTGTGGACTTTTGTCACAGTGATTAATTGAATGAGGGGATCAGGTTATGAGTGGCCTGTCTTCCTGCAATGTTTCCTTTAAATCAGCACAAAATACTGCAGAATCTTTATTTGCCCTGATCTGTGCCACTGATTTGGCTGAATTCGTTTTGTAAAAGCAGTACAATTCACCAGAAACTCCTAATCGTTATGCATGCCAACACTTTTGGGCCATTTATGAATTGCTTATCCTGCATTTGAGTAAAATACTGTGAATACCAGAAATCTGGCATAAGGGCAGAAAATGCTGTAAGTGCATAGCAGGTCAGGCCTCATAGAACATAGAACAGTACAGTACAGCACAGTACAGGCCCTTCAGCCCACGATGTTGTGCTGAACTTTTACCATAATCCTAAGGTCTATTTAACCTGCACCCCTACCTTATACTATCATCCATATGCCTATCTAATAGCCGCTTAAATGCCCCTAACGAGGCCAACTCCACTACCCTCTCCAGTAACGCATTCCATGCCCCGACCACTCTGAGTAAAGAACCTACCTCTGACGTCTCCCCTACGTCTACCTCCACTCCCTTTAAAACTATGCCCCCTTGTAATAGCTACCTCCACCCGAGGAAAAAATCTCTGGCTGTCTACTGTATCTATACCTCTGATCATTTTGTACACCTCTGTTAAGTCACCTGTCATCCTTCGTCGTTCTAAAGGGAAAGGCCCTAGCTCTCTCAACCTTTCCTCGTAAGACCTTCTCTCCATTCCAGGCAACATCCTGGTAAATCTCCTCTGTACCTTTTCCAACGCTTCCACATCTTTCCTGTAATGAGGTGACCAGAACTGGACACAATACTCCAGATGTGGCCGAACCAGCAATTGAAATAGAATTAACATTTCAGGCATTTCTGATGAAGGGTTTAGGCCCGAAACGTCAAGCTTTCCTACTCCAATGATGCTGCTTGACCTGCTGTGTTCATCCAGCCCCATGCTTGTTATCTAACATTTCAGGTGATTAGTCTGTGAATAGAACTGGGAAAAGTTAGGGATGTCATAGATTCTACAGAAAAAGAGAAATTGCAGAGGAGAGGGAAGGTCTATGATTGGGTGGAAGATGTTGGAGAGTCCAGTCTATTTTAAAAATTAAAACCTTCATTAAAGCTCCTCTGGCTTTGCCGCACACCTGCCTAATTTCTGCATTTATACAATCTAGCACTTCAGAGGTGCTACAAGTGGGTCTGTACATAACATCTGTTACAGTTTTAGATCCTTAACTGTTCCTCAGTTTCACCCATGCAATCTTCACTGAATACTTCTCCGTCATTATATCCTCCCTCACCATCGAAGTACTTTTGTTTCTAACCAATAAGGCTATTCCCACTTATTCTGCAATTTTATTTTTCCCTGTTTGTCCTGTAAATCTTATAATCTTATATTTAGTTCCCAGTCCCAACCATCCTACAGCAATGTCTCAGTAATAGCTGCCACGTCATAATCTCCAATTTGAACTTGTGCTTGCAGTTCACTTAATTTATTTCTTACACTCCATGCATTCATATATAGCACTCTTATTTGGGGCCATACACTCTAACCTGGCCCCCATCACTGATAGCACAGCGTGGACCTGGAGGAACACAGCAGTCCAGGCAGCGTCAGAGGTGCAGGAAAGTCGATGTTTCAGGTCGGGACCCTTCTTCAGAAGACCCGACCCGAAATGTCAACTTTCCTGCTCCTCTGATGCTGCCTGGCCTGCTGTGTTCCTCCAGCTCCACGCTGTGCTATCTCTGTCTCAAGCATCGGTAGTTCTTACTAGCTCTCAGTGAGTCATAACTCCACTACTGATGTTTTATTCACCTGTTTATTAGTTCTGTCTTCTGGTTTAATCAATACTATTCTTATAATTTTACATTATCTGCCACACCTTAAGTAGGATTCCTGACTGCTGTTTCACTCTCTCTCCTGTTGTTTGATTTTGAAACTGTATTGGCTTTGCCTGATTCAGTTACCATGGTCATTATAAACAATTTAAGCTCTTCGATCAATTTATTATTCTAAACAGTGATCATTAAACCACCATATCCCAGACTGTTAAGACATGGATGATTGAATGACTTTCATTCATTTTGGACTGCTTCACAAAGTACCCTGTTCAGCAAAATTGAAAGCTGTTTTACCACATTCTGTGTTGATGCCACACGTGATTAGGTTTGTTGGCGATGTGAACAACCGTCCTGCTGTGACATGAAGAGATGAAATGGCAAATGAATTGGTATCACAGGGCAAGCAGACAATTCTAATATTGTCATTTACGTGTCCTTTAGATCCATCTTTTGATTCTTTACTTGTTCCATTGCTAGTCCTTTTGCCTTGCTCCGTCATCTATCCTATCCTAACTTGAGCCTACTATAGGTATTCATTTTTGATTTCTCTCCCTTCAATCCTTTCCCTGTACAAAGGCTAAGACATAAAGTCTAACTGTTTTCTGTCTGTCTTCACAGATGCTGAGACCTGCTGAGTATTTCCACTCATTTCTGTTCTTGTTTGTTATTCTGTACTTGCCCATTAACGAGGCAGACAGTCCCTTGGAGAGCTTCAATGAACTGTTGATGGTTTGTTCCCTGTTTAGTCATTTCAGATAAAGTTGGTCCTCCATCAGTTTTGGTTGTCTTTTGCAGCTCCCTAAAGTGTGATTGCCCCAGTAGAGAGATTCTAGGTACAACTACATTCCGAGCATGCCTTCTCCTTCTAAATTGAGGAAAGGCTATTTAAAACTGTATTATATTCCTTTAAATTCAAAAGATTCTGGGTGATATAATTGAAGTGTTAAAAATTATGCAAAGATTTTCTAAAGGTAGATGGAGAGAAACTATTTCCTTTTGGCAAGAGATTCCAGATCTGTTTACCCATTTACCTCTTAATTTTTTTCATTGAATCCCTGCATTGTGGTATCAGGCCATTCAGCTCATTGAGTCCATACCGACCCTCCGAAAAACATCACATCCAGACCCATCTCATCCCCATAACCCTGCATTTCCCATGGCTGATACACTTAGCCTACACTGGACACTACAGTTCAATTTAGCATAGCCAATCCACCTAACTTGCACATCTTTGAATTGTGGGAGGAAACCGGAGCACCTGGACAAAACCAACGCAGATATGGAGTGAATGTGCAAACTCCACACAGACAGTTGCCTGAGTTGGAAATGAACCCAGGCCATGGTGTTGTGATGCAGCAGTGCTAACCACTGAGCCACTGTGGTTAGTGTATGCTGACTTTGCAATTTGTTGTTTGGTTAAGTGGATATACACTCAACTAATGTAGGCTTTGATATCAAACCTCATTCAAGATTTGGGCACGTAATACAATTTGACACTTTAGTGCAGTGCTACATTATCAGATGCTAGCTTTCGGATATACAATAAACTGAGAATATATATGGGTGAATGTAAAATCATGATAAAACTTTGGAAAAGCTGCATGTTTTCCTTAAGTCCTGCACAATATCTATCCATTGATCAATACCGTTAAAATGGTCTTTACGTCATTATTTCATTTTTGTTTTGTAGATGCTTGTTGTGAGTCAAATGGCTGCTTTGTTCTGTTTCATTTATGTTGTTCACTGCCTTGGCGTATCACAAAACAATTTACAGCTACAAAGTGCTTTTGATATGTGGTTATTGTTTGTAATGTACAGGATGATAGTCACAACTCAAAAGTTACTGTGTGAGGCACGTTGAAATGTAAGGTTGTAAAATTTAACTGCACAAATGCCCCAAGTTGAGCATTTAGATCTTTTAATCTTTTTGTAAAAACAAAACCACAATATTCCATATTTTTGTGGCCTATCTTCAACTTTCATATGTAAATTTACCCATTCATCCCTAAGCAATCTCATCTTCCCTTTAACACTTCATATGATCTTACAAACTGAGGGGCAGAAAATATTGAGTTCTTCACTTTCCAATGAGAAAACTTTTAAAAATACAAATTGAAGTAACTTGCAATTGAAGGACCACTGTCTTTACAATTTTAGGAGGATACAAATTAGGTGATATCTGCAATTACAAGAATATTGAATGAGTTTGGAAAAGGACAATCCAGCAACTACAACTAAGAGCAAACTTCGTTTAAATATTAGGCTAGAACAGGATGCAACTGAACTGCAAACAAATATCTAGCTAATGTTCTTTATCTTGGCCCTTGAAAATGTTGGGTTAGATTTTGCAGTGGGAGTGACAGTATTGCTGTCCGCAATCCTTTGCATCTGATAACAATTTCTGGTGTCTGGACATGCAGTATTGAAAGTGGGAATCTAGAAATTTCTGTCTGTACTTGACTTCTCCAGAGGATCCTGTTTAGGATCCCCTGACTGCAATCCATTAGAAATCATTGAATCAATGAGAACTGGAACAGCCTGTAAAGTAAAATACACTTGAAAATATTGCACATCATTGTATGAGGTATGACTGGATAAGGTAAGGTTAGCCTACTAGCTTCATAATTATTGTTTCAAGGAGCCACTGAACTTGAAAGAGTAACTTGTTTTATGTTGAATGTCAAAAGTCTCCCATTATAAGAAGTTCCACATGCTCAAATCCAGAATTAATAACTTTTATTTTTATTGTTTAGCTTCTGCCATAATCCCATGTGTGTGGCCCATTCATTTGTTGTTTGCCAAGTTTTAAAATTAGAAGTGAAGGAATTGTGGAGTTTTGATGTGTTAGTTTATTGTGCGAAGGCACAAGATTTTTGCAGGCAGTTTTATTCAAAGTGTGTGAGTGCTGTTGCTTCACCACTGAGTGAAATCCAGCCCATTGACCGTTTGAGCTGGATGCCAGAGGCCAGTAGGGGTTAAATGCTGCTAAAAACAGGGAACTGAAAACCAGATTATGGAGGTAAATCTTAAGTGAAGATCAATTAACTTTTACTGTCACTGCTTTAGTCTGGTTAAACAAATCTGTTTACCAGAAAAAAACCTAGCTTAGTAAGCTAACGTGGAAGTCTGCTGGTGGTTGATTGTGTCCACAGTTGAGATGTAACAGTTTATCTGTAGTTACTTAATGTTGACTCTGTTTGAAGCTGCTTTCGTGTTGCATGAGATATGTGATATTGTGATTGCTATCTGATGTATGGATGTTGTGGGATTGTAGGGGTGAAAATAAACTAACCAGTCCAGTTCTTTTTATTCTGAGTTTGGCTCCATTTCTTATTCTGTATGATTCTGACACAGGATTTTCCTTCATTTTTCATGCTCTCCACTCCAACATATGTGGGCACTTACTTGGGGATGCCCTGTATTTCTCTGGCCAGATTCCTTTGCCTTACACCTGTTTTTAAGTTCTGTCCAAAGGAGTTAAACCCTGTGTCTTTGTTATCCCATCCAAATTTTCCCTTTTCCCATACCTCTACCCTGCTTTCATGTTTTTGTCATGGGCATGTAGCCTAACACAACTTCGTGTTTGGAATGTGCGTGACGTAAATGTGGTAAAACAGATGGCTGCACATTTCTAACTAACAAACTCTGCCAGCAGCAGAAGTTTTGGGATTAGTCATTTACTCGAGGGAAGAGGGGAATGTTAAGGAAAAATGATGTGGTATTTTGATTTGCATTTAAACCCTATCCATGACATTTAATTTCACCACAGCTTTCCTGTGCAGTTTGTTTCTATGCAAAAGGTCAGATTCCAAAATGCTATGGCACACATCTAAGGTTTATGTATATCCTGCCATTAGCTTGGAAATTGCCAGACTGACAACTTCATTTCAGTTTTTCATATATTATTGCCTGTGAAATCTGATTTATTTAAGGTGGAATAAAATGGTTAACTACAAAATTAAGTTAAATGTGCTAGTATCTGAACATAGTGTGCCACGGTGGGAGTTAGGAGGGTTCAGTTTAGCTCAGTTGGCTAGTTTGTGGTGCATTGTGTTGCTAAAAGCATAGGTTAAACTCCTGCACCAGCTGAGATCACCAGGAAGTATTCTCTATTTCAACCTGTCCCCTCGTCTGTGGCATGGTGATCCTTGAGTTAAACCACCATGTTGTTTTCTCTAATGAAAAAGCAGCCCTATGGTCTGCTACAACTTTGGCAACTTTATCTTTTAGCATGGGAACAGGTTCTCAAACTTCTGAAGAAGCATTGCCAGATAAAATATGGCTCTGAACCAGATGTGATCCATGCCCAAATTGTATATTAATGGTAATAGTGAGGCAATCAACACTATTATTGAGCACTTTGGACTGCAACCTCCGGTGTGTGCGCACGTGGATTTAAATGTCAAATTCCAAATTACTTATCTCCTCTACAGGCTGTGAAATGGTGGGGCCTCGTTGCTTAGACTTGGCTGTAAAATAAATGCAACAGTGTGAGGTTGCAGTTCTTATCTATTAGTTACAGACTAAACCTACCAGAAAAAGTTAAGGCTGGTTTCCTGTCTCTCTTTTCCCTTTTGTCCAGTCTCTTTCCACATACATGTGTGAACATTCCAATGTCCTAGTGACTTTAACAGTTTCCAATTTCCTGGCTGTAACCCCCCACTCTTACCAATCTCTCCACGCCTCCATCTGTTTTGATTCAGGGAGACAGGAAGAGTAGAACTGTGAAAATGGAATGAATAGAGTTAATGATTCAGTCAACAATTGTATATAGGGTTGTGGGGGGGTGGGATCCTCGTTTGGGAATATGGAAAAATGTATCAGATGCAGTGTTTCTTTTATTTGTTCATGAGATGTGGGCATAATTGGCTAGACCACCATTTATTGAACGTTTGTATTTGCCTTGAAGATGATGTTAGTGAGCTGCCATCTTGAAGCACTCTGGTCCTTATGGTATAGGGGCACGTACAGTACAGTTAGGTCAGGAATTCCAAGGTTTTGAGGCAGCAACAATTTGGAAACAGTGATATCAGTTCCAAGTCAGAATGAGTCGTGGCTTGGAGAGGAGTCTGCAAGTGGTGGCGTTGCCATGCTGACCTTGACCTTCTGGTAGAGGTCGTGGGTTTGAAGGTGCTAACTCAGGAGCCGTAGCAAGTTATTGCAGTGAATTTTGTGGATGATGTGAACTGCTGTTATTGTGCATTGATGGTGAACAGAGTAAATGTTGAAGCTGGTGGATGAGAGGCCAAGTAAACAGGCTGATTTTGGTTTTCCTGGATGTTGTTGAGCTGTTTTAGTGTTGTTGGAGCTGCATCTAGCCAGGCAGGTAGACGATAATCCACCACACGACTTATAGATGGTGTACAGGTACTGAGATGACAACAAGTCATTTACTGGAGAATTTCCAGTCTCTGATGCGCTCTTGTAGCCACAGTAGTAGTATGGCTGGTCCATTTCACTTTCTGGTCAATGTTAACCCCCAGGAGATGACAATGGGTATATGGTGTTAATGTCAAGGGGAAATGATAAGATTCTGTAGGGCATGAATGTTATTAGTCACTTATAAACCCAAGTCTGGATGCTGGCTGGTTCTTGGTGAATTTGGACCCTTGTTGCTTTAGTATCTGAGGATCTGACTGGTAGTGAACATTGTGCAGCCGTCAGTGACCATCCCCAGTTCTGACCTTTTATGATAGAGGGCAGCTCATTGAAGCAGCTGAAACTGGTTGCACCATTTTCTGCCCTGCCAATCCCCTGCACCGATGTCCTTGGATTGAGATGATTCACCTCCAACAACCTTTTGAGGTTAATAATATTAATTCCCAGACTCCTCTCTGAAGGACCCTTGATCGCCATGTTAATAATTTTCTTTTTTATCGGTGGAAACTCTTCATATCCTTGTTTCTATGTTTAGATAGCTCTCTCTTATACTCTAATATAGCATGTAAAAAGACAGCACTAAGGCATTCTACGATGGATCAGATCCAAGCTCTGCAGTCTCAGCACATCCAGTCAGAATATTCCTTTGTGCTGAGTATGATTTCAACCACTGGAGAGGTTTATCCCTGATTTTAATTAACTTCAGTTTTATGAGGGCTCCTTGATGCTATACTTGGTGAAATGTCGTGATGTTGAGGGCAGTCTTTCTGACCTCACCTCTAGAGTTTAGCTGTTTTGGCCAAGTTGAATCGAGGCTGTGATGAGATCAGGAGCTGAATGGTCCTAGCAGAGCCCACACTGAGTATCAGTGAGCAGGTCCTTCTTTTGCAAGTGTTGCTTTTTTTGTCACTGTTGACGTCCCCTCCCATCACTTTGTTGAAGTAGGCTGATGTGGTGATCTGGATTTGTCTGGCATTCTGTGGGCGTAACGTACCTAGTTAATTCTTGACATTATTGGACAGCTGTCAGTTTTGCACCTGTCCTAGAATGGCTTGGTTAGGAGTTCAGCTGATTCTGGAGCACAAGTCTTTAATACTACTGCTGGAATGTTGTCAGGACCCATAGTTTTTGCAATATCCCGTACCTTCAGCCATTTCTTGGCATCACAAAGTGATATCAAATCAGTTAATTAGTGAATCAAATTAGTTGAAGGTTGGCATTTATGATGTTGGGGGGACCTTTGGAACAGGCTAAGATGGATCATTCGTTTGGCTGAAGATTGTTGCAAAAGCTTCAGCCCTTTTTTTGTGTTTGCACTGGTATCCTAGGCTCTCCAATCATTGGGGATAGGGGATGCCTGTAATGTCTCCATCTCCTGTTGTTTGTTTGTTTTTTTTTGTTTTAATTGTCCACCATCATTCATGACTGGATGTGCCAAGACTGCAGAGCTTGGATCTGATTCATTGTAGAATGCCTTTTTACAGCTATGTTAGAGTCTAAGAGAGAGTTAGCTAAACATAGAAACAAAGATGTGACGAGTTTCCACAGCTTAAAACAAAAGTTACATGGTAATCAAGGTTCCTTCAGAGATGAGTCAGGGAATTAGTAATAGAAAATACGGAGATGGCAAATGAATTGAACTGACAATATGCATTGGTCTCCAATATTAAGAATGTAAGTAACATCCCAAAAGTATTGTCAGTCAAAAATTTGAAGAAAGGGAGGCATTTGTGCAAATGCAGTCACCAGGGAGGTCATAACCAGCAACTCTTTGGAACTGCAAGTCAGTTAGTTCCCAGATTCTGGTGGTTGACATCCTACAATCTTTAAGAGGTGGGTTGTGAGACCATCATACTATAAGACCATAATATGTAAGAGCAGAATTAGCCATTTAGCCCATTGGCTCTGCTCTTGCATTTCAGTCAAGGCTGATCTGTTTCTCAACCCCATTCTCCTGCCTTTGTCCCATAACCCTTGATCCCTTACCAGTCAAGAACCTATAGATCTCTGTCCTAAGCACACTCAGTGACTTGGCCTCCATAGCCATCTGTGGCAATGAGTTCCACAGATTAATCACTCTCTGGCTGAAAAAATTCCTCCTCATCTCTGTTTTAAAGGGGAGTCCCTTCACTTTGTGGCTGTGGCTGTGCTCTATGGTCCTAGTCCCTCCTCCTAGTGGAAACATCTTCTCTACATCCACGCTGTCCAAGCTTCTCAGTATTCTGCAAGTCTCAATCAGAAAGTCCTCTCTTCCTTCTAAACTACATCCAGTACAGACCCAGAGTCCTCAACCCCTGCTCATATTGACAAGCCCTTCATTCTAAGATCATTCTTGTAAACCGCCTCTGGACCTTCTCTAATGCCAGCACATCCTTTCTCAGGTAGGGGCCCAAAACTGCTCTCAATATTCAATATGTAGTTTGACTGAAGTCTTATACAGTCTCAGTAGTACATTTCTGCTCTTGTATTCTAGCCCTCTTGAAATGATGCTAATATTGCATTTGCCTTTTTAACTGCCAACTGAACCTGCATATTAACCTCAAAAGAATCCTGAACTAGGACTCCCAAGTCCCTTGGTGCTTCAGATATCCAAAGCCTTTCCCCATTTAGAACATAATCTAAGCTTCTATATTCCAACCAAAGTCTGCTACCTCACACTTTCTCACGTTGTATTCTGTTTGCCACTTCTTTGCCCACTCTCCTAACCTGTCTAAATCCTTCCGCAGCCTTCCTTCTTCCTCAACGTTACCTGTTCCTCCACCTATCTTTGTGCCATTTGCAAGCGTAGCAACAATGCCTTCAGTTCCTTCTTCAAATCATAAATGTATAACGTGAATAGTTGTGGTCCCATCACGGATTTCTGCGGAACTCTACTAGTCACCAGGTGCCATCCTGAGAAAGATCCTTTTAACCCCACTCTCTGCCTTCTGCCAGTCAGCTAATCCTCTATCTATGCCAGTACTTTGCCCACGACACCAGGGGCTGGAATCTTATTTAGCAGCCGCCTGTGCAGCCACCTTGTCCAAAGGCCTCCTGGAAATCCAAATACATCATGTGCACTGGCTGTCCTTTGTCTGAAGTGCTCATTACCTCCTCAAAGAATTCCAACAGATTTGCCAGGCATGGCCTCCCCTTGATAAAGCTGTGCTGACTCAGCCTCATTTTACCATGCACTTCCAAGTAATCTGTAATCCCACCCTAAAAAAGAGGACTCTCAAATCTTACCAACAATAAAGTTCAAGCTAACTGTCCTATTGTTTCCTGTCTTCTGCCTCCCTCCCTTGTTCACTGGGGGTGTTACATTAGCCATTTTCCAATGTTAGGGGACCCTCTCTCACTCCAGTAATTTCTGAAAGATCACCACCATAATCTCCTCAGCTTTCTCCTTCAGCTTCCTTTCAGCTTCTCATTAGTACCTTCTCATTAGTGAAGAAAAAGTTCAGAGTTAAGGTTTCAGTTCTGTTCTCAGTTCTGAGGAAGGGTCACCAGACCTGAAACATTAACTCTGATCTTTTTCCTCACAGATGCTGCCAGACCTGCTGAGCTTTTTCTTATACAGTTTCTTATACAGTCTCAGTAGTACATTTCTGCTCTTATATTCTAGCCCTCTTGAAATGATGCTAATATTGCATTTGCCTTTTTAACTGCCAACTGAACCTGCATATTAACCTCAAAAGAATCCTGAACTAGGACTCCCAAGTCCCTTGGTGCTTCAGATATCCAAAGCCTTTCCCCATTCAGAAAATAATCTAAGCTTCTATTTTCCGAACACTTCTGTTTTTGTTCCTGATTTACAGCATCCGCAGTTCTTTTGGTTTTTAACCTTCTTGTTAGTGATGGCACTGCAGACAACTCTGACTCTGTTGGAAGTTCTTGTGTGCTGCTGGCATCTTCCATTGTGAAAACTCACTCAAAGTACCAATACACTTCCTCCACCAAGTCCTTGTTCCCCATTACTGCTTCTTCAGCCTTATTTCCCAGTGGTTCTATGTCCACTATTTGCTCTTTCATACCTTTTTTATTGATTAAGTTTTTTAAAAAATTTAAAAACTCCTGCAATTTCTTTCATATTATCAGCTAGCTTACTCTCCTATTTCTTCTCCCCCATATTTTTTTTTTCAGTTAATCTCTGCCGGCTTTTAAATGCTTCCTAATCGCCACATTGTACGCTTTTTCTTTTTGTTTTATGCTGTCCTTGACTCTCATTTGTTAGCTATGGTTGTCTCATCCTCCCCTTGATATGTTTGTTTTTCCTTTCGCTGAATTTCTGCAGTGCCTTCTGAATTACCCTGAGAAACTGCTGTCATTGCTGCTAGGCTCCTCTTCAATCAGCTGTGGCCAGCTCTTCCCTCATGTCTTTGCAGTTACCTTTACTCAATTGTAACACTGTCTGATCTGATTCAATTGTCTCCCTCCCAAAATGCAGGGTGAATTCTATCATATTATGGCCACTGCTTGTGTTTTCCAATAAACCTGTTGGACTATAACCTGGTGTCGTGTGATTTCTGACTTTGTGTACTCCAGTCCAACACCGGCACCTCCATATCATGGCTGTGCCGAAGTTAGATTCCTGACCCTTTCCATACTCTCTGTCCTATTATTTGTTCTGCAAGCTTTAATAACCTTTGCTGAACCCTCCTCCCTTTTTAAATTTCCATAATTTTCCATGCGACTGAACCCCGTTGTGAAAGGGGAATCAGTTTATTGGAGTCCTTCAAAGAAGTAACATGGAAATGAAATAGACTGTTTAAATTATTATAAAGGAAATTGAATTCAAAAGTAGGACTGTTATGCTTCATTTGTACAAGTTACTCACAATAGCATTGGTCTCCCTATATAAGAAACGACATAAAGGCTTTGGAGGAAGTTCAGAGAAGGTCTACAAAACCAAGACATGGAATGGATGGGGATGTCTAAGAAAGGATGGACTGATTAGGCTTGTATCTGTTGGAGTTTAGAAGACTTGCATACAGGATTCTGAAGTCTTGAAAGGGTAGATGGTGAGAGGATGGAATAATCAAGAATTCAGGGTCACTGTTTAAAAATCAGGTGTTGCCCATTTAAAGCAAATATTAGATGATAGAGTCCTTGAATATTTTTAAGGCAAGGGTAGATAAATTTTTGATGAGCAGATGTCAGAAGTGTTATTGGAGATGAGTGGGAATGTGGAGCTGAGATTAAAATCGGATCAATCTTGGTCTTATGAAATGGTGGGGCAGGGCTAAAGGACTACTTCTGTTCCTAATTCATATGTTCATTCTGGTTTTATGTTTGGGGGAGCCATAAGCTGATGGTTGTTAATTGTGCATTTGAAAACAAATATCATCATATATTTGGGCTACATTTTGTCATGTTAACTGTTTTCATATTCTACAGTAGTGTTCACAATGTAACTAGTAACTGTTTCTCTTTAATTGACAGCTGCAAGAACAAGCTGTATTTGGAGAAGCTTCCAAATACCAGTATCATTATACCATTCCACAATGAAGGCTGGTCCACACTCCTTCGAACTGTGCACAGTGTCTTAAATCGCTCGCCACCAGAGCTTGTTGCAGAAATCATACTTGTTGATGACTTCAGTGAAAGAGGTAAAAAAAAGAAAGCTGAGTTTTAGCTTAAACTATTATTGTTTCACAATTGTCAAAAAAATTAAACTAATTAAATCTTAAGTCATTTTGACTTTTCAAATCTGCAGTGTCTCAATTATTCTCTATCCCACCTCTCTTTAACTGGGATGTCTGAGTAGAACCAAGAAGGTAGATGACCAGTGCCTGCCAAAACTATCTTCACAAATAAATACCACTGCCTATTGTGTTTTATAAATAATGAGAAATGTGGTTTGAATGAAAGTTGAGAGTTGCTTTGGCTTCACTGTTTTCATTTTTGGACTTGGTATAACGCAGTTGTTGTTTTCAGTCTCAGACAGCTAGCTGTAATCCTCCAGTATGGAGCATAATATTCAAGTCTCAAAGGTATCATTCAAGGAAAGCAAGGGTGTAATTCATCTTTGGATAGATCTGATTATGAGAATTTATTTAATAGACTTTCTAATGAATCGTAAATTTGGTTTGGATACCACAATTATTTTTAAAGATTCATACTCTGTATCTCATGGGTCCAGCTTTTTCCCTTGCTCAATCATGAGCTTGAGCATGTTTTGTTGCAATGTTCTCTTCCTTCAGAATTTAAAGATTTAATATAGATTTTATTTCCATTTCAGAAACAATTTAATTACACGAATGTTAAATTTATCTTTGGTTAGGAACTGTAAAAATTGGATTTGTGAATTATGAGAGTTGGTATGAAAATTGATAACCTTTTACTGGTGCAATGTGGCCTCAGTAAGCAGGATACTGACCTGGCACTGCCATAATTTGACAAGATCACAACCAGCTTGAAGGCAGGTGTAGAACAGCAGCAAGTGCTGGCCGAATCAGCAATGCTGACATCCCATGGAAGAACAATAAACATTTCTTTTCCCTATGTCCTCTACCACTGAGAATGGCAAAATCTGCAAAAATAATATGTTAGCTCCTAATTCTTGACTCAGTTGCACATTACCTGAACTTGATCTCACTTAAAATAACAACACATGGTTTAAAGCCATGCAATAGCAATGTAACGAGGCCTTTATGCTGATAGCTCTCCTAAGATTTTGTTACTGTAATATTCAGTCTGATTTTTTTCCTTACAGTTTTCTCTAGTCACTATCAAATACTTTAGAACTATAAGAGGTTGTAGACTTCTCCAGTTCATAATAGAGAACTGAAAAAGGTTAGGGTGATGGTTAGGCCCAATAGGCTGGGTAGATGGGTTAGCCATGGTTATGTGAGTTGGGTGGTGCGGTGGGAATTTTGGGTCTTGGCAGGATGCTGTTTGGAGGGTTGGTGTGGACTGAATGGGCCAAATGGCCCCTCTGCACTGTAGGGATTCTATGAAAATATTCCCAACTTTCAATCTGTCTTCATGACTAAAGTTTGTCGAACCTGGAATCATTCTTGTAAATCCCTTTTTCACTGTCTCTCCTTTGCACTGATATCCTTCCTGAAGTGTGATGCCCAGAATTGTATGTAGTAGTCCATTTGAGGTCTAACTAGTGTTTTATACAAGTTCTGCATCCTCCTTGTTCTTGTAATCTATGCCCCTCTTAATAATTGAATGCTTTATTAGCTGCTCTCTCCAGCTTTAATGGTTTATGCAAGTACACACCAAGGCATCTTTACTGTTGCACACACCCAAGGGTAGTACCTTTTCTCTTTACATTGATTCTCCATGTTCTTTCAACTAAACTATATCATCTCTCAATTCTCCACATTGAACTTCATCTGTCACCTACCCGTCCACTCCTCCAGCCTGCCAATGTCCCACTTGAAATTCCAAACTGTTCTCACATTTTACTGTGCTTCCAAGTTTTGTATTGTCTGCAAATCTTTCAATATTCCCCTGCACACCAAAAATGTAGATCATTTACGTATATCAGCAAAAGGAAGGGTCCCAACACCAACCCCAGAAAACTCCACTATAAATCTTCCTTTAGCTTAAAATATCCATAAACAGTCACTGTTTGCTATACCTCAGCCTGTTTTGTATCCATATTGCTGCTGTCGCTTTTATTCACAAGTCTGTTGTGTGGCAGTGTATCAAACACCTTTCAGTGTTAGTTAAGTTAGTTAAGCATGTTTTTCCTTTAAGAAAACCACGTTGACTTTCCTTAATGCACATTTATCTATGTGACTATTAATTCTATCCTGAATTATCGTTTCTAAAGGTTTTCCATCAACAAAGGTAACTGAGCTGATTCTTGCACCATTTTTGAACAAGAGCATAATACTTGCAATTTTCAGCAAAGACTGAAAATTATCACTAATGCCTGCAGAATTTCTACACTCGCATCTTTCAGGATCCTGGGATGCATCTCAAGTGCAGTCTCATCAACTTTAACTACAGACAGCTTATCCAATGCCACCACCTTGTCAATTTTGAACCCTTCTAGCGGGTGAAGTTCCTTCTCTATCACCATGACCTGAGTAACATTTGTCTCCTTGATAATTAAAGACAGGTGCAAAATATTGATCTCCCCCCTTCACTGCCTCCAAGCTATAGAGTCCCAACCCCACACAGCCTGCTTCTACCTCCTTTCCAAAATCCACAGTCAGGACTAGCCAGGCAGACCTATTGTTTCTGCCGGCCTCTGCTCCACAGAACTCATCTCTTCTTACCTCCAGCTGCCTCCCCTTTTCCATGGACATGCAATCTCTTTACACATACATCCGCCATCAGGATAGTCTCAGAGCTCTCTGCTTCTTCCTGGGGAAAAAAAGGCCTGAATCATCCTGATCAACCACAACCCTCTTCCCCTTGGCTGAGCTCGTCCTTGCTCTGAACAAATTCTGTTTTAGCTCCCCTTTCTTCAGGTTGAGAGATGGCCATGGGTACGTGCATGGACCCCAGTTATGCCTGTCTCTTTGTGGGGTATGTGGAACATTTCTTGTTCCAGTCCTACTCTAGCCCCCACCTGCAACTCCTTTTCCGGTATATTTGTATATCAGTGCTACTTCCTTTTCTCATTGGAAATTGGAAAAGTTTTATCATTTTTGCTTCGAATTTCCACCCTGCTGTCACTTCCACCCCTGGTCCATCTCTGACTCCTCCCTTCCCTTACTTGATATCTCTGTTTCCATTTCTGGGTAAAGTCAGAAGTCACATGACACCAGGTTATAGTCCAACAGGTTTATTTGAAATCACAAGCTCCTGGAGCGCTGCATCTTTGTCAGGTGAAGTGACCATGTCACAGAACACCTACATTTTGTCTGCAGAAAAGACCCTGAACTTCCAGTTGTCTGCAATGGCCAACATCCCTGACTCAGGCTTGCTGTAGTGCTCCAGCGAAGATCAGCACAAGCTGGAAGAACAGCACTTCATTTTCCACTTGAAATCTATACAGCTTTCTGGACTCAATATCGAGTTCAACAGTTTTAGAGCTTAAGGTGGCTTCTCCCCTGTCCTTACCCCAAGCTCCACGCACCAGGCCTTGTTATCACATAGTCTGCCATTACACTCGACCCATTGTTAGCCACTAATAGTCCCCATTAGCAGCTATTCATTCTCCAAGGATGATCCATTATCCACTCCTTTGTCCAACCGTTCTCTATCTCTACCGATCATCATTTACTCTTTAACCCTTCCCTCCGCCCTGTCTTCTGCATAAAAAGCAACCTTTTCCGAGCTACCATCAGTTTTGAAGCAGGGTCACTGAACCCAAAATGTCAACTCTGATTTCTCTCCTCAGATGCTGCCAAACCTGTTGAGATTTTCTAGCAGCATCATAGGAGCAGGAAATGCTGCTTGACCTGCTGTGTTCATCCAGCCCCATGCTTGTTATCTCGGATTCTCCAGCATCTGCAGTACCTTTTATCTCTGAGATTTTCTAGCATTTTTTTTGTTGCCAAGTACTTTTTTTTTTCCCGATCAACCTGTTCAGAGATGTTATTACATACGCTGGGAGCAGGTAACTCTTGAATCCAGGTCTCGTACCTCAAATTTAGGGATACTACCACTGTGTCACAAGAGACCTTAAAGATGCAAGGTATTCAGTTAATACCTCAACCATGTCCACTACTTCCATGTGTAAATCACTCCTTTTTCTTCATCTGTAATTGGCACAACACCTCCTTCCAAGCAGACTGCCTAAAGACGTCAAAAACTATACAATTAAATACAATCAAACAAACCAACAGGTTGAGTTATGTATAAATGTGTACAGAATGTAGGAATTAGGAGCAGAAGTACGCCATTCAGCCTCTTGGACTTGCTTCATCATTCAATGTGATCATAGATAAGCTATTTTTGTTTCAAATTCCATACTCCTGTCCAGCCCCAATAACATTAGACTTTTGTTAGGCAAGGGAACACCATCTTTTGAGGCAAAGAGTTTAAAAAGTTGCACAAACCTAAAGAAACTTTTTTCTCATTTGTGTTTAAAGGATGACCCCTCTTTTTAATACAGTTCCCCTGGTTCTGCACTCATTCACAAGAGGAAATATCCTTTCTTCTTGTTCAATTTGTTAAGACCATTCTTGATCTTTGAAAGATGCAATCAAGCCATCCCTTATTCTTCTGAAATCCAGTGGGAACAAGTCCAGGCTGTCCAATGTTTCCTCATAAAACAACCCACTCATACTAAGCAGCAAACTAGTAAATCTCCTCTGAAGCTCAACCAATACATTTATAAGACCTTAAACCATAAGACATAGGAGTGGAAGTAAGGCCATTCGGCCCATCGAGTCCACTCCGCCATTTAATCATGGCTGATGGGCATTTCAACTCCACTTACCCGCACTCTCCCCATAGCCCTTGATTCCTTGCGAGATCAAGAATTTATCGATCTCTGCCTTGAAGACATTCAACGTCCCGGCTTCCACTGCGCCGTGGCAATGAATTCCACAGGCCCACCACTCTCTGGCTGAAGAAATGTCTCCTCATTTCGGTTCTAAATTGACCCCTTCTAATTCTAAGGCTGTGCCCACGGGTCCTAGTATCCCCACCTAACGGAAACAACTTCCCAGCGCCCACCCTTTCTAAGCCATGCATTATCTTGTAAGTTTCTATTAGATCTCCCCTCAACCTTTTAAACTCTAATGAATACAATCCCTGGATCCTCAGCCGTTCATCGTATGTTAGGCCTACCATTTCAGGGATCATCCGTGTGAATCTCCGCTGGACACGCTCCAGTACCAGTATGTCCTTCCTGAGGTGTGGGGCCCAAAATTGGACACTATTCTAAATGGGGCCTAACTAGAGCTTTATAAAGTCTCAGAAGCACATCACTGCTTTTATATTCCAACCCTCTTGAGATAAATGACAACATTCCATTCGCTTTCTTAATTACAGACTCAACCTGCAAGTTAACCTTCAGAGAATCCTGGACTAGCACTCCCAGATCCCTTTGTACTTCGGCTTTATGAATTTTCTCACCGTTCAGAAAATAGTCCATGCCTGTATTCTTTTTTCCAAGGTGCAAGACCTCGCATTTGCTCACATTGAATTTCAGCAGCCATTTCCTGGACCACTCTCCTAAACTGTCTAAATCATTTTGCAGCCTCCCCACTTCCTCTGTACTACCTGCCTGTCCACCCAACTTCGTATCATCGGCAAACTTCGCCAGAATGCCCCCAGTCCCTTCATCCAGATCATTAATATATAAAGTGAACAGCTGCGGCCCCAACACTGAACCCTGCGGGACACCACTTGTCACCGGTTGCCATTCCGATAAAGAGCCTTTTATCCCAACTCTCTGCCTTCTGTCAGACAGCCAATCCTCAATCCATGCCAGTAACTCACCTCGAACACCATGGGCCCTCACCTTACTCAGCAGCCTCCCGTGAGGCACCTTATCAAAGGCCTTTTGGAAGTCTAGATAGATAACATCCACTGGGTTCCCCTGGTCTAACCTACTTGTTACCTCCTCAAAGAATTCTAACAGGTTTGTCAGACACGACCTCCCCTTACTAAATCCATGCTGACTTGTTCTAATCCGACCCTGCACTTCCAAGAATTTAGAAATCTCATCCTTAACGATAGATTCTAGAATTTTACCAACAACCGAGGTTAGGCTAATCGGCCTATAATTTTCCATCTTTTGCCTTGATCCTTTCTTAAACAAGGGGGTTACAACAGCAATTTTCCAATCTTTTGGGACTTCCCCTGACTCCAGTGGCTTTTGAAAGATCACAACCAACGCCTCTGCTATTTCCTCAGCCACCTCCCTCAGAACTCCAGGATGCAGCCCATCGGGGCCAGGAGATTTATCAATTTTTAGACCTTTTAGCTTTTCTAGCACTTTCTCTTTTGTAATGCCTACCATAGTCAACTCTGCCCCCTACTCTCCTTAATTGTTGGGATATTACTTATGTCTTCCACTGTGAAGACTGACGCAAAATACTTATTAAGTTCTTCAGCTATTTCCTTATCTCCCTTCACTAGCCTTCCAGCATCAGTTTGGAGTGGCCCAATGTCTACTTTTGCCTCTTGTTTGTTTCTTATGTATTGAAAGAAACTTTTACTATCATTTCTAATATTACTGGCTAGCCTACCTTCATATTTGATCCTCTCCTTCCTTATTTCTCTCTTTGTTATCCTCTGTTTGTTCTTGTACCCTTCCCAATCTTCTGATTTCCCAGTGCTCTTGGCCACTATATAGGCTGTCTCTTTTTCTTTGATACATTTCCTGACTTCCTTTGTCAGCCATGGCTGTCTAATCCTCCCCCGGATAATCTATCTTTTCTTTGGGATGAACCTCTGTATTGTGTCCTCAATTACACCCAGAAACTCCTGCCATTGTTGCTCTACTGTCTTCCCCGCTAGGCTCTGCTTCCAGTCGATTTTCGTCAGTTCATCTCTCATGCCCCTGTAATTGCCTTTATTTAACTGTAACACCATTACATCCGATTTTGCCTTCTCTCTTTCAAACCGCAGACTGAACTCTACCATATTATGATCACTGACCCCTAAGTGTTCCCTTACTTTAAGGTCTTTTATAAAGTCTGGCTCATTACATAGCACTAAGTCCAGAATAGCCTGCTCCCTTGTGTGCTCCATCACAAGCTGTTCCAAAAAGCCATCCTGTAGGCATTCCATGAATTCCCTTTCTTTGGATCCACCGGCAATATTATTCACCCAGTCCACCTGCATATTGAAGTCCCCCATGATCACTGTGACCTTGCCTTTCTGACATCTATGTTCAGCATTTACATTCATCCTTAAATAAAGAGACCAAACCTGCACACAATATTCAAGACTTGGTCTCACCAATGTCCTGTATAACTGAAGCAAAACATCCTTGCCTTTGTATAAAAGCAAAATATTGTAGAATCTGGAAATCTGAAATATAAACAGAAAATGCTAGAGATGGTCAGGAGCCTGACAATATCTGTGGAGAGAAACTGAGTTTCAAGTTCAGTATGATCTTCTCAGAACTGGTTCAGGAAAAGTCTGGAGAAGGGTCATGTCAAGTTTGGAACATTAGCTCCGCTTCTGTCTGAACAGATGCTGCCAGAAATCCCTACCTTTGTGTTAAATTCCTCTCTCGATAAAGGATTGAATCCTGTTAGTTGGCTTCTGTGACCGAAGTTTCCGGCTTAGCCAGTCAAAAGTAGAGATGAGTTTTGATGTCTTGGCTAAAAATTGTGTTTTGTGGCAGATATCTGTGGAACCACGAACGGAGTTAACAGTCACCCTTCTTTTGAATAATGTGACCGCATTCTGATTCAAAGGAACAAAGTCTTTTATGTTTTAAATATGACCCCTGCCCTATGTTCTGTATTGCAGATAGATCAAGACAATATTGTGCAGTTTCAGTGCGGAGGTTCATCACTTGAAATAGCATTGCACTTTTTTTTGCAATAAAAGGGATATAATCCTTATGGGGTAAAAATGAATTATTGCTTTAATTAGCTAGACTGATTTATATGGGACAAAGATGAATTACTGTTTTAATTAACCAGACTGAATTTTGTTTACTTAAGTTAATGAGCCTTTCAGTGGTTTGAAATCAAAAGAATGGATGAATAGATTTAACTTACATTATTAATAACAGTCCTATTTTTTCCTCTTTATGATAGGCATGCTCATGCATTCTCTGAAGAATTTCTCTGTTATGCAATCCGTCTAAATGTGCACAGCAGTTATTTAGGTCATTATCACCAATACCTTGTGCTGTCGGCATATTTGTAATAAAGGCATTTCTATTTATAAAAGATAATAATACTCTCCAACAAAATGGTAATCTTCAGGATTCTTCACTAAAAGCAGCATTTGACATAATTTAGGTTACAGCCTTGAGTTTTGAAAGAATGTTGGATCAAATTGGAATAGCATGCATGCAAATTGAATCTTCGCTGCAGTAAGTGACACCAAGATCAAGTTCTTTAAATCCGATTTCTAAATGCCAAAAGCTTATAAATATCATTTAAGGTTTAGAACAGAAACGTGAAATGTGTAAAGGCCATTCAGCCTTTCAAGTTGATAAATATTTCAGACTCTGTACAGCCTGCCCCCATTAGATATCCTGCTTACATTAATTTTGTGAGGTGACATTCTACATTAGCACTCCCAGCTCCTCAAGGGCAAGTACTGTAAAGTTTCAGTGAATTCATCTCGCCTTTCCTTCTGCATGATAAACCTAGACTAATTGGCTACAATAGGATAACATATCAATTCCTGGCTTTGGAGTGGGTCCAGAGGTTCACAAGAATGATCTGGGGGATGAGGGGCTTGTCATATGAGGAGCATTTAAGGACTCTGCATCTTTGCTTGGTGGGGTTTAGAAGAATGAGGGGAGAATCTGATTGAAACCTACAGAGTACTAAGAGGCCTGGATAAAGTAGGCGTGGGGGCTGATGTTTCCACTAGTGGGAGAGACTAGGCCAAGACGCAACCTCCAGGAGAAAGGACAACCATTTAGAACGGAGATGTGGAGGAATTTCCTCAGCCGGAGTGTGGTGAATCTGTGAAACTTATTGCTGCAGAGGGCTGTGGAGGCCAAGTCATTGAGTGTATTTGAGACAGAGGTAAAGGATCAAGAATTGCTGGGAGAAGACAGGAGAATGGGGTCGAGAAACATATCAGCCATGATCGGATTGTGGAGCAGACATTGAGCTGAATGGCTTGATCTGTTCATCTGTCGTTTGTTCTTATGTTCTTATGTTCTTGTTCTAGTGGCCCCATTAACTCTGATTAGGTTCTGCAGAACATTTTGTTACTTTAATATAATTTCTTACTAGAATTTATCCATGTTGGACTTAATGAATATCATTGGGAATAAAATTGTTATTATTGTGAATATTATTGACATTGTGTTCGTTATGTATTAAAGAAATGTCTGTGTTTGGTCTTTAACTTGTGATTATGCATTCTCAAATTTTTACATTTTCAACAAGCTAAAGGTTAGAATTCTGAAGCAAGATAGTTTATTAGGTCTGTACTTGCATTGTGACAAGTACTTATATATATGAAAGGCATGCACAAGTGGCTAATTCTGTTTCTGATCTTCCTCTTGATCTCTGCTGTTCTCAATCAGCTTCACTATGAAAAGTATCGGGCTCATTGACTATCATAACAGATTGTGTACTGGGGTAGAAAGAATATTATTTATTATTTAATACAGCTGTGTAATGATAGAGATTAGCCTGATCATAGTGTTTGTAAAAATTAATTTAAAAATTAGTAAATGCTAAAATTGCATAATAGAGCCATCAAATCCTTTTTTACAGATACTGACCTTTTCAACATTTGTTTTGTTGATAGTTTGAGGTTTTTTTTCTTGCATTAGGTGACTAGTTCAATTTTTAAAAAATATATTCATGATACTCATTGCAAATTTAGCATCTCATCAAAAAGTTAGTGCCTCCAACAAATGAAAACTCCTTAATTACATCCCTGAAGTCTCATGCTGGATTATGTGTTCAAGGAATCCGTCTCAACACTCCGCTTTTGAGTTGCATGTGGAAGTGTTCCCAATGAAACGGTAGCTGATACTAATGACCTAAAGAATAAATCTCCTTTCGAAGGATAAATAAGATCTATTCAAGGAGATCAAAAGATTTGATTTTGCCAGTGAACTAGAATCATGGAAAGTTATGAGCAGCCTATATAATCCGAATGAAAGCTCACAAATCAAGAAAAGAAGATAGGCCTGTATGTTGACTGGAGGAGACTACTGACTAAAGGGAATAAAGTGGGAGAGTGGAAAATCTCCAAAGAAACCACTGAACCCCATCCCCCTATTGTTAGTGGCAAATAGACCATCAGCTACAGCAATGTCAGAGTAATTTGAAAGGAAGCTGGATTTTGATAATAGGTTTAACGTGAGACCATTTCAGTTGTCTACTGAAACCAAGCTTTTGGGAGGTGAGGGTGAGGGGAGAAGTGTTGAGTTTATAGCTCTTACTAAATTATGCATGACTTGCTGAAATTAAATTGGAGTGGTTTAGTAGCCAGAGTCAAGGAATGAAACGCATCTAAAGATTTAGTAACTGGCCACCTTTCCCAAGATTTAAATACTCTGCTCTTAGAGCACCAACAATTAAAATCCAATAAGTTTATCATATCTGGTCAGGGAATAGCAGCACAGAGTAATAGTTTTTGATGCTGAAGCACATGCTGATAAAATTAGGCCTGACATATTTACGTAAGGCAATATTACCGACATTGATTTTAAACTTAGATTATAGTGCAAGAGTAGGCCATTCAGCCCTTTTGAGCCTGTTCTGCTGTTCAAGATGATCATGGCTAATCATCCAACTTCATACCCTGTTCCTGCTTTCTCCCTTAAGCTGTAGGATAAATATTTAACTATTGCCTAGAACTCTACAGGCTCACCTGGGTGAAGGAATTTCTTCTCCTATCAGACCTAAATGGTCTCCTGGACTCCCTGGCCACCAGACCATCTTTCCTGCGTTTACCCTGTCTGGTCCTGTTAGAATTTTTATAGGATTCTATGAGATTCTAGAAACTCTGATGGATATGGTCGTAACAAATCCAGTCTCTCTTCATATGTCAGCCCTGCTGGGAATCAGTCGGTAAACCTTCGTTGCACTCCCTCCATAACCTCAGGCAAAGAGACCAAAACTGCTCACTACTCCAGATGTGATCTCATCAAGGCCCTGTACAATTGTAGCAAGATATCCCATTCCTGTAGCCAAACCCTCTCACTATGAAGGTGCCTTCACCACCTTCTGTACCTGAAGGCTCACCTTCAGCGAGTGGTGTACAAGGATACTCCAGTCTTTTTGCATCTACCCCTTCCTCAACCTACCATCATTCGGATAGTAATCTATCACTTTGTCTTTGTTACCAAAATGGATAACTTCACATTTATCCACATTATACTTCCCCTGCCTTGCATTTGCCTGCTAACTCAACTTGTCCAAATCACACTGAAGCATCCATGCATCCTCCTCACAGTTCACCCTCCCATCCAGCTTTGCGTTGTCTGCAAACTTGGAGATTTTACATTTAGCTCCCTCATCTATTACCAATACATATAGTTAATAGCTGAGATCCAAGCACTGATCCCTGTGGTACCCCACTAGTTACTGCCTGCCACTTGGGGGAAAAAACCTGTTTTTCTTCCTCCTCTTTGTCTCCTGTCTGCCAACCAGTTCTCTATCCATGTCATTACACCACCCCAATCCCGTGCGCTTTAATTTTACATGGCATTCTCATGTGAGACCTTATTGAAAGCCTTCTGAAAATCCAAATAAACCCCATTCACTGGCTTTCCCTCATCAACTCTACTGGTTACATCCTCAAAAAATTCCAAGTCAAATATGATTTCCCTTTCATAAATCCATGTTGATTCTCAGATTCTGTTACTGTTTTCCAAGTGCTATCCTGATAAATCTTTTATAACAGACTCAAGAATTTTCCCCACTATCAATGTCAGGCTAACCAATTGATATTTTTCACCACCTCCTTTTTCAAATAGTGGAGTTACGTTAGAAACCCTCCAATCCAAAGAACTGTTCCATTGTCTATAGAATCTTGAAAGTTGGCCACTAATACATCTACTTTCTGGGTGCACTTCCTAAAATACCATGGAATGTAGACTATAGGACCCTGGGGATTTATTTGCATTTAATCCCATCAATTTCCCCAACAACATTTCCCTACTAATAATGATTTCCATAAGTTCCTCCATCTGACTAGACCTCGTGTACCGCAGTATTTTTTAGGATGTTATTTTGCCCTCTTGTGAAGACAGCACATAAATATGTATTTATTGGTCTTCAATCTCTGCTCCCCATAATAGCTTCCCTTGTTTCTAACTGTAAGAAATGTTTTGATATTCACATTGAAATCAAATGACACAATATTTATTGAAAAAGTAGTAATTTTAAGGCATTTTAGACAGCGCCTGAGTCAGATAGTTTGGTAAAATTTTACCTGTGTCAGAGAACCTAGGCAGAATTTTAGGCAGTGGTGGAGGAGCCAAGTCAGAGGCCAGCTGACAGGCCAGGAAGAAACCCTTACTCCACAGCCATTATGTGCTGCAGTCTGGAGCTACTCCCCAACATGCACGGCTGACAGCTCCGCAGTTCTAGCAACATCAGAGTTAATTTGTGGTTGCTGTTGGGTCTGCAGCCAGTCCTAAGAATGAGGCTCAGTAGAACCTCTAGGCCCAGGTAAGTAAGGGGCATTATGCAGGGAGATCATCTTCGGAATGAGGGTGGAGTGATGGATTTTAGTCTGTGGCAGCGAATCCATGCAGTGGGCATGCTGTAGTGCTGGGCTGGGACCTGCCTATTTTAGGTGCCCCTCTGCTAAAAATCACACTCTGCAGAGGCATGTAAAATCTAGCTGCTTGACATCTGCATTCTGTTCTTCTCCTCCCTCTCATAGAATCCACTTTGAGAATGATTTTAAACTGCATATTTCCTTTCAAACACAAATCATTTGGCATTCACGTTCACTTTAAGATAAGTGGTTAGATTATGTATGTTTAACAATGTGCCAATTTTTATGAAGTAATCAATGGGATTTTTGGTCTCACTTTTCAATGGATTTCAATATTTTTTAAGAAAAATTCTTAATTAGTTATGATATTTTTTGTTCAGAATGAATGAATTTATGATTTTCAATACTATATTTATCCCAATGAGGGGAAAAAATATCTTCCTGTTTGTAAAGTTGGCCAGGCAGCATCAGAGGAGCAGGAAAGTTGATATTTGGGTTTCTGAATTTCTGAAGAAGAGTCCCGACCCGAAACGTCAACTTTTCTACTCCTCCAATGCTGCCTGGTCTGCTGTGCTCCTCCAGCTCCACGCTGTGTTATCTCTGATTCCTGCATCATCAGGTCTTACTATCTCTTCCCGTTTGTAAAGGCCTGACACAATGCTATGCTGCGAGATAGACTTGCAACCTATTTCCAGGAAAGCATATTGATGAACTATCAGATGCTCTTGTTGGGTTAGGACTAAACTCAGTTGTTGTTGGGGTGTGCTGTTGATACTCTTATTACAAATAACAATTCAGGATTATTGATTTCCATCACAGGGAATATTAATAGAAATATTGTGCTGTAGAACACGTCCAATCTGATCCTGCTTGTTAATGTCATGTAAACTGAGAGACACGATGGGTCAGTGGTTAGCACTGCAGTCTGTCAATGCCAGAGACCTGGTTCAATTCCAGTCGGGGGTGAATGTGTGGCATTTGCACATTCTCCCCATGTTTGCACGGGTTTCTGCCAAGAGCTCAGTTTCCTCCCACAGCCCAAAGATGTACAGGTTAAGTGGCCATGCTGAATTGTCTGCAGTGTCCAGGGAAGGAGCAGGCAGATGGGACTAGTTTTGTTTGGCATGCACTGGTTGGACCGAAGGGTCAGTTTTCATGCTGTATGACTCGATGTGCAGACTAGGTGGATTAGCCATGTTAAAAGTGGGTTATGAGGATAGGGTGAAGGTTGGATCTGGTGAGATGCTGTTCAGAAGGTTGGTACAGAATCAATGGGCCGAATGGCACAGTAGGGATTCTATGTTTCTAAGTTATTCCACATCTTGTTGTGAAATAGAACAGAAGTATTGATTCGGAACCAATAGTTTCTGTGCTTACTTTTATTTAATTTTTCAAAAAGAATATTTGAAAAAACGCCTGGAAGAATATATGGCACGATTTCCAAAAGTCAGGATTGTACGGGCCAAGAAGCGAGAAGGTTTAATTCGAACACGATTGCTGGGGGCCACAGTGGCAAAAGCAGAGGTGATAACTTTCTTGGATTCTCACTGTGAAGCAAATGTGAATTGGCTGCCCCCATTGCTAGGTAAGGAGCAAAATCACAAGTTTTATCACCCTTGGAGAAAAGCTGTGATCGTTATTTTTGTTAATTTAGAACCGTGATTAGTAAATTATGCGATATTCCACACATACTCCTTTGGATTGCATCTACCCCATCATTGTTTCTTAATTTGAGCTTCAGTGGGTTTTTAAAATATTTAATAATATGTAAATTGTCTCTTAAATCCAGTGCTTAATTAGGTAACCTCAAAACCAGGTGCTTTGGAGTTAATGCTTCATCTTTTGTTCTTAGCATGTTCTGATGACCTTTGAGTATTGATGATCACGAAATTAAGTTGAGTGAAGTTGAAATTTGTTCACAGTGGGACTTGTGAAACAGTATTTTTTGAAGTGGGAGGGTCAGAAGGGAATTGAGTAAGCATGCAAAGAAACTAAAAGAAAAGGTCAAAGTAAAGAACGTGTACAAGGTGAATATAAATATTAATAGTTTCATACTCTCATAATATTCTTTTCAAATTTGTAACTGCTCAATGCCCAAATTCTCAATGACCCCCAGCTAGAAGGAGGGAAGTCATTTAGTGTAGCCGCCTTAAGTGATGTCAGCTGAACCCTATTGCAAGAGTACATGTGCGAACAAGTTTAGAGTTTGTGGAAGTAAGTACCAAGGTAAAATACCTCACCAACCTGCAGTGTCCAGGCCTGCTCAAAAGAGTGGTTACTTCTTTAAAGTCCTTGTTCTCTTGGATCTATTCACTTATTCCCTGTTGTATTTGAATTGTAATTTGCTTTTCATTGAATGTGGTGTATATTTTGTCATTTTATGAATAGGTCCTTCAATTGAATCCTTCTCTTCAATCTTTCAGATAGAATTGCTCAGAACCGCAAAACAATTGTGTGTCCTATGATTGATGTTATTGACAATGATCATTTTGGATATGAGACTCAAGCTGGTGATGCCATGCGAGGGGCATTTGACTGGGAAATGTATTATAAGCGTGTTCCAATTCCAGTAGAGCTTCATAAACAAGATCCAAGTGACCCTTTTGAGTAAGTTTTCAATTCAGTTGAAACATTTGTGATCAACAAGGATAAGCTGTTGTATGAGTTAAGTTAATAAAGATTTTTAGTAGCTATTGTCCTAGTCAGTTCACTTATTTCTTTAAAAGTAGGATGAATTTTTTTTGGCTGCCATGTTTCCTTCATGTGTTGAACATCAATGCACCATAATAGTGTGATCCATTTTAAAATAATCATTGCAAATGCTAACATTTGCCTTATTCGTTTTCATAACCATGCTCCTGCATGCTCTTCTTTCACCTGCTGTCAGCTCCTATTAGTTGCTACCCCCGGGACCTGAATTGCAAGAAGTTGGGTTTCTTGATGTTGTTATACAGACTGAGGGCAGCTGCTTTCTGGTTGCATCTCTGGAGCTTGGTCCTGAGAACCTGGTCTTCCCTTTTCTATGTTTTGACCAGCATGGTGCAGAGGTGAGTGGCCTGATTTGTTGCTGTTCTGAGAGATGATAGCAGCCTAGTGAACGCGATTCAGTTGGCCTTGGATCTTCTCAGCTCCTCCTGCTCTTCATAATCATCATCACGTTCCTTCTCCTGCGCACCTATTTCTTTGTGAGATGGAAGGATAGAAAGTAAGAATAATTAAATTGGAATTGAGAAGACAGACTGTTTTGGAATCTTCTTTCTCCATGGTTCTTCATGGGATGTATGTGTGACAATGTAAATATTCAGTCATTTAACCTGACACTGGCAAGATGTGATCAAGTTTGCCATTTCCCTTGACAGTACAATGTTTGTCTGCTAAGTCTATGGACTTGACCTTAAAAGGGTCTAGGGTTTAAAGCTAGTTGCATCCTCAGTGGCCTACAAGTGGTAAGCATTTTGCATCACATTTCATGCAAGAAGGTAGAATAATTGAAAGCTACTGGTCAAGGGTATATGCTTAATTCAGCAGCTACTTGACAGTGTGGTTACGTTTAAGGAAGTTAAAGAAAGTATTTAAGTCTGTTGAGGTGGAGGAAGGCAATACATGTAAATAAATAAGTGTGGAGCTGGAGGAACACACCTTTCTGAAGAAAGGTCCCAACCCAAAACATCAAATTTCCTGTTCCTCTGATGCTGCCTGGCCTGCTGTGTTCCTCCAGCTCCACACTGTGTTATCTCTGACTCCAGCATCTGCAGTTCTTGCTATCTCAGATGTAAATAATTGTTGTGAGGGGAATAGGGGTATCTGTTGTCATAATATCATGTTTAAATTCCCTTAACCAGAGGTTTATGACAATGGTACCTTGAAGCATATGACGGGCAAGGTAAAATTGAATAAACTAGTGTTGGCCTGTACATACCGTCTTGCAGTCTAGGGGTGAAGGAAGTTGGCACATGGTGACAGTGCCTCATACCCTCAGACATCACATGCTCTACTCTTGGCTGACTTGGTTATATCCACACCCGGAAGTCTGTGCTCCCTGTCTTCAATCCCTTTCAGGAAGGTTTGGAAATGAAAATAACATGTTTGTTGATAGCAGTATGCTCTTCCCCTCTGTCTTTGCAATTGCTCTAAAGATTGCCATCCCCTACAACTGTTTATTTGATATCGAGACCTGGGTCAGTAAAACGTGTGGGTAACTGCCGCCAGTTTTAATTCCATCATCCTAACCATCTGCTGCCTGAGTATTTGTCAGGCAACGTCAAAAATTGGTTTGCTTGAATGAGCTTTCAATGTGATCCATTATTAAAATTACATTCTTCCATTTCTGCTTCTTTCTTTTCCCATTTCTTGCTGGAAGTGCTAGCCCATCCATTCTTCAGCTTCAGATTTGACCTATCTGGTCTTCCTGCCTGAAATAAATAATGTATGTATGAATTTATTTAAAACACTGCAACTTGTATTTTCACCAAAACAAGTGTCAAATTCTCATCATGTCTGCCCTGTGTTTTAGAGTTCAAAATTCTAGTCCTTGCTTTTCAAATCCCTCACCTTGCTGTACCTACCCTACTTAGTAATTTCCTCTTCTGTGTTCTCTAGCATTAGATGTCTCCAGCACTAGACATGTTTTGTTCCTCTTTCACCACCAGTGCATGCTTAATTCAACAGCTCTGCATCATTTGAGCATTCTACTGATTTTTCTGCGTGGCCAGCTCTCCCCTTGCTTTCAAAACTGTCCTTTTTTTAAAAAATGATCTTGATTCCCACTCCAACCTCTACGTTCTCCTCTTCTCGTGGTTTCTATCAAAGATCAAATGCACTTCCCAGCACTTCCTATTTACATTAAATTTTAGTTAGAACATTGTTTATAGAAGTTATCACTCTACTTGTTTCTTTCCAGATCACCTGTCATGGCTGGAGGTTTGTTTGCTGTTGATAAAAAGTGGTTCTGGACGCTGGGTGGTTATGACCCTGGTTTGGAAATTTGGGGAGGAGAACAATATGAGATATCATTCAAGGTAAGCTGCATAATGTGGATGCATTCAAAACATTCCTAACTGAGTATGATTCATACTGTATCACTAACATTCTAATTAATATTGCATATCGAGACACCAAATCTCATAAGGATTAAATATTATTTTACCTTAATTAGAAATCTCTCACTGTTAATGAAGATGGCTCAGTTTTCCCAGGGTATTGACTTTTCTATATTTTGGAGCACAATGTCAGCAATTTTTGTCCCTGTAATTTTTGTTCTTCTGAAGTGTTCAAGTTATACATTTCATTCTATACTGACGTCTGCAATCCTGAGTTATGTAGTTATTACAGATTATAATTATCAGTAAAGCTTGCACAGAACGGATTTTTTCTATCAGATGAAGGTTTTATTGTGACTTAGGAAAGGTCTTTAAAATTTTAATAGGGCAGACATAGAATATTTTCACTTTTGGAAAAGTTGAGAACTAGATGTGAATATTTTAAAAAAAAAAAGGTCCTGAATAAATCCAGGTTAGAATATGAAGCTTGCCACAGCATGGGGAAATTGTGATGACTCGAATAGAAATATTTAAAGGACAGCTGGATAAGTATGAGAGGACGATGCTCACAGTTGGATGAAGAAGGGTGGGCAAAAAATTCCTATGGTGCATCATTACCTGCTGGGCCAGGTTTCCGCACTACAATGTCCGTTTAACTATCTGATAACTGCTACTAACTGAACTGTAACCATCAATCTTAAGAAGCATTCTAGTTCTAAAGACTGAGTGGTAGGCAAAGTCATTGCACTCTAGTGGATTGTTCCCATTGATCCTTGCCCGTCCCATTCCACTCCTTGGATTCTGAATTCAGCAGTAGGCCTGTGTTTCCTCCCCACGCTCTTAGTCTCTGGAACTTTCATGGAACTCATTATGTCCTTGTCAATGTTGATTAATCACCCATCAACCTTTCTCATTTGTCGTTCCTTCCTCCCTATTCCCATTGAACGTGGGACATTACACATGTTTCTTCACTTAGCATCTTTGAACCCTGTTTGGACTCTTCCTTGGCCGTGGTAGACACTTCCATTCCATGCTTGCTTTCAAATATTAACCTCCATCTGTATACTGCATCTCTCTCTGTTGCCTCAGCCTGTAACAATTCCTTCGCAAATTCTCGTTAGCCTATTTTCTAAGTGTTAACTAAGTTTGTCTTGTATCATGTTATAATAATATTGGAATGTAAAACAATAAAATGAGGACCAAATGAATTATCCCTTACATTTCAACTCAGCTTTATCTGAAGATTACTCTTGATTCTCGAGCCCTGTGTGAAATATAATGGGGTGCTACATAAATCTGAATTTTTGAAATATGTTTTGTTGGCTAGATCATTTTAAAGTAATGATAGTGTAAATGAGACACAAAAAAGGACAGAAATTGCCGGTATAACTCAGCAGGTCTGGCAGCATCTGTGTAAAAAAAGCGGAGTTAACATTTGGGGTCCAGTGACCCTTCTTCAGAACTGTTAGCCTGGGAGAATGAACCACTCCTATCTCGAGCTTTAGTCATCACACGGGCTGCTACCACAAACAACCCATTGTCAGTTACAAGGCCTGGTGTCTGGGGTTGGGGCAAAGAGAAGGTAATCAGGCCCTAAAGTTATTGAACTCAATTTTGAATCAAGATAGCTGTAGGGTTCCCAAGTGGAAAATGAGGTGTTATTTTTCCAGCTTGCATTAGGGTGCTGCAGCGAGCCGAGACACAGTGTAGCAGGCAACTGGGAGCTCAGGATCGTTTTTATGGACAGAACATAGGTATTCTGCAAAGAGTTATGCATGCAGGTTTCACAATGGCTGTCTCAAATTTACATTGTTAGTATGTTGTTTCTGACTGGGTTTTCAGGTATGGATGTGTGGTGGTCGGATGGAAGACATCCCTTGCTCCAGGGTAGGACACATCTACAGAAAATATGTTCCTTACACAATTTCAAGTGGATTTGGCTTGCCCAGAGTAAGTAATTCACATTTTACATGTCTTTTAACTTTTTAATTTTCATTGTGGTAGCTTGCTCTTCTTTAAAGAAAGTTAAGAGCAAATGATGTTTCGTTGTTTGAAACCCATGTATGTTTGATGCACACTGGACAAAATAAATCCATAGTTTCAGTTAGAATTCAAGTTTGAGAAACTTAAGAATTGGCTGACATAGCAAAAAGATGTGGTTCAATGATGAAAACTTGTGCTCCATATCGAGATGTACCTCTAGCCAAGCTTTTGCAATCCAGTTGCAGCACTGGCATTTACCTAACAAAATGGATAAATGCCCATCATGTCCAGAAGAAGTGGAGAAAATTGAATCAGCCAATTATCATCCTGTCAACTTATGCTTGATCATCAACAAATTGATGAAAGGTGTCATCTAGAGGATTACAAAGCAGTATTTACTCACGAACAACCTTCTCATAGATGCTTAGTTTGGAGCGAGGACCACTTGACTCTAGCCTCATTACAGCATTGTTCCAAAAATAGATTGAATATCTGAACTTCAGAGGTGAGGTGAAAAGATGCTCTTGACATCAAGGCAATGTTGGAGTGATGGTGGCATTCAGGAGTCTTGGGGAAATTTGGAATCAATTGGAATTGGAAGTGGGGTTTGGGAACTTCAGTTGGTTGGAATCATAGCTAGTGAAAAGCAAGATGGCTAAAGTTATTAGAGACCAATTATCTCAGCAGCAGGACTTCACTGCAAGTGTTCATTAGGGCAGTTCTAAGCAAGATCATCTTCAGCTGTTTCATTAACAAACCTCCCTCCATCAGGTCAAAAGTATGACAAACAGGAGGCTGGAAGAATGCAGCAAGCCAGGCAGCATCTGGAGGAAAGGAGCAGTCAACGTTTCGGGTATTACCCTTCTTTAGGACTTCAGCTCCTTTCCTCCAGATGCTGCTTGCCTTGTCGTGTTCTTCCACCCTCCTGTTTGTCTACCTTGGATTTCAGCATCTGCAGTCTTTTTCTTGGTCTCTAACCAGGTCAAAATTATGGATATTCTCTCGGGTTTTCGTTTGCATCTCAAACAGATAGTGAAACCAAGGCCTGGGCAACATTTTGGCCAATGTTCATAAATAGCAAAAAGTATTTGCAATACATAAGTGCCAGGCAATAGTTATCTCCAGCAAGAAAAAATCCAACTTACCTCCCTGTGACATGCAACTGTTTCACCATCAATATCCGGGTTGGGGGGTGGGGGTCAAAATTGATCAGAAAATGAATTAAATCTGTCACAGTTTTTATTTCATATCCATTCTCAGGAGGTTGGCATCATGGGTTAGGCCGGGATTTTTTTTATTTTGCTTGTCATAAATTATCCCGGAGAAGGTGGTGGTGAGCCACCTTTCTTGAACCACTGCAGTCAAGGGAAGCAGGTTTATGAACAATGCATTTCTGATGAAGGGTTTAGGCCCGAAACGTCAAGTTTTCCTGCTCCTATGATGCTGCTTGACCTGCTGTGTTCATCCAGCCCCATGCTTGTTATCTCGGATTCTCCAGCATCTGCAGTACCTTTTATCTCTTATGAACAATGCTGTTGGGAGGGAAGTTCCAGCAGTTTGAATTGGTGACAGTGAAAGAATGGCTGGGGGGCATTGTTCTAAATCAGTATTATATGTGGCTTGGAGGAAACTTTTAGGCAGTGGCTTTCCCATGTGCCTGCTGTCCTTGTCCATCCTGGTGGTAGAGGTCATGGATTTGAAGAGTTGCTGTCAAAGCAACCTTAACGAGTTAGAGCAAGGCATCATGTTGATGTTACACACTACACACTATTATCACTGCAGTGGATAGGGTGCTAATCAGGTTGGTGGCGTTGTCCTGAAAGGTATCAAACTTCCTGAGTTATGTTGGACCTGCACTTGTCCAGACAAGTGGAGAGTATTTCATCATACTCCTGACTCTGGATCATAGACATGCTTTGGAGACTGGGGTCAGTGAAATGGATAGTTTGTTTCTCCTGGGAGTAATGATAAGGAGAACTGGGCAGTTTAGTTGTTATACATCTAGAGGATCTTGGACTAAAAGAGAAAGTGCTGGAGAAACTCAGGTCTGGCAGCATCTGTGGAGAGAGAAAGTGTGTTAATGTTTTGAGTCCAATGACTAGTCTTTGGAATTCTGAGTATATTGGACATAGCAAAAGGTAGAGTCATGAAGAAATTTAAACCAAAGATGAGCATTTTACGCTTGAAGCATACGGGTTATGATATTACTCAAGAAGATGGTAACAAGAAGAAGCAAGTTTAAGAAAATTACAGAAGAATTAAAGGGAGGCTTATTACCAAGGGAACGTAAGATTGTATACCATAAACTATTGTTGCTGTACAGCCCACTGTTTTCGCTTAAAATTTAATTACTTGGGGAGATGATGGCCTAGTGGTATTATCACTGGACTTCAATCCAGAGACCAAACAACATTCTGGGGATCTGGTTAGAATCCCGCCATGGCAGATGGTTGAATTTGAATCCAATGAATATCTCGAATTAAGAACCTAATGATGACCATGAATCCATTGTCGATTGTCGCAAAAACCCATCTGGTTCACTAATGTCTTTTCAGGAAGAAAACTGCCATCCTCACCTGGTCTGGTTTACATGTGACTCCAGACTCACAGCAAGATGGTTGACTGTGAACTGCCCTCTGGGCAATTAGGGATAGGCAATAAATGCTGTCTAGCCAGCAATGCCGTCATCCCGTGAAGTAATTTTTTAAAAAATTACATTGTTCCAGAGAGTTTTTTGCAGGGCTTATAAAAGACGAGCAAAGAGAGCTAAATCAATTACTTCATTGAAGAAAATCTTAATAGGATGAATGGCCTCTACTTACGTTATAACAGTATTATAACAGGAATGTGGAAAAAGTGGTACCTTTCTATTCCTGCACCAAGGTATAAGGAGGACCAAATAAAATAGAGTACTGCAGATGCTAGAGATCTGAAATAAAAACAGGAAGTGCTGGAAAAATGAGCAGGTCTAGCACCAGCAGTGGAGAGGAAAACAACGTTAACGTTTCAAATCCAATATAACATCTTCAGGATTGAAGAAGAACTTGGGTTCTTCAGAAGAGTCACGCAGGAATAGAAATGTTAATTCTGTTTCTGTCTGCACAGATGCTGCTCTATGTCCTGAATTTCTCCAGCTCTTTCTGCTTTCATAATGAGGAAAGCCAGACTGACACAGGTCAGTTTTCCCTACATCAGGAAATTTCTAATGCTTCATACTTTTTAGTTACTACCTTACGTTTTAATACTTGTCCTTAGTATTTTCGAAATTTATTCCTGAATTTCTGTTCATTCGAGAAGAATGTTTTTAAGCTGATGATACAACTCATCAATCAAACATTATTGTGTTTTGTTTTGCTTTGCTTTCACCACAGATGTTGGGCATAAGTACTGTCTCTTGCTTTTTGTATTAAAAACAACCCATGAACTCTTTAAATTACCTTTTGGCTATCTGCACAAGTGGGAGTCAGCTTCAGCATTTAACAACAATCTTTCAGGAAGCATCTATCTTGTATGTTTTCCTTTTGGTTAACAAGTCCATTTAGATCCAAATTAAAGGATAAGAATAAGTTCAACTAGGCACTTGTCCTTGTTACGTCTTGCACCAACGTGTGTATCAGTTTGGTATGATGGATTTGTAGTGGCAGAGGACATGTCATTATGTAGTGTGAAGTGGAACTCATGTTTCCTAATGTAATTATGATATTAGTTTGGGTTGAAAACACCAACTCTATGTGTGCAATGTTTGAAGTTATTTATTAAATCAGGTTTCCTTTTCCCTGTTAGTAGAATTGTAAACCCAGTTTTCAAGTGTAAATTGAGTGATGTCATACAATTTATGTTGCTTGTTTTGTAAATATACAAGTCCGTACATCATTTAAATTTTTATCCAC
The DNA here is from genome assembly GCA_024137785.1 of Ginglymostoma cirratum. Lineage (NCBI taxonomy): Eukaryota > Metazoa > Chordata > Chondrichthyes > Orectolobiformes > Ginglymostomatidae > Ginglymostoma > Ginglymostoma cirratum. The sequence goes on from JAHRHZ010000289.1 coordinate 19,306,985, forward strand.
TTCAAAGAATGGAATTCAGCAGTGAGTTGGGCTCCAACTTTCACTGATGTAGTCACAGGCTTATTGTGGTATAAGACCTTCCTTGGGATTTTTAAGCACATTTTCTTGAATTTTAATTATTATAATGGGAATAGATTTGACTCTTTCCATCTCTGTATGTGACTTTGAACATTATGAACAAAATGTTTGAGTTTGCTAATTATAACATTTGAAATCAATCAGCATTCATAGTTGGGTGAGTTGAATTTTGCATCCAGAACTAACTACTGGTGAGGACTTTAGATTAGTACAACTTGCCAACATGATGAAGAAAATTGGGAGCTGGAGGAGTTTCAGTTTCAGTTTCAATTTCAATTTCAATTTCAATTTCAACTTCAATTTCAATTTCAACATGACAAATTAGTTTATGTTTAAGCACTTCCATATGTCCAGCCTTTTGGATAACAAGTTGGCAGTTCAAAAAAAGCTCTCCCGAACTAGGTGTTGTTCCTGGAACTTGTAAAGCACAGTAGTTTGCAGTACATTTTTATGTACAAACAGTTCCCTTGAAGGATAGAAATGACAACTGAGCAGGGAAACAAAGCAGTCAACCAATTAAGACTCTTAAAAATATAAACTTCAGATTCCACCTGATTAACCAATGTAGATTGGCAAAAACTTTTCATCTCCTAACCTGTTTGAACTTCAGGAATTATAACCAAAGTGTTTTAACAAAATGTGTGTGTAATGTTCCAAGTTAATTGTTTTCAAAATCAAAGAAGGGATCAATAAGTTGTCATTCATATAAATTTGTTTGTGTTACAGAATTTGAAACGAGTTGCTGAGGTGTGGATGGATGAGTATGCAGAGTATCTCTATCAACGGAGACCAGAGTATAGACATATTTCTGCTGGTGATTTAAATGCACAGAAAGAACTGAGGACTTCCCTTAATTGCAAAAGTTTTAAGTGGTTCATGACTGAAGTGGCGTGGGATTTACCTAAATTCTATCCACCAGTGGAACCTCCAGCTGGTGCCTGGGGTGAGGTGGGTGTGCAGGAATGTATAAAGAACTATTTTGATTGGCAGGTATAGATAGTGTTGGTGAAGACAAAATTGTACAATATTAGATGTTTCATGAGGCCGTAGCTGTAACGGAAACAAGTATCTCAATAAGTATAAGCCTTGTATGCATAACCACAGCAGGCAGTTCTACAGTAGAAACCTTTATCTGAGTGACACTGCTGTTTCCTGAACTGGTGAATAGGTAAGAAATAACAGGTTAGTAGTAGATACCGACAAAATTAGTTTTAGAGTGAACTAAACACAGGTAATAGAAGACCAGGAGATGGATAGGTAAATGATTGCAGTGGGGAACTGAATAGTTACGTAGATGCAGAGTGAAATGTATGATAAATGTTAATAGGTCTTCTGTTTTCCTCGAGTAAGAATTACAGAAACAAGGATTGGTGAGTTAAAGGATGAAGGTCATGAATCTGTACAAGTGTGATTCATGTCAGATGGAATTCTTTTTTGAACAGATGTCAATGGAGCTGTAACAAGGAATATAAAGATAAAATTACAAACCAGCTTCCACCAAAGATGGTGATTTCTAAAAGCAAAATACTGCAGATGATGGAAATATGAAATAAGAACAGAAATTCAGCAGTTAGAAAGTCATACAGCACAGAAACAGACCCTTCAGTTCAACTCGTCCTGCCAACCTAACATCCTAACCTGACCTAATCCCATTTGCCAGCATTTGGCCTGTATCCCTGTAAACCTTTCCTATTCATATACCCATCCAGATGCCTTTTAGATTCTGTAATTGTTCCTCCCTCCACCACTTCTTTTGGCAGGTCATTCCGCTCTGCATGAAAATGTTGCCCTTAGGTCCTTCTTAAGATCTTTCCCATGTCACCCAAAGCATCTAGCCTCTTGTTTTGGACTCCCCCATCCCAGGAAAAGTCCTTGGCTATTCACCCTATCCATGCTCCTCAAGATCTTATAAAACTCTATAAGGTGACCCCTCAGCCTCTGACACTCTAGGTGAAAAAAGCCCCAGCCTATTCAGCCCCTCACAATAGCTCAAACCCTCCAACCTTGGCAACATCCTTTAAATATTTTCTACACCCTCTCAAGTTTAACAACATTCTTCCTATAGAAGGGCACCCAGAATTGTATGTGGTATTCCAAAAGTGGCCTCACCAACGTCCTGTACAGCCACACCGTGAAGTCCCAACTCCTGTTCTTAATGCACTGTCCAATGAAGGCAAGCATGCCATCTGACACTCCTCAGCCCATCTGATCAAGGTCCCATTGTACTCTAAGGTACATCTTCACTGTCCACTACAATCACCTATTTTGGTGTCATCCACAAACTTACTAACTATACCTCCTATGTTCACATCGCAATCATTTATATAAAAAGGAAAACTAGTGGACCCAGCACTGATCTTTGCGGCACATCATTGGCCCCCGGTCCGAAAAGCAACCCTGTACCACCACCTTCTGTCTCCTACCTTCTAGCCAATTTTGTATCCAGTTGGCTAGCTTTCCCTTAGATCGCGTGGGATCCAGGGGGAACTAGCCAACTGGATACAAAATTGGCTTGAAGGATGATGGTAGAGGGTTGCTTTTCGGGCTGGAGACCTGTGACCAGCGGTATGCCAAAGGGATCAGTGCTGGGTCCACTGTTTCTCGTCATTGATATTCTGGCAGCATTTGTGAATAGAGAAACTGAGTTAATGTTTTGAATCCAATATTAAGACCATAAGCTTTAGGAGCAGAAATTAGGCCATTCAGCCCATCGAGTCTGCTCCACCATTCAATCATGGCTGATAAGTTCCTCGACCCCATTCTCCTGCTTTCTCTCTGTAACCCTTGATCCCCTTGATAATCAAGAACCTATCTATCTCAGCCTTAAATGTACTCAGTTACTTTTTTTGAAAGAACTTAATTTCGTATTATTGATAATTTTTTTTCTTGTTGCTCAGCTAGCTGAGAATGCGAATCTTAAAAACCAAAAAGCAAAGAATCACAATAATATTAGCAAAGAAAGGTGTTAAGGAGTTGCTGAAGATTGGATGTTAATAATTTGAAACATTCAAATAGGACAGAAACAATAAGAGAAGCTATTATAGAATAGAATATAGTCGATGAAAGGAGTGGTACTGGCGACTGAATATCCTCCACGTTGTTTTGATCACTGGTAGATGAGCAATGATAATAGTTACAGAAAGTAGAGGAGGTTAAACCAATTTCAAAAGAAGGTTTGAATCAAGGTAATGCAGAAGTGTCCATGGCCCTTTTTTGTGCAAAGTTCAGAGACCAGAAAAATCTTTGTCAAAAAGAAATGCAAGTTTGAAAACTATTCTTGTGTTTGGAGTTACTTATTTGTGGTCATGAAAAGTAGATTTGTGATTTATGTAAACAACTTTCTCTCCTAGATTCGTAATGTTCATATTGGATTATGTGTGGACAGTAAACATGGTGTTTCTGGCTCACAGTTGAAATTAGATGTTTGTATCAAAAATGGTGCAGATGGAACCTGGTCACATGAGCAGGTTAGTGAGCTGCAACACTACTTTAATTTCAGTTAACAAATTTAAGAATCAGTTGGTTATTATATATTGCTGATGTTGTCTCTACATCTTCTGCTACTGCTTTCCTCTTGTATTAACTCTGTTCATTCTCTGTTGTGGACGAGAGAGAGAGAGAGGTGCTGGGTGGTATGATGTGATGTATTAGGGAAAAGAAGCACCAGCAGCCACAGGCTGCACTTAGGAACAGAAGTACGCCATTCGACCCCTTGAACCTGCTCTGCTATTCAATTAGATCATGCCTGATCTGTGGGCTAACTCCATATGCCTGCCCTGAGCCATTTTTCTTAATACCCTTGCTTAATAAAATTGTCTATCTCAGATTTACATTTAACAATTAAAGAATAGTGCAGCACAGGAATGGGCCCTTTGGACCACTATGCCTGTACCAACGCATGACACCTATCCAAATAAAAACCTTTTGCTTCTATGCAGTTTGTATCCCTGTATTCCTCCATTCCCTGCTTGTTCATATATCTATTGAATTAGCATCGGCCACTGTTTGAAGAAGAGAGTTCCAGACCTCCACTGCTCGTTGCCTGTAGAAGTGCTTTGTAACGTCTCACCTAAAAGCCCGGCTCTAATTCTTAGATTATGGGCCCTGGTTCTCGAATCTTCAAGCAGTGAAAATAGTTTATCTTTATATGCCTTGTCTTTCTCTGTTAATATCCTGATAACATTAAGTAGATCACCCCTTAACCTTCTAAATTCCAGAAAATAAAGGCCAAATTTATCTAATCTCTCCTCATAAGTTAACCCCCGAAGTCCAGGTATCACCTTTGTAAACCTGCATTGAACTCCCTCCAGGGCCAAACCATTCTGAGGTGTGGTGCCTAGATCTGTTCACAGCAGTCTAAGTGGGGTCTAGCTAAGGTTTTGTATAATTGCAGCGTAACATCTGCATCCCTGTACTCCAGCCCTTTATTTATGAATGCCTTATCCCACGAGCTGACTTAACTATTTTCTGCACATGTTCATTGCATTTTAAAGAGTTATGCACCTGAGCCTCCAAATCTTGTTGGATATCCACTGTATTTAATTTTGCACCTTCTAAAAAATGCCCTGATCTATCTTTCAATCGGTCCAAAATGGATAACCTCATACTTGCTTATATTAAAATCCATCTGCCACAGCTTTGCCTATTCACTTGATCTATCAATTTTTGTTGTAATTTTATGCTGTCATCAACACTGTCTCCAGTGCTGCCCAATTTTGTGTTGTCAGCAAATTTGGATATTTGACTTTTATGCCATTATCAAAGTCATTAGTGAATATTAAGGCCCCCATGCAGATCTCTTGGGGACACCACTAGTAATGTCCAATTTGAGTACTTACACATTTTTCCAACTCTCCTTCTTGTCACTCAACTAATTTTCAATCCTATTTGAGATAGGAGTAATGGGGGAGTTTTCAGTGGGCCTGTCCTATGCAGTAAGTCTCCATTTATTGTTGCCATATCTAACATTGTTTCACTTTAATGTCGATGAATTAATCAGGCCTTTAATCTCGCTGAATGTTACAAGATTTGTTTTCATTTTGTTTCACACATGAACCTGATGGGTACCATTTTGAAATTGCGCATCCCCTAAGACATTTCCAACCTGCAGCCTCTTCTCCCTTCCTGATTCAGCCTCTCCCCACGTCCCAGCCCTGAATCTTATGTTCCCACTCAAGATCATGATTGGTGCTAGAGTTCCGGGATTGGGAAAATATGAAACTCGTTGGTGCAGAATTGCTGAGGAGATGCTGTTATAAACCTTTCTTGAAAGTACTCCTATCGCTGCTTCCCACTCTTCAATGCTTGCTGCCAGTGAGGCCTTTGGAGATGAATGATGATAGGAAGAGCAGCTTCAACAATCATTTTTAAGAAGCAACATGGATCATGACAACCTTGCCTCGACACTTCTGCACCCTTGGAACTCTCACTTTCGCAACCCCGGAGCTCCTGCATTGAATTAAGATAATGAATGGGACCACACATTTTTTGGAAGTGGAAAACAGTAGGAAATGGATATTTGGCAAGTGGATGTCTTTCCTTCCAAGGGAAAGAGATGCAAGTTGGGGAAAGGACATGACCATAAGTCAAAAGCTCAGGGATGGGGTGAGACAGCAAGTCAGAGGGTTAAGAAAGGGAAAGCTCTGAAGTAAGCAGGAGATTTGGGCAGCAGATTTAACGGTGAACAGGAGGTACTGAGAGTCGAAAGTTACATCCTACATTTATACTATGATTTTAAATTTATTTTACTTTAAAAGTCATTTCATTTACCATGTAAGAATTTAACAATATAAAATATATCAACTTATAGAGTATAATATTTTAATTTTTTTCTCTATTGAGACAGATCTTACAGAGCCTAAGTATAGTTTGTGCAGTGGTTTTAAACTGTTCATGCTTAAAGTCAAGATTGGTGGAAAACCAGCCACAAGTGAGGACTTGTACAAGTGTTCACTTGGTGGTACAGAACTTGGGAAATGCTGAAACAAAAGAAACATACTGTTGGAACTTATAATCTTCTTCTCATCGGGATTGTACACAGGAATACTAGATTTTAAAGGCAATGATAATCTGTACTACATAAGAAATAGGGTGCTGACTGGTTGAGGCATTGCTTTTGAGGACTGTACCAGGGAACAGTTACTCCAAAGCTTTTGTTTAAATTTTTAAAAAAGGCAAGTCCACTCTGCCTCATGTCATGGGAAATGCATCTTCGAGATATGTCACCTAAGCTTTTGTTTAATTAAAAAAGATACAATGCCTGAACAAATTCCAAAGGTCCTGTCTCCTGTAGAGGATTAGCTACTGTATATGATTATATGTAGCTTCTAGCAAACATTAATGAGCCACTTTGAGCCCAACTAATAAGTTTAAATTTGTCATTTGTGTAATTGTTGGTATACCTGGGACTGCTGTGTAAGTGCTACCCGATCCAGAATCCGATCTAAGATTAAACATCATGTTCTGAGTTTAACATATATAAAATCGAAAGAACTGCAGATGCTGTAAATCAGGTATGAAAACAAAGTTGCTGGAAAAACTCAGCAGGTCTGGCAGCATCTGTGAATGAAAAAACAGAGTTAATGTTTCGGGTCCGAAATGTTCTAAGTTTTGCCAGCATAGACTAGTTGAGTACAGTCAGTCCTCTGTACTTTGTGAATGTACGGTCCACGTACCTGGAATCATGCCAGCACTGAAATTCCTGTAACTACATTACTCTTCTGTGTGGTTAGCACAATGTGTTTTTGTTTTTCTCAGCAGCATCTTGTTGATGGAAAATGGTTATTTTTCCATATTACTGATTTCAGATTTGATTTGCCTTCTCCCATTAGGTCTTTACATTAGGTTGGCGAGAAGATATACGCCCTGGAGATCCCTTGCACACGAGAAAATTTTGTTTTGACGCTGTTTCACATAATAGTCCAGTCACATTATTTGATTGTCATGGAATGCATGGAAACCAACTATGGAAGTACAAAAAGGTGAGTGATACGTATTAATCTTTATAATGAAATTTTCCAACGAGTGTAGAATAAATTTCAGAGGTGAAATTTACAGATAGGGAATCTTTTCTCCATGTTGACATGGAATATTAATTCTGAATTTTCTATTAATTAATCACCTGTACTAACTTTAGATCATTTAAATTGTGTGGAAAAAATGAACAGTTTGAATATGAAGTTGAATCTCTTTCATTTCTTCAGTAATTCTACTTAAAATAGAAATGTTATTGAATTATCTCAATTGACCTCATATCTTTTAGAGTACATGAGCCGCAATTCAAAGAGCCACATTTGAAAATATGTCATCTGTGCCTGATTAATGCATATTATTTTTGTAACTATAATTAACAAGTATATAACATATTTGAGGATGTAAGTAAATGGGTATGTTACAGCGAATCATTGGAAGTAGTTTACTTGGATTTTCAGAAGACATAATGTAAGTGGTATGTAGGTATACAAGATTTGGTTCCAGAGATTGGGGGTAAAATGGTAACATGGATTGATGATTTATTAGTGGAAAGAGAACAGGAAAGAGGTTAAGGGGACATTTTATGGGGCTATTGTAAGGATTTGTGCTTGGGCCTTATTTAAACATAATGGAACAATCTTTTAGCAGAGTTGAAGATGTGTGCCAGTACTCTATGTAGAAGTCCCGATGCACTGACACCACAAACAAATTTCTGAGTAAGTTTGAACTCCCTTCTGTCCAGCATACCTTGCAAATATCCCTAACCCTGAGCATAGAGTAGAGATTTGGATCAGGTACATCGGAATTACCTGCACACTTGCACTGGAAATGCTAGACAGGGCATTGTCTGGTCTAACACAGTGACATTTTTACATTCATATTTATTGGGCATTGCTGGCTAACCAGCATTCATTGTTCAACTTGAATTGCCTTGGAGAAGCATAAAAAATAGGAGCAGGAATTGGTCATTCAGCCCTTCAAGCCTGGTCCACCATTCAATATGATCATGGCTGATCCAACTTGGTACCTTGTTCTCCATTTCTGCCCATACCCTTTGATCCCTTTAGCCCTAAGAACTGTATCTACCTCCTTGATAGCAGTCAGTGTTTTGAGCTCAACTGGTATGTGTGGCAGAGAATTCCACAAACTCACCATTCTCTGTGTGAAGAAATTTCTCCTTACCTCAGTCCTAAATGGCCAATCTCATATTCTTAAACTGTGATTTCTGGTTCTGGGCTCCCCAGTCATCCTGCTTATATTCTTTTTGTAGTCGTGTTAGAATTTTATAGGTTTCTAAGAAACACCCACTCCCGTTTTTTCTAAATTCCAGTGAATACAGTCCTAACCGATTCATCGTCTCGTCATATGTCAGTCCTGTCCTCCCAGGACTAAGTCTGGGGTAAATTATACTCCCTCTATAGCCAGAACGTCTTTCGTCAGGTGAGGAAACCAGAACTGCACACACTAATACAAGTGTGATCTCACCATGGCCCAGTACAATTGTAGCAAGACCTGCAAAAACTGCTTCATATCCTTTTGCCGTGAATGCCAACCCATTGTTTGCTTTCTTCTCTGCCTGCAGCACCTGCATGTCTAATTACTTGCCAAATTTGCCCCGTCTTTGTCGCCTCTCATCCTCCTAAAGACTTTTCAACATTCCGAAATGTTAGTGCCCAGAATTGTAAACTTCAATCTATTTGAGACTTAACCTAAATTTTTCAGTGAAAATATATATTACTCCATAATCATCAGCATTAAATTTCTTCTGCCACATGTTCACTGATAATATCACCTTGCCTCTGAGCTCTATCACTATCCTTATTACAAGAAACTCTGTTGTAATACACCATAGATTCCACGCCAGATAGGCATGTACTTTAAGTCAGTTACATGACATTGGTTGAAGGTGAGATGATTCCCTATCTTAATGGAGTTGATATAATATATCCGGTCAGTCAGCTGTGTGCATGTAACGTGTGTAACATCAATTAGCACACTGTGTGCATGTGAGTGATATTGTAGCCATGTATGTTGTTAGTGCTGTTAATAAACTTCAAGACATCTGTCTCAACGTGAACCTGATCTCTGAAAAATGTGTTGTAGGCTTAAAAAAAACCTAAAGGCACACCAAGGTGGTTGCAAATGGTACTAAAAGCTAGTGGTGACAGCTAATTAATGGCAGTAAGTGGTCGCTAAAAGCTGAAAAAGTGACAGTGAAAAGTCTTTTTCAGTCATCCATCAATCTGCGCTCACAGCTGAGCTTCCTATAATTAATACTAAAAACTCCAATCATGTACTAATCACAATGAGTACTCAGCTCTCTCTCGTGCTCTTTAAACAAAAGGTGAATTTAAAAAAATCCCAGGACGTGGGATTCTTACACAGACATAGTCTGCAGTGTTTCAAGAAGGCAAGTCACCATCTTCTTAAGGGCAACTGGGGTTGGAGAGCAGTGAATCCTGGTCCAGCCAGTGACATGCATGTCCCACAAGTGAATAAGAAAAATCTCCAATTCCTATCCTGTTAATGCAATATGTTGGATTTCCACTTGGCAGTCACTGGGTACCTAGATTGAACAAAGATTGATATTCTGTTTATTCTAGATGCTGATTTGAAGCTATTAATAATAATGCAATAATACCACACCAGTGAAGCACATACCACATGCCCGGTATGATGGATTTGGATTTTACACTGGCATCCTACATTCACCTACTAACAAGTGCCCAGTGGAACTGCATGAAAATTCTGTCTCGACCCCATGTTACTTTTTGATTCTGATACTGACAACCAGTCAAGTGAAAATTTGTATGTGCAAACTCACAATTTACCACTGAGTGGTGCAATTTACCTCTATGGCAGTTGTGTTTAGAACTAGACCACCAACCTGAGTGTGTCTTTCCTTAATTTCTCAGGTATGTGGTTTCATGGATCCGTCCTGTACAAACTCCTAATACATATAAGCTGCTTTTTAACTAAAATTGTTTCCATCTAACACTGCATTAGAGACATTTGCATTTTTTCTATTAGTAACCCTTAACAATGCTGAATAAAGACTGTCCGAAGTCATTTCATATGAAGCATTACTTTACCACGGAGAGTTTTTTTAGCTTGCTTCAGCATAAAACTTACATTAACTTTTAGATTAGCAGCAAATTGAGACTATTCCATGCATCTCCCAGGCTAGTGATTTTCCAAACTAAAATTCAGTTTGCACATTAGCAACAACATTAATACTTGGCTATTGAAAAATTTCTGATGAAGGGTTTAGGCCCGAAACGTCAAGTTTTCCTGCTCCTATGATGCTGCTTGACCTGCTGTGTTCATCCAGCCCCATGCTTGTTATCTCAAAAATAGACATTTTTATTACGTTAATATTTATTTTAAACCTAAAATATATAAAGCTAAAACTACAAATCAATTTCAACCATAAAAATATTTCTTCTCTGCCTGTTACTCCTGATCTTTTTTCTTCCTTTCTCTTAACAATAACCTGTTCTTGTTCGAAGTTGAAATAAATTTCAAAGATTATTTTTAACTTTTTTGTTCCTCATTCTACTTCCACCTTCCTATTAGGAAGGCAGTTTTGGTTGAAAACCAGCTACAAAGAGCTTTTTTGAAATAATTAATGCAAATGGTATGAATTGACAAGATAATGTTAATGTAATATTTTTAATACGTACAAATTCACCAAATCAATCATGGCTACACCAGCTGACTTATTTACATTAGTAGCCTCAAGACAAATTTTAGCAGAAGAAACGAAGATTTGGTTGAGAAATCAGATTTTTAGTTCCATTTTTAAAATTATGCCACGCACCTAAATATTTATCCACTTAATAAGGGAAGTTGATACAGTTCAAATAAAATCCCATAGAGGCATTGGTACTGTCACTGGATTAATAATCATCCACAGGCCCAAACTAATGCTCTGAGAATGTGGGTTAAAATCCCACCATGGCAGGTGGTTCAATTTGATTTAAATTAATAAACCTGGAATTAATTCTGAAATAATTGTCATAAAAATCCATCTGGTTCAGGACAAAAATCTTAAAATTCAGTCCAGCAATCATGAACAAAATGATAGTGATTTTTTTTTGCAAAGAAAATATCAGTTTCCTAACATAATCTGCAATAGTGTCCAATTTGGGAAGTTAAATCATTTGATCAAGTGAACCATGACTGGTTGAGAATAAACAGCTCAGTTGTCATCACCTTCAAGGTTAATGATGTTTGCGCATTATGCACAGAGCTGGACTTTTAAGATCTAATAACACCTATTGAATTGTCTCTACACAGGTTCATTAATGTCCTTTAGGGAAGAACATCTGTTGTTCTTATCTGGTCTGGCCTAGGTTACTTAATACCCAAAGCAAACTAGTTGATTCTTAAGAGATAATAAGTACTGCAGATGCTGGAGAATCCGAGATAACAAGGTGTGGAGCTGGATGAACACAGCAGGCCAAGTTTTCCTGCTTCTATAGTTGCTTCTTAATGCCCCCTGACTTGGCCCACCAAGCCACTCAGGATCAAAAAAACAGTATAAAGTCTGAAAGCAATACATCTGGACGTAACACTTGGTATTGACATGGGCAGTGAAAGCAACAATGGCGAAAGCAACCCTGTTGACCCTGTAAAGTCCTTTTGGTGGCTTGTGCCAAAATTATGAGAGTTTCCCGAAAGGCTAATCAAGCAACAGAGTGATATTGCCAGTAAGAAAGGAATCGGAGAGTATGATCACATCCCAGTACCAAAATTGTAGATGACAATAATCAGTAACCTTGTGGGCTGGCATCACTTTACAATTGCTTCCAGCTCAGGATGCACACCTGATTCAATGACGAGTGTGGAAGGGCATGCCAGGAGTAACACCAGGCATACCAAAAAATGAAATATCAACCTGGTGAAACTGTCACCACTAGACTGCTGGCATGCACGTGCCAAACAATGGAAGCAGCATGTGATCAACAGAACTAAGCAATCCCACAACCAACAGGTCAGATTTAAGCTCAGCACTGCTGCAGAGTAATTGTCTGACATCTCTCAAGCATTTTTTCCAGTAAAGTGTTTTCTTGCAAACTGTTTCAGCTTCTTGTGGTTAGAGCACTGCTTTCAACATACTGGATATGTTTCCTTTTCTTTCACATGGTGTCTTTTATAAGATTTACATCCTGCACATTGCCTCTGCTCTTTCTGCTAGTTCCTCTATATATTTCTCACTTTTCTCCATTACTTTGGTCCTGTCAGGCCTGAGCTGTCTCTCAGTATAGTGCAAAGTCTGATCACATTAATCCTCTCCGGCTAATGTTTGACTACTGAGACCTTCACTGTACTTTGATAGTGTTCTTAAGAGTGTGAGTTTCTCTTTTTGTCAACAGATGGGCTTTCATGGCCGCTACTCTTATATAACTAAAATAATCCTATCTCTGAGATCAAGCTTTCATTTTTCAAACTGTTCAGATTCAGCTCGGCATCTTAAGTGCAGCAAACATGAATCAATATTCTCCTTTTCCTGAACTCTGATGTTAAACACATGCTTTTAATAAATAACATTAGCAGAGATCTCAAAATGAGTCTTCAAAGCCTTCAACATTTCTCCAGTCTGACTTTTCTGCTCCTCAGTGAGGTCTAGGATGCAACAGAGCTGGTAACACTCTCCCAGCCTTGTTAACAAAGTTGTAACTCCTAATTGTTTAGATTTTTGTTTAACTCTAGCTATTTAATAACCTCTTCTGGTCTGAGTGGAAAAATTCTAATTCTGTTTCAAATCATTTTTATCTCCACAAGAGCAAGGACTAGAAAATTCAAAGCCTTACTGACTCACCCAGTGGTACAAAGTTGTAAACTAAAGATTTTTAGTTGTACTCTGTTTCTTACAGTAGCAAGCTCTGTTGCAGCACTTTATAATCTATGCTAATTGCAGTTGCAAACTGCTGACGCCATGTTCAGTATGCTGGCTATAATGACTTCTGCCTCCATGCCTCTGCACAGAATAGGAATGACATCAGAAATCACATGACAATCGCAATTCATCGTGTGCAATCTACAATGTACAAAAATGTTTCTCCGAATGAATCACTTCTCCTGGAATGAATGTCTGTTGGAAGTTTCCACAAATTTGTACCTGATTCCGTACTTATAAAGAAGTTCTAAGAATTTGCATACATAAATATTTTTGTTTTGTGTTTAAAAATTAGAAACAAAAATGGACAATACTGGACAGTCTGTTTCCATGCTGTATGACTCTCAGTTGAACAGGTCAGGCGGCATCAGTGGAGAGTGGGGTGGGTGGGGTGGGAACAGAAGTTAACATTTCAATTTAATAGTCTTTTAAAAGATTAATTTGATTCTCTTGTGTATAAACAGCATGTCTTGGAAGCATTTGAATCTAATTTTCTTAAAGACTGGAAATTGTACCCAATGGAATTTTGTATATTTTTAAAAGCCACTTTCAGTAATTTTAACTTATTTACAGATGAATTGTTTCTTATTAAAAATACTTCTTTTCTGTCAACGTTTTAGATGTATTAACCAAACTGCACTGAAAATACACCTTTTTAAACTATTGTTTTAAGTACTTATAAATATGCTGTCTGATTGTTATGGCTATTAAATATTTTGCATGTGAGTTTGAATGGCTAATTGATTGATTTTAGCAGGTGAATGGAAGTTCAAGGAAGTAAGAAAAATCTTAGAACTTGTGCCCAGAGTGGACTGTCTTAACTGATGACCTGTTGAGTGTTGCCACCATTTCTTATTTTAATTTTTAGTTATGATGTTCTTCAATATTTCCTCCACTCCAGGAAGTGCAATCCAGTTGTTTTCAGGATCAGCACATATTTTGTGCTCAGTCATATCTTAGACAACTGCAGGACAAGTTCACGTGCCAGCAGGGCTTAAAGAATAGTGTTCAGGAATAGGAACTGTAGATTGGAGCTTTCATTCTCCCCTCATCGGCTATGGAGTTTTTATTTGTCTTCAGCAAAATAGGTTAAGCATGTCGGCAAGAGGAAATGTAGTAGTAACAGATTTTATCATGCTGATACCATTTATCATCTATTTTGTTTTCCAGGACAAGACTCTGTACCATCCAGTCAGTAACAGCTGTTTGGACTGCAGTATCACGGATAAAAATATTTTTATGAATATCTGTAATCCCTCATCTCCTACACAACAGTGGCTATTTGAAAATATAAATACAACAGTTTTGGAAGAAATGAACATTAGAAACTTGTAGTGACTTGTATTTAAAACATTGAGATGTAATCATTTTTATTCAGGGTGGTTTTTAAGGGATGTTTTTATAGCTATATCCAGGGTTTTTTAAATAATTCTGGTATTTTGAAAGGTTTTATCTCAGGACTGATTAGGTATAAGCAGGTGTTTGTTAATTATGTCATCAAATGCTCTTGCAGTGCACCAGTGCTTGTATGCTGAAGTAATAAAACTTGAGCTAATTTTTAGTGCCTTGGCCGGTGAAAGGCAGAGAGTACCCATGTCACTATGGTTTTTATTACATCTGCGCAATTAGCCATCTCGCTCTTGGCCAATTCATTTTCTATTTGACTAAAGAAAAAGAAGAATTTTCATTTGTATAGAATTTTTCACTATCACTGGATGTCTCAAAGCGCTTTACAGCCAATGAAGTACTTTTGAAATGTAGTCACATTTGTCAATTAGGAAACGTAAATTATTTTTAATCAACTTGCTTGGACATGTGGTGGCACACCTTTGGAGTAGGCGTGACTTGAACTTTTAATCTCACTAAATTACTGCAAACAATTATTTAAGTTCGCTGATTTGATCACACTTTAAAGAGATCCATGAAGTGAAAAATAACAATTAAGTGACTGTAATGTTTTCCAAACTGGCTAAGTATCCATGTTGTATAAAGCTCTGTTTTCCACAGAGGAGTCTGCTGCAGTTTCAAAGTTCCTTGATTGATAGAGAAGGATACTACAATAATTTATTTTCAATTTAGTTAGCCTAACTACTGGAGTTACCTTCAGAAGAATACCATTAAAATAAAATGGAAAGCATAAAATGTGCTATGGTGCCTACATGATTGCATATTTTCTGGTTTTTAAAATCAAATTGTTACGTTTGTATGTTTCTCATGTTGACACCACTATTACATTTTACTCTGGGATTCAGGGTTAACTTATCTCTCTTATTTTGCACTTTAAAATGATGCTGTCTACATGTGACCAACCTCATTTTGTGTTTATTAGAAATGACCTGATTTAGAAACATGTAAGGTTTTGCATTCAAATAACTTTATGCAGCGCCTGTAAAAAAACTAAATGTCCTCCAAGAAATGTTGCTTAAGTCATTTGTTTGAACTTGTAATCTCTCAGCAAGAATTAAGCACAGACTTATTTTAACAAAAAAGGCTTGATCAGCTGTGGGGAATATTTAAAAGTTTACTCATTATTTATGTCTATGCAGAAGATAACTTTCAACTACCATACAGGATGATCAGGTGTTTTCCAGGATGCCACAAAGGATATAATTATAGAAATTGTATGATTTATGAATCAACCTATTTTTTCCATAGTGAGTGATCTTACAGAGAAATAACTTCTATGAAATACTCATTGTCAAATATGATGGAATTCACGTCTCTTTATGGAACTTTTATGGGCTTGTCCAATGGAAATACAAGTATACATTACATCTTCCATAATGTCAAGCAGAGAAATGCACAACTGGGCCCAGTAGGTTCAGACCAGTATTTACACTGCACCAAAACTTCTACCCATCATACTTCATCTTATTCTAACAACATATCCATATATCTTTTGTCATATGTACCTATATACCTTCCTCTGAAATGCAATTCTATGAAATATGTTAACTATTCCATGTATGTCACAAGTTCTACATTCTTAGCACTCTTGGCTAAAGACGTTTCTTTTGAAGTCCTTATTGGATTTATTACTGACTTCTATTAATGGTCGCAAATTTTGGATTTTCCCATGAAGAGAATTCATTTTATTTTTGAAAGTCCAAAATTTGTGGAGGAAGAACTGCTCTGAGTTAAATATTAGGCTAATCTCTAGTCTGGGCTTTTATAAATTTTAATGGTTTGTGGATACTTCAAATAGTCCATTTATATAAGCAGAAATTGGACAAACGTTTTCATTCTAGTTTTGGTCTGTTGATTGGAATGCCTTTTGAAAATCAATAATATCACGGATCAAATACGTATGCTAGGTATCTGTTCTAAATATAATAATCGCTCAACCTCATGAATGTGTACAAAGAGAGTGCAACCATTCTACGTGTAAGAAATGATAAGGACAACCATATTACTTTTTAATTACCTAAGATGGTGTGTATGTCAACTGCAAAATATATTTTAAAATCAGTGTTAGAATTACAAAGTGCTTTTCTGTTTAAGTATACATTTCTCAAATTGAAAGTCCACTGACTCCTAAATGGCCTGTGTAAATACTTTCTGGTATTTTCCATTTTGAATATTTTTTCTTTGCATGAAATATTTCATTGTAAGCATCTGAGGAAGTTGACATAAATTGTACTATTAAATGAAACATGGCTCTTTAATTTCAACATTTGTTAGTCTTTGAAATTATTTTGTAAAATCACTACTTTTTGTAACACTTACACTTAGGTTGTTGGTAATGGTTATGAACATGTCAGGAACTATGCATAACTTTAGAGGCTGGAATCATTTGACATGTCCCTCAGATTTGTCTCAGCCAAGGAAATGCCCTGCATGCTTGCAAGATCGTATTCACTGCCCTTTGAGTGATGTTCTAAGATCTTGCATTGCCAATGTACCAACTTGCACATTTTAAGCACCATTACTCAAGGCAGTGTATGACTCAGCAATCTTATTCACCGGAGCAAACATTTCTAATCTAATTAGTGGTTCTACTATTAGAACTGATGCATGTCTTATTTGTAATCTACATTTTTGTCATCTCAAAGACTCAAACACAGAACAGGAAAAGAGAAAAAAGTAACCAAATATCCATTCAGAATGGAGAGGGGGTGGTCAGTGGAGATGCATCAGCAACTGATGCTATCTTTAGCCCAAATCTGGATCAAGTCTCCTTGTTTAATATGATTGTGACCACGAACTATTCTACTTCAGTACTTCAGGTTTTAAGTCTATATTCTCTACTGTTTTTTAACCTTGATTGTCTGTTCAAGGAACTATATGCATTAAAGCCAGCATTACTGTTTTGAATGCACTGAAACCCAGTATTAAGTACTGATCCTGGCTACTTCCTCTGTTTACGTTTAATGACAACCCCCACCCACACCAGAATACAGTTGAACTTCTGGAATGGTGCCCTCTACCATGGAATTCCAGCCATGTAAACTGAGTAGCTGAAGAAACCAAACACTGTACAAGAGGTAACCCAACCTTTTTAGTTGATCTCATGTCCATAAATAGTCTCATTGCATTAAGCAGAAAATTGAAATGAAGGGGTCTCAAAGTGCTGGCCTTTGTACAGATCTTACTTTCCTGTGCATTATTAGTGGCTGTTCACAACAATTATGTTTTTTATATTCAGGAACAAAAGCAAAGTTGCTGGAAAAGCTCAGCAGGTCTGGCAGCATCTGTGGAGGAGAAAACAGAGTTAACGTTTCGGGTCCGGTGACCCTTCCTCAGAACTGATGGTGGCTGGGAAAACGTCAGTTTATATGCAGAAAATAGGGAGGTGGGTGGGGTGGGGAGTAAACGATAGGATAGGCCCAAAGACAGTTGGACAGACAAAGGAGAGATATTTTCTGATGAAGGGTCTCGGCCCGAAACGTCAAGCTTTCCTGCTCCTATGATGCTGCTTGGCCTGCTGTGTTCATCCAGCTCCACACCTTGTTATCTCGGACAGACAAAGGAGTTGCTAACAATCAGGCTGGGAGGGTGAATAGTTGTTAATGGGGACTGTTAGTGACGAACAACAGCGGGTGTGTAGTGGCAGGCTATGTGGTAATAAGGCCTGGTGTGTGGGGTTGGGGGCTGGGACGTGGGAGAGTTTAGGCCCTAAAATTATTGAACTCAATATTGAGTCCGGAGGGCTGTAGGGTCCCCAAGTGGAAAATGAGGTGTTGTTCCTCCAGCTTGCGCTGGGCTTCACTGGAACACTGCAGCAAGCCAGAGACAGAGATGTTGGCCAGGGAGCAAGGTGGTGCATTGAAGTGGCAGGCAACGGTAGTTCAGGGTCTTTTTTGCGAGCAGAACGTAGATGTTCTGCAAAGCGGTCACCAAGTCTATGCTTTGTTTCCCCACTGTAGAGGAGACCACATTGTGAGCAAAGAATGCGGTCGACTAGATTCTGGGAAGTGCAGGTGAAGTGTTGCTTCACCTGGAGGGTTTGTTTGGGCCCGTGGATACTGGGGAGGGAGGAGGAAAATGTGCAGGTGTTGCACCTTCACCGGTTACAAAGGAAGGTGCCGTATGGCTGTGGGGATGTGTTGGGCGTGAAGGAAGTACGGACCAGGGTGTCCCGGAGGGAACAGTCCCTGCGGAAGGCGGATAAGGGAAGGGAGGGGAATATGTGTCTGGTGGTGGCATATTGCTGGAGGTGGCGGAAATGTCATCTGATGATCTTCTGGATGCAGATGCTGGTGGGATGGTAGTTGAGGATAAGGGGAACCCTATCGTTGTTGCGGGAGGGAGGAGAAGGGGTGAGGGCAGAAGTGCGGGAGATGGGCCGGACCTGGTTGAGGGCCCTGTCGACAAAGGAGCTGGGGAATCCTTGGTTGAGGAAGAATGTGGACATTTCGGAGGCTCCTTGTCAAAGTTGGCCTCATCTGAACATATGTGACGGAGATGGAGGAACTGAGAGAGTGGGATGGAGTCTTTACGGGAAGTGGGGTGTGAGGATGTATAGTCCAGGTAGCTGTGGGAGTCAGTGGGTTTGTAATGGATATCAGTGGCCAGTCTGGCCAGCTGCTCACAATGTGGTCTCCTCTACACTGGGGAAACGAAGTGTAGACTTGGTGACTGCTTCGCAGAACATCTACATTCTGCTCGCAAAAAAGACCCTGAACTACCTGTTGCCTGCCACTTCAATGCACCACCTTGCTCCCTGGCCAACATCTCTGTCTCTGGCTTGCTACAGTGTTCCAGTGAAGCCCAGCGCAAGCTGGAAGAACAATACCTCATTTTCCGCTTGGGGACCCTACAGCCCTCCGGACTCAATATTGAGTTCAATAATCTTAGGGCCTAAACTCTCCCATGTCCCAGCCCCCCACCCCACACACCAGGCCTTGTTACCACATAGCCTGCCACTACACACCTGCTGTTGTTAGTCACTAACAGTTCCCATTAACAACTACTCACCCTCCCAGCCTGGTCGTTAGCAACTCCTTTGTCTGTCCAACTGTCTTTCTCTCTCTTTGGGCTCTATCCAATAGTTTACTCCCTATTTTCTGCATATAAACTGACGTTTTCCCAGCCACCATCAGTTCTGAGGAAGGGTCACTGGACCCGAAACGTTAGCTATGAAGAAAGGTTGAGTAGACTAGGATTATTTTCATTAGAAAGACAGAGATTGAGGGGGGACCTGATTGAGGTCTACAAAATCATGAGGGGTATAGACAAGGTGGATAGCGAGAAGCTTTTTCCCAGAGTGGGGGACTCGATTACTAGGGCTCATGAGTTCAAAGTGAGAGGAGGAAAGTTTACGGGAGATATGCGTGGAAAGTTCTTTACGCAGAGGGTGGTGTGTGCCTGGAACACGTTGCCAGCGGAGGTGGTAGATGCAGACACGTTAATGTCTTTTAAGATGTATCTGGACAGGTACATGGATGGACAGGGAGCAAAGGGATACAGACCCTTAGAAAATAGATGACAGGTTTAGACAGAGGATCTCGATTGGCCCAGGCTTGGAGGGCTGAAGGGCCTGTTCCTGTGGTGTAATTTTCTTTGTTCTTTGTTCTTTTGTTAACTCTGTTTTCTCCTCCACAAATGCTGCCAGACCTGCTGAGCTTTTCCAGTAACTTTGTTTTTGTTCCTGATTTACAGCATCCGCAGTTCTTTTGGTTTTTATGTTTTTTATATTGCGAGATTATTCAAATTATTTATCATTTAAGGTAAAAGCTTTATCCTACTATCATTTTAACTTTTAATTAAATTGCTTCCAGTTTTATTAGCCTAGTTTAAATGTTGAATTATGGACAAAATGTAAATCCTGTGATATGCTTCATTGAAGGATGTTTCAAATTAAAGTTTCAAAAACCTACTTCCTGTGTTGAATACAGTAACTTGTATTTATGTAATGTCTTTAATGTAATAACATTACCCAACGAGCATTATAATGCAAAATTTCACAATGAATCAATGAAAAAGGTAATAGGATAGATTATCAAAACCTTAGTCAAACAGATAAGTTTTAAAAAGCCTCTTACAGGAAGCTGAAAGAGAAAGTGGTTCAGGGGAGGGAATTTGCAAGCCAGAACTTAGACAGTTGAGGGTGTGGCCTCCAACAGTGAAACATTTTAGAAAAGATATGGTCAAGAGGCTTTAATTAGACTGCTGCAAATACCCTGGGAGTTTCTGGGGTCGGTGAAGATGTCAAGATCATGTCAGGGTTTGAAACTAAAGATGACTTTTAAAATTGGGGTTTTGCTTAACCAAGTGCCAGTGTAATGGCTGATCAGGACTTTGTAAGATTTTGGGGCTCACTTTTTAAACTTTTCTCCCCTACAATTATAGATTATGTTTGAAAGAGCCAATCTAAAAGTTTGCTTGACCTAATTAGTTACAAGACCTGTACCAAGTACTAATATTTTGCAAGCAAATTTTCAAAGGAAGTAATACTTAATAAAAACAGTGGTTTTTCCAGTCGATCCAGATTGGTATGCCAAATCATGACACAGGTTGACTGAGCAAGGGCTTTCTGTTCTGTTGATTGATGTTCTCTTTCCATCTTCCTTTCCTTTTTGTGCATCGAACCACTAAGAGCCACCACGCATTAAGCCTTGCTAGCCATGCAACCTTTTGCACAATCAGAGACCTCCTGGACTGAGTAGTCTATTTGTGCATGTACAATTTTTGGATTGGCTAGTTTGTGTCTGCCCAATCTCAGATCGGTTTCTTTAAAAGTAATGGTCATCTTGCTGATATCATTTCCTACCATCGTGAATCATTCTTGGACCTTCTGATGACTTTGTAAGATCATTCCTTTTGTAACAGTTTTATTAGCTTAGCAACTCTTTTAAATTGTTACCAAGAAAACATGACACCAGTGAGATCATGATTCCAACCCTTCCTCCCTCACCGCCCCTGTTCTCCCAGGGCTGGCACAGTGGCTCAGTGGTTAGCACTGCTGCTTCATAGCACCAGGGATCTGGGTTCAATTCCAGCCTCGGGAGATGTCTATGTGGAGTTTGCACATTCTACCATATATCCGTGTGGGTTTCCTCTGAGTGCTGTAGTTTCCTCCCACATCGAAACGTGCAGGTTAGGTGGATTGGCCATGGGGAATGCAGGGTTACAAGAGTTGGGGGTGTGAGTCTCGGTGGGATGCTCTTCAGAGGGTTGGTGTGGACTTGATGGGGTGAATGCCCTGTTTCCACACTGCAGGGCTTCTATGCTCAAAGTGTGTCATGTTCCTTCCAGTGAATAACTATCATCACAAATTATACGTCTAAAACGCACAAAACAACTGCAAGACTACAGGTGTCATTACAGAATCCAATTACAAAGTATGTGTACAGATATACACATGCACAGACAGACACCAATTGATTACATACTTTAAATTGGTTTAGTATTGAAACTTAAACCCTATCTTTGTTTTGAGGTGAAAGAATTTTACTCATTTTCACCTGATCCTTGATTTGGATTAGCCTGAGAAGGCTCTTTTGACATGATGGTAGTGTCCCTGCTTCTGGAACAAGAGGCCCAGGTTCAAGTCCTACCTGTTACAGAGGTGTGCAAGAACATCTCTGGATAGGTTGTTTAACAATATGTATATTTGCCTAAGCAATAAAACCGTAAACAAATGATCTGCTTTTGACCTAGGCCAAATGGCTTTGTTACAGAAAATGTTTCGTAACTAAAAATTAAAAATAATTTAATTACTCATCTGCTTAAATCAAAATTATTAATGATTGAAAAATAAATCGATCCTATAAGTTGATGCAAGTAAGGGGATGGGCTGCACTGTTTTAGAATTCCTTCAGTTTATTGACAGCTGAATGAGAGAGGATGGCCAGGAATGTATTGCTATAGTCAGGGAAAAAGGTAGCTAAGACATGGATGAAGATTGCCATAGTGTTTAGCTGGGTCACTGTTGAGTTGAATGATATTAGAGGTGAAAATAGGCCGTTTTAATGATGGCGCAAGTACGTGATCAGGGTTTCATCTCAGCCAAATATGATACCAAATTTGCCAACAGTCTCACTTACCAATGGACAGGGATAGCTTCGAGTCAGTAGCTAGGGAACAGGTTGTAGCGAATATCATGTATATTCATGGATACGTTGCCAATAAGTTAAAATGTGATGGAGTGATATTGGAAAGGCACTGTACCATTAACTTTGTTGTTTGGGGACAGGTTTAAAAATGATGACACATTCATGTAAGATGTCATTTGTGATGCATGCAACAATCTATTTTGCACCCATTTTTAAAATGAAACCTATCAATGTCATGTACTCCAATACAATAAGTAGATTTATTAAATTTTAGGCTTCATAAATGAGAACTATTTACTACATTATTTGATTTTTAACTATTGAAAAGGCATGTTGCCTCTTTTAGAAATAAATTTTGATAAATTTCTGCTTTAATGATTTATTATTTGAATACATTTCCTGCAAGTTTGATTTGATATTCCCTCTGTGTAATGAACCTTGTTCATAGATAAGGTTTTTCATTTTTTACATACTGACAACGATACATGATCATTACTTCATGTACCATAGGTACATTGGAATTGCTGGACAGGGAAAAAGCCAAGGGCTATCCATTTTGTTTTGTATTATCCTGATGGTTGTTACAGAAATGATGAAGTGTTGGCTAATCGTGGCAACCAAATTTTATCAGTGAGCCTTCAATTGAAAGTGATATAAAGTAAGTAATCCTCAGTTGTGGAAGATTTCAGGATGCATGTCCAAAAGTTATCTGTTGTCCAACTGTCCCCGAACTTGTTATACAGCACAAAAAATATCTGCACCACAGTTAATGATTATTTTATTTGAGATTGTAAATGTTTCCCTGTCCTCTGTTGTATACCCCCTCCTTTTCAAAATCATCATCCTGCATCATCCTGCACCCTCCGCTTAAAAACTTAGTGGTCTCCTTCTCTCCTGCAAAATAACACCTTATCTTCAATTTTAGATTTAGCTTCAAATCCTTGAACATATAGTACTCCATGAGGTAACTAATATATAACATACTCTAAGTTAATGACATGTTGGATGGATAAATCTTGGATTAGCCTGGAATTTGCTATTTTAAGTGAACTTCAAATCCTTGTATTATTTCTGTAAGATGTTGAATGAAAAAGGACAATATTGTTGGCTCTGAAATAAATTGAAAATCTTATAGTAAAAATAAAAGTACATTCTGTAATTCAGTTTTAATCAACTTTCTACTTATGCCTAAAACTAATTGTACAACTGTATTTATGTGCTGTAACGTATACATATATAACTACATTTTTGTAGCAGAAGGAAATCAGGGGGTACTTTCTATCAGTTTGTGGATTTTCTTTGAATTTATTCCAGTGTCATTATCTAACCATATGCTTTTGATTGAGAACTTCAGTGCGGGTGTAGACTTCACTGTGACAATTTACCAATGCTGGTCAGCTTAAGAAAGCTGAGCTTGTTGTGCAGTCATTGAAATTGCTGGAATTTGGGACTTCAAAATTGTTTGTTTTATTGAGTGAGCTATGACGGAACAACTGTAATATCCATTTCTCTCTAATGATGGGGTGTAAAGTTAATGACCTCAGAATGATGGAGCAGGAGATGGCTACTCAGTCACTTGAGCTTATTCTTTAAAAACCAAAAGAACTGCAGATGCTGTAAATCAGGAACAAAAACAAAGTTGCTGGAAAAGCTCAGCAGGTCTGGCAGCATCTGGGAAGGGGGAGAAAAAGAGTTAACGTTTCGGGACCGGTGACCCTTCCGCAGAACTGTGTGTTGAGCTTATTTTTTGTTGGTTCCTTGGTTTCATAACACTTAATATCCTTCCTTAATAAAACTCTTCCCTCCCCCATCAAGTTTTTTGGTTTGAAATTTTCATTTTACCTAACCTCGACTAAGATGTGTGGAAAACATTTCAAATTTCCACAAGCATTTGTGTGAAGAGCATCACTCCTAAATTTTAAACTTCTACATGCTAGTTCTCAACTCTTCCCAATTGAAGTAGTTTGTATTTATATAACCTGTCAAATTATTTGATTACCTTGAACACCTCAATTCTGTGAGCTATTATTCTTCCTTGTTCAAAGGAATACAAATTACATTAATGCAACATATCCTCTTGTTTTAACTCTTTTAGGTTCACCACAATGATATTGGGATTCTGCTGCACTGTCTTCGAGGCTAAAATCGTTATAGTGATGTAGTGCCCAGAATAGAATTGATACTACAGTTGGGGTCTGGCAAGAGCTGTTTGCACTTGTAACATGACTCCAGCTTTTCTTTAGCCTTAGTGAGATAATAAAAGTCAATACTTCAAGAGCCCTTTTTTTTTGTATTTTATGTCCATTTCCACTAGCTTTTAGTGATTTTTGTACTGTGACCTCTGAAGTGTTTTCTTTGTCTATAATTTCTATCTTCCTACCGTAAAGTCATACAGCGTGGAAGCAGACCCTTCAGTCCAGCCAGACCGTGCTGAACATAATCCCAAACTAAAGTAGTTCCACTTGCCTGCTCCAGGCTCATATCCCTCCAAACCCTTCCTATTCATGTAATTATCCAAATGTCTTTTAAACATTGTAATTGTACCCACATCTACAGAAAGTTTCTTCCACAGGCGAACCACCCTCTGTATTAAAAAAAATTGCCTTCATGTCTTTTTTTTAAATCTCTCCACTCTCACCTTTCAAAATATGCTCCCCTATTCTTGAAATCCACTATCCTAGGGAAAGGACAGTTACTATTACTCTATCTGTACCTCTCATTATTTTATAACCTTCTATCAGGTCACCTCTCAACCTCCTATGCTCCAGTGAAAACAGTCCCAGTCTGTGCAGCCTTTCTTTATAACAAACCTTCCACACCCAGCAACACCTAGTAAACCTCTTCTGAACCCCCGTCCAGTTTAATAATGTCCTTTCTATAACAGGGTGACCAGAACTGGATACAATATTCCAGAAGATGCCTCACCAATTTCCTGTACAACCTCAACATGACTCTCCAACTCTTGTACTCAAAGGACTGAACGATGAAGCCAAGCATGCCAAATGTCTTTTTAACCACCCTGTCTATATGTGACACAAACTTCAAAGAATTATGTATCTGCATCCCTAGGTCCCTCTGTTCTACCATTAAATGTATAAGCTGTATCCTTGTTTGCTGCACCAAAATGCAATACCTCACATTTATCCAGGTTGAACTCCATCATCTGCCATTTTTCAGCCCATTGACCCATTTGATCAAGATCTCTTTGTAATCTTAGAAAACCTTCTTCACTGTCAACTATGCCACCAATTTTGGTGTCGTCCACAAACTTACTAGCCATGCCTTCTATATTACCATCCAAATCATTTATACCAGTTAGAGTAATCTAAAATATCTTAGTTAAGTCCAAAGCGGATGAACTTGCACTTTTCCACACTAAACGCTCCTCAGCCACAGTTTACCAATAACTAATCTATCAATGCCTGTTTGCAACTTACTGCTCCCATTCATATTTACTGTGTCAACACAAGGTACCATAGGTGCTTTCTGTGAAAAGTGCTGAATACCAAAGTCAGATGATCTGTCCAGGGTAAAACTATTGCAGGAAGTGAGGTAATACATAGAGGCAGAGACATACTAAGTCACTGACTATACAAACTTTGAAATTAACAAAGAATCATTTTACAGGGATTCAAGTACTCCAGCAGTAATATATTACATGCAGTCCTTTATGTAACAATGCTTTAGCTTGAAAATGTTCAAGAGCTTCAGTATTTTTAAAGAGGGAATAAACTGCTGTCATACAGGAGTAGATGACTGAAGGGATGATCAAAACTAGGTTGTAATGAAACTTAAAAATAAGATGAGAGACAGCAATCAATGAAGTTCTAGAAAGCTTATGTTTGATGGTTTTGCTATTGATGGTGGTGGGTGTGGTGACTAGAGGAGGAAAGGGTTGGAAAACTGAAGAACAGATGTTTAAGTCAGATTGGGAGAGACTGCAGAGATACAGTCTGTTCAAACCATTAAAGAACTTTACGCTAAAACAATAATTTTGAATTCCGGGGATTAGGGAAAATTTAAGCAAACAATCAGTGAGTAGAAGAGTTCAGAGCAATGACATTTCAGCTTGGTTGTGTTTATGTAAACTAGATCTCAAATTTGTTAAGGAGATTTAAGAATTTTACTTTTGAAGTTTTGAAGTTTTTTTTCCCACTTGAGGCAGGTGCACAATGTGGTAAAGTCATGTTGGTAATGGATAGAATGTGCACTGTGAAGTAGAACAGACCGTAGTTCCTTGGGATATCAACTGCTTCAGCATAAACAAGGGCATAGCAGATGTGGTCTAAGCAATATTCACTAATATTCAGGGCATCCAGACGATGGATTTTGTTCGTCTCGTGTTTTGTTGAAAACATTGTGGTTCACATAAAATTTAATATCAGATCGATAGTCTGACAAGAGAAATGTTGATAGAATTGAAGATAGTGTTAGATAAAGCTAAGTATCTTCTGTAAATGTGTGAAAACTGATCTCATGCTACGATGCCATTTCTTCAATGGAAATCACGTAAATGATGAAAATTGAGATCCAACCACTAAAACTTGGGATATTAAAAAGGACATATTGGCTGAATGGGGAACAGGAAGAGAAATCATTGCTGGACATAGGTTCAATACATTTAGCTAGGTGGAAATGAAACCAAGATAAGTAGTCCAGTATTGCTCAGTGATCCACTATCCTAACATTGATTATCCCAACCTTTATTCATTGGGTAAGGATTTCCCATTGCATGCAAATGTTCTATCAATACGCACACTTCCTACCTCTCCAAATCTTACAATAAATAACATTACAGCTAAGAATTTTTTCAAACCTTATTAAAACCTTGATATCTGTTGGTAACATGTTGATATGCTGATCCAAACTTTGGTACGCTGCATCATTTTGATGAATAATCAAGTGTGACTATCTGTCACTGCTGTTAAACTGATATAATTGTGGAAACATCCCAGGAATTTTTTCATTCTACTGCCCATAAATTGCTGACACAGTTCAATGTTGGAATGTTAAGTTTCTAAAGAAAAACATTCTCACAGTATAAAAACAAATGTAGTTTCCATTACTGTAGAAAAGACAATAATTTGACACACAAGCACATTTGAACAAACAGAGATTCTAACTCTTGAGTTAACATCTATGTTCACTTAGGCAGCATTATTTATTTGTTATTGCCACTGGGACACATTTTCTTGTGTCATCTAATAAAATGGACCCTGTACCATTTGGTGTTCTGTGTTGCATTAATGCTTTCTGCAAGTGACATTTTCATGAACTCAGCAGCATAGGAATTCATCTGTGCCATGACATACTTACCCTCCACTAATCACTATAACTATCAAGCCACTTCTAAAAATGTAACCAGTTTTTTTTTCTTCTAAGGAAATTATTGACACGTCAGCTGCTTTTACAAATATTCTGACCCATATATGTTTATGGGGAGGGGATGACAAAAAAAATCTCAATTTGTTTGGGACTTTCAGTTCTTCTGCTTTTGTTTATTAATTCACATGTCAAATTAAACTTAGATTTAAATGGAATCTTTACAACAGTAGTACAAGCAGAAAATACTGAAAATATTCAATAGGTCAGACAGTGTATATGGGAAAATAAGTGTCCGTGATCTTTCAGCAAAACAGAAGTTAGAAATGTATTAGTTTTGAACAAATAAAGGATTGAAAGGGGAAAAGAGAACAAAATGGAAAATTTGTCATAGGGTATGTAACTAATTCAGTCATTTGTAGCTTATTTTATCAGTCTTTCCAGCCTATAAATAATTTGACAACTGTGAAGTAGAATCTGTAGTTTTGGTCAGTCAAGACTAAATCCATAAGTCTATGAAACATAAGAGCAGAAGAACACCATTTGATCCATTGTGTCTGCTCTGCCATTGAATAACATCATGGCTGACCTGAATCCTCAGTTTCTCTTTGTTACCTTTTCCATATAACCCTTGATTCCCTTAATGATTAATTAAATTCAAGGATAAGATTTTTAATGACACAGCCTGTACAGCCCTCTGTGGTAAATTATTCCACAGAATAACTACACTCCTCCTCATCTCTGTCTTAATTGGGTGACCCCTTCCTCTCAGATTATGACCTCTGGTTCTAGACTTTCCCACAGGGATAACATCTCTGCTTTACCTGTCAAGCCACCTGAGAACGTTATATGTTTCATTAAGGTTGACTCTCGTTCTACTCAACTCCAATGAATGCAACACCAATCTACACATTTCTTCATAAGAAAATCCCTCCATAACCGGATTTAACATAGTGAGGCTTCTCTGGACTGCCTCCAATGCAAAAATCTTTGCTTAGATTAGGGGACCAAAACTGTTCATGGTATTCCAGGAATGGTCTAACTGGTGCCTTGATTAATTTTAGGAAGACTTCCCTCTCCTTGTACTCCATTCGCTTTGAATTACATGCCAACATTCCATTCCCCTTCCATATTACCTATTGAACTTGTAAGTTGATATGTTATGATTTCTGAACAATGACTTCCAGATCTCTTTGGGCTGCAGCTTTCTGCAGTCTTTCTCCATTTAAATAATATTCAGCTCGTCTCTTCCAAAGTGTAGAACATCACATTTCCCACATTTAAATTGCAAGTGCCAAGTTTTTGAGGAAGCAGAGTTAATGTTTTGAGTCTAGTGACCTTTCTTCTGTTCTGAAACAGAAACGTGAAACATTAACTCTGGTCTGTCTCCACAGGTGCTGCCAGATCTATTGAGTTTCTCCAGCAATTTCTGTTTTCGTTTGAATTCCAGCATCCACAGCTTTTCGTTTTATGTTATGTAAGGTTTTTGACACTGACTTAACCTGTTTAGTTCCCTCTGTAGACTCTTCATGTCATCCTCACCATTTATTTTTCCACCTATTTTTGTGTCATCCACAAACTTATCACAAGTGCATTCACTTCTGTCATCCTAGTCATTAATATATCTTATAAATAATAGCGGCCTCTGAAGTGATCTCTGAGGCACTCCACTAATTACAGGTTGCTATCCTGAATTTGTCTCCCTTATCCCAACTCTCTATCTTCTAATATTCAGCTAATTCTCTGTATACTACTTCTAACACCTTCGGTTCTTGTTGAGTAGCTTTACGTGTGATACCTTACCAAATGTCTTTTGGAAATCCAAATATATTACATCTGTTGGTTCCCTTTTATCCTGTCTGGAATCTCCTCAAAGAATTCTAATGAATTTGTCAGGCATGATTTCCCCTTCATGAACCTCTGTTGATTATGTTTAATTATATTATGT
Source organism: Ginglymostoma cirratum (assembly GCA_024137785.1). Classification (NCBI taxonomy): domain Eukaryota; kingdom Metazoa; phylum Chordata; class Chondrichthyes; order Orectolobiformes; family Ginglymostomatidae; genus Ginglymostoma; species Ginglymostoma cirratum. The sequence continues at coordinate 19,336,704 of JAHRHZ010000289.1, forward strand.
CGAAAAAAATACTCTGCTATTACAAATCTTCATACTACCATCTAACATTTTCGCAAAGACTAAGGTCAAATGAAAACAAGACAGTTTATTGTTTAGAAAGCCCTTAAAGGAAAAGGCATTTTGATATCTTTCATCCCTGGTTTGCTTTGATGTTTGATTTAAAACATGTAACAAGCCTATGTATATCAGCTTGCATGGTGACTTTAAGCTTGAATTTGTTTCAGGCATTGGTCATTGTGGGATCACTCATTGTATTTGCATTCATAGAGTTAAAGGATTTCAATAATTCTTAGATATATCAGTTGGGCTATTTGGGATGGTAGTTAATTACTGGGAGATGACACCAAATACTTGGAAAACGCAAACTTTTTAAAGGGTGGTCCCAACATCTGTGGTTGATTAAGATGAAATGGAAAGCATAAAACTTAAGGAAAAGGCATTTAACTTACAATGAAGGTGGCAGGTCAGATGATTGGTCAGAATATAAAGAAAAGAAGAAAATATTTAGAAGATTAATCAGAAGGAAGAAATTTGAATATGAGAGGAAACTAACTAGAAATATAAAAATGGAAAGCAAAGTTTTTGAGTATTTAAAAAGGCAAAAAAAAATTGAGTAAACCGAGTGCCACTGCTGGGGAGATTTGCTACTGCTACTCAGGAGCATTTAAACTAGTAAGAGAGGCGGGGGGTCACAAAGAGATAGTGAGAAACGAAGCAAGTCTAAGGCTGGTATGGTTGAGAAGAGGAGCAAGTCAAATAGTCAAGTTAGGCAAGAGCAAGGCAGAGAATGGGGTAAGTCTGATAAATTAAAATGCATTTATTTCAATGCAAGACGCCTGACTGGTAAGGCAAATGAACTCAAACCATGGTTGGGAACCTGGGACTGGGATATCATAGCTATTACAGAAGCATGGCTCAGGAAAGGGCAGGACTGGCAACTTAATGTTCCAGGATATAGATGCTACATGAAAGCTAGAAATTGGGGGGGGGAGGGGGTGGTGGGGTGGGAAAAGAGAGGTGGAATAGTGTTTCTCATTATGGATAACATTACAGCTGTACTTAGGGAGGATATTCCTGGGAGTACGTCCAGGGCAGTTATTTGGGAAATAAGTAAAGGATGGTCACCTTATTGAGATTGTACATAGGCCCTCCAATATTCAGCGAAAAATTGAGAAGCAAATTTGTAAGGAGATCTGAAGATATCTGAAAGAATGATAGAGTTGTAATGATAGGGGGTTTTCAACTTTCCAGACATAGACTGGGCCTGCCAAAGTATTAAGGGCTTGGATGGAAAGGAATTTTTAAGTGTGTACAGGAAAATTTTCTCACTCAGTATGTGGATGAAGCTACTAGAGAAGGAGCAAAACTTGACATCTTGGGAAAAAGGGCTGGCCAAGTGTTTGAGGAGGAGCACTGTTGGGCCAGTGATCATAATTCTATTAGTTTAAATGATATAGAAGTACCAGTGGAGGACTGGGGTGGAAAAAGTCGGAAGTCACATGACACCAGGTTATAGTCCAATCGGTTTATATAAAATCACAAGCTTTTGGACCACTGCTCTTTCACTTCACCTGGCTAAGAAGTAGCGCTCCAAAAGCTTGTGATTTCAAATGAACTGTTGAATCATAATCTGGTGTCGTGTGATTTCTGACTTTCTATTAGTTTTAAAATATTTATGGAAAAGGACAGACTTGATCTAAAAGTTCAAGTTTTATATTGGAGTAATTTTGACAGCATTAGGCAAGAACTTTCAAAAATTGATTGGGAGAGACTATTTGCAGGTAAAGGGATGGTTGGAAAGTGGGAGGCCTTCAAAAATTAGATAACCAGTGTCCAGAGGCAATAGTTCCTGTTAGTATGAAGGGCAAGGCTGGTAGGTGTAGGGAATGCTGAATGACGAGAGAAATGGAGGCCCTGATCAGGAAAAAGGAGGCATATGGCAGGTATTGACTGCTGGAATCGAGTGAATCCCTTGTGGTTTGAATCGACCCTGGATCATAGGTATCTCCATGATGTTCAACATTCCACGGACAGCCGCTCTCGCCACATCCTGAGATCCACACTCCGTGCCATCTGGTGTCACATGCACACACTTGATCTCTCTCCAACAGTATCGCATCACACTGGCTCAGAGCTGTATCACTCCATAGTTCCACTTCATCCTATGGCTTATTTGCCTTGCTAGCCAGAAACATTTTCTTTTTCTCTCGGGCATCAAGGCTCACAAAATGCAACAACCCATGACCTTCTGGAACGTTCTTCCCGTCCCCTTCTCTCTGACTCCATCCCCTCCCCAAATCCAACCTCGTCTCCGGTATTCACCATCTGTCCTAACCTTGTGCTCTCCAATGCTGAATATTCTGTACTCCACAAAGGTCTCAGCTTTATCCCTCTGTGTTCCCACCTTAACAAATTTTGGGCATGGCATGACGTCAAAGCCGCCTTCACCTCTGTGCCCATTTCTTTGGACAAGAGTCCTCTCCCCGTCCCACAGACCCCTTTGCCCAGTTCAAACACTCTTCCTCCACCTGGACCCTGCCCTCCAGCCTTTTACCTACACTTGATCTGTTCATTAAGAACTGTTGATGTGACATTGGTTGCCTCAATTTCTCTGCACCCCTCACCCAATCCAACCTAGCTCCCTCCAAAATGACTGCACTCTGTGCACTCAGATCCAACTCTGACTTTATTATTAAGCCTGCCAGTAAGGGTGGTGCTCTTGTAGTCTGAAATATTGACTTCTACATTGCAGAGGCTGAGTGTCCTATCTTCCCCTGGACCGCGACCCCACCATGGAATATCAGGTCACTGTATCAACTACGGTAACTGACCTCATGTCATCTGTGATTTCACCCTCTTCCCCCCCACCACCAGATCCATTAGGCAGATCCATTATTTCAGCTTGCTCCTGTCTCATACAGCCCAGTTCTGAGGAAGGGTCACCAAACATGAAACATTAACTATGATTTTTTCTTCACAGCTGCTGCCAGACCTGCTGAGCTTTTCCACCTTTTCTGTTTTTGCTCCCTTGAGGAGTACAACAGCAGGAGTATGCTGGAGAGAAATCAGGAGAGTAAAAAGGGGGGACATGAGATAGCATTGGCAAATAGAATTAAGGTGAATCCGAAGATATCCTACAAATACATTAAGAGCAAAAAAGTACCTTGGGAGAGAATAGTGGCCCTTAAAGATCAAGAAGGTGGTCCACATGTGTGATCAGAGGAGAAGACAGATACTAAATGACTATTTTGCATGAGTATTTACTGTGGAGAAGGATATGGAAGTTAGAGAACTTGGGGAAAATAAACAGTGATATCTTGAAAAGTTTCCAGAGTACAGAAGAGGAGATGCTGGATGTCTTAAAATGCAGAAAGGTGTACCAACAAAATCAATCGGAGTAACATCAGAGGAGCAGGAAAGCTGACGTTTCGGGCCTAGACCCTTCTTCAGACCTTTCTCAGATGCTGTTTGGCCTGCTATGTTCATCCAGCTCTGCACCTTGTTATCTCAGATTCTCCGGCATCTGCAGTTCCTACTATCGCTAAATCAATCGGAGTGTTCCCCAACCGTAAACCTTGGATGAACCAGGAAATCCACTCCCTACTGAAGACCAGATATGTAGCATTCAAGTTGGGTGACCTGGACCAGTACAGAAAATCCAGATATGAACTCCTCAAAGCCATCAGGGAGGCCAAGAGGCAGTACTGGATTAAGTTAGAGGTCCAGGCCTACCAAACAAACTCCCATCATCTATGGCAAGGCGTAAATGACATTATAGGATACAAAATGAAACAGCGTAAGATAGCAGACAAAGACACATCTCTCCCTGACACACTCAATGCTTTCCATGCTCGGTTTGAGCAGAATACCACTGGTGTGGCAATGCCTGCTCTGATAGCCCTGGTCACACCTGCTCCCTCTGTCACCGCTTCAGAAGTCAGATCGGTCTTCCTGGGAGTTGACCCAAGGAAAGCGATAAGCCCGGACGATGTTCCTGGCCAAGCACTCAGATCTTGTGTAGACCAACCGGTGGAGACATTCACTGACATCTTCAACCTCTCCCTCCTGTAAGCTGAAGTCCCTACCTGCGTCAAGAAGACCACCACCATCCCCATACCAGAGAAAACAAATGCAGTGTACCTTAATGACTACCACCCAATAGCTCTGACTTCAATAATCATGAAGTGCTTTGAGAGGCTGGTCATGGCCTGCATCAACTCCAGTCCCCCTGCCTGCCTTGGTCCCCTATGATTTGCCCGCTGACATAACAGATCCACAGAGGATGCCATGTCCCGAGCCCTGCACTCACCCCTGGAACATCTGGACAACAAAGACACCTATGTCAGACTCCTGCTTGTTGACTACAGCTCTGCCTTCAACACCATTATCCCCTCCAGATTGATCTCAAAACTGTGTGACCTTGGTCTCGGCTCTGCTCTCTGCAACTGGATCTTCAGCTTTCTGATCCATAGGCTGCAATCAGTGAGGATAGGTAACTGCACCTCCTCCACAATAACACTCAACACTGGAGCCCCCAAGGATGCGTCTTCAGCCCCCTGTTGTACTCCCTATACACCTAGGACTGTGTTGCCAAGTTCACTGATGACACCACCGTAATGGGACTAATATCTAACAATGACGAGTCAAAATACAGAAAGGAGATGTAGGGCTTGGTGATGTGGTGCAATGAAAACAATCTGTCTCTTAACATTGACAAAACTAAAGAATTGATCATCGACTTCAGAAAGAAAGGAGGAGAACACGTCGCCATCTTAAAAAATGGAACCGAGGTTGAGAGAGTGAAGAGCATCAAGTTCCTCGGAGTAACGACAGCCTGTCCTGGACTTCCCACTGTCATGTGACGGTCAACAAGGCACAACAACGCCTCTTCTTCCTCAGGTGGCTCAGGAAATTTGACATATCCATAAGGTCCCTCACCAACTTCTTCAGATGCACCATTAAAAGTATACTATCTGGTATGGCAACTGCCCTGCCCAGGAATGTGACAAACTACAGAAGGTAGTGTGCACAGCCCACACCAGCATGGAAGCCAACCTCCCATCCATGGTGTCTCTTTACATGGCTCGCTGCCGCGAAAGGTGACCAACATCGTCAAAGACCCATCGCACCCCGGTAATGATCTCCCACCACCTCGTCCGTCAGGCAGAAGATACAGAAGCCTGAAAACACGCATGAGCAAGTTCACGAACAGCTTCTTCCCAGCCATTATCAGATTGATGATTCAACTCTCTAGCCTAGAATAATATAACCTGTAAACCTCTAAGTCTTCTTGATCTGTACATCCTTTGCTTGCTGTGATCTGCCTGTACTGCTCATAAACAAAGCTTTTCACTGTATTTCGGTACACGTGACAATAAATCAATCAATCAATCAAGGTGGATAAATCCCAGGGTCCTGATCAGGTATATTCCAGAACTTTGTGGGAAGCTAGGGAAGTGACTGCTGGGCCCCTTGCTGAGATATCTGTATGATTGGTAGCCATAGGTGAGATGCTAGAAGACAGTAGGGTGACTAATATGATGCTGTTATTTAAGAAAGGTGGTAAGGAAAATCCAGGGAACTATAAACCAGCAAGCCTTATGTCTTGGTGGGTAAGTTGTTGTCGGGAATTCTAAAGGGACAGGATTTACGTGTATTTGGAAAGGCAAGCAATGATTAGGGATAGTCAACATGGCGTTGTGTGAGAGAAATTGTCTCACTGACTTGATTGAGTGTTTTGAAGAGGCGACAAAGAGTGATGAAGACAGAGCTGTACACGTTGTCTATGTGGACTTTAGCAAAGTGTCTGACGAGGTTCCACATGGTAGATTGGTTAGCAGGTTAGATCACATGGAATTCAGGGAGAGCTAGCCATTTGGATACAAAATTGGCATGAAGGTAGGAGACAGAGGGTGGTAGTGGAGGATTGTTTTTCGAACTAGAGGCTTGTCAGTAGCGCTGTGCCACAAGGATCAGTGCTGGGACCACTGCTTTTGTCATTTATGTAAATGATTTGGATGAGAAATAGAAGGAATGGTTGGTAAGTTTGCAGGTGACACCAAAATTGGTGGTGTACTGGACAGTGAAGAAGGTTATCTCAGAGTATAATGGGACCTTGGTCAGTTAGGCTGATGGGCTAAGGAGACCAAATGATGTTTAACTTAGATAAATGTAAGGTGCTGCAATTTGGAAAGGCAAATCAAGGCAGGACTTAAACAATTAATGGTAGGGTCCTGCGGATTGTTGCTGACCTTGGGGTGCAGGTTCATAGTTCCTTGAAGGTGAAATCAGGTAAGACAGGTAAGACGAGCTGGGGAAAAAGGCATTTGGTATGTTTGCCTTTATTGGTTAGTGAATTGAGTATAGGAGTCAGGATGTCATTTGCAGCTGTACAGGACATTGGTTAGGCCACTTTTGCAATGCTGCATTTGATTCTGTTTACCCTGTTGTAGAAATGGTGTTGTTAAACTTAAAAGGTTTCAGAAAAAATTTACAAGGATGTTGCCAATGTTGAAGGGTTTGGGCTATAGGGAGAGGCTGAAGAGGCTGGGGTTTTGTATCCTTGGAGCGTCAGAGGCTGAGGGGTATCCTTAGAGATAAAAGCATGAAAGGCTTGAAATAGGGTGAAAAGACAAAGTCTGTTTTCTAGGGTAGGGTGGTCCAAACCTAGAGGATATTGGTTTAAGGTGAGAGAGGGAAGATATAAAAGGGACCTAAGGGATAACTTTCTCATGCATTGGGTGCTGCATGTATAGAATGAGCTACCAGATGCAGTGGTGAAGGATGATAAAATTACAGCATTTAAAAGGCATCTGGATGGGTACATAAGTGGAAAGGCTTTAGAGGGATATGGATCCAATGCTGGAAAATGGGACTAGGTTAATTTAGGATAGCTGGTTGGCATGGAAGAGTTGGACCAAAGGGACAGTTTCCATGCTGTACAACTCTATGACCAATGTCATGCTTGCTGGCCTATAGTTTCCTGTTTTATGCCTCTGTTCCTTTTTGAATTGTGGAGTTATATTTGCTACTTTCCAGTTTGGTGGAATCTAGTGAATTTTGAAAAATTAACATCAATACGTCTACTACTTCATTAGTCACCAAAGATAAAGTCCAACTCAACCCAGAAACCTAACATCCCACAGCTCTATCAGTGTGGTTAGTATCGCTTTTGTAGTGATTGTAAGTTAACTAAGTTCCTCTTTCACTTCCTGATTTACAGCCATGACTGGACTATTTTTCATATCTGCTATAGTGAAGATAGGAGCAAATAGTTGTTCATTTCAGCTGTTATTTCCGTATCATTCACTATTATTGGGGGGGGGGGTGAAATTTTTGGAAATCGTCATGAAAATGATCATAACTCGGGACTTGAAATAACTCCCAGCAATCAGGAAGAGTCAGTGTGAGTTTGTGAAAAAGAAAGCATGTTTAAATAATTTATTAAATTTCTTTGAAGGAGTAATGTGTATTGTGGATAAAGGAGATACCATGTATTTGGATTTCCAGGAGGCATTTTATGGAGTGCCAAACAAAAGTTCATGCTGCAATAAGTGACGTATTAACAAAGGTGATTGGCTGGGTGGCAGAAACCTGAAAGTATGCACAAATGGGTCTTTCTCTAATTGGTAGGATGTGATGAGTTAAGCCTTGCAGGGACCTCAACTTTTTTTTTTACAATTTATATCAATGAGCTCTATGAAGAAAGTGAAGGCATGTTAGCTAAATGTGCAGTTGAGACAAAGATAGGCAGGCAAATCTGTTGTGAAGAAGACATGAGTTGTAAATAGATATGGAGATGTTGAGTGAGTAGGCAACAATCTGGCAGATGGAGTATAATGTGGGAAACAGGAAGTTGTTCACTTTGGCAGGATGAATGAAAAATGCAGAGCATTACATAAAAGAAGAACAACTGCAAAATTCCAAGATACAGAGGGATTTGGTTGTTCTAATGCTTGAATCACCAAAGCATGCAGACACGGCAATATAATCAAGAAGCCTAATGGGTTGTGATCCTTTATTATGATAGGAATTTAACATGGAAGTAAGGATTGTTCATTAAGTAAATTAACTAAAAATTCTTCAGTTTTACAGGGCTTTGGTGAAGCTACATCTCAAATGCTGTGTGCAGTTTTGGTCTCCTTAATAAAGGATGAATATAAATGTATTGGAGGTGGTTTCGAGAAGCATTACTAGATTGATATCGGAATGTGGGTGTTAACTTATGAAGATAGGTTGGGCTAGTTCTACCTGGAGTTTACAAGAGTGATTTGATTGTAAGAGTGGTGACTTGATTGTAGTGTTTTAGGTCTCGAATTGTCTTGATAAAATGGACATAGAAAAGATGTTTCCTTTTTTTTCACTTGTGGGACGTGGGCATTGCTGACTGGCCAGCATTTATTGTTCATCCTTAGTAGCCCTTGAGAAGGTGATGGGGAGCTGTTTTCTTGAACCACTGCTGACTGTGTGTTGTTGGGAGACCCACAATGCCCCTAGGAAGGGAATTCCAGGATTTTGACACAGTGACATTGAAGGAATGGTGATAATTTCCAAATCAGGATGGTGAGTGGCTTGGAGGGGTACTTACAGGTGGTGGTATTCCCAGGTTTCTGCTGCTTCTGTCCTTCTGGATGGTGGTGATCATGGGTTTGGAAGGTGTTAAGGATCTTTGGTGAATTTCTGCAATGCAACTTGTAAATAGTACACAATGCAGCTACTGAGCATCGGTGGCAGACGGAGTGGATGCTTGTGGATGAGATGCCAATCATGTGGGTGTGTCCAGAACAACGGGGGAGCTATTTTGAAATCAGTAGTCACCCTTTCTGGACAGAAATGAGAATTTTTTTCTCTTACAGGTTTGTGTGACTTTGGAAATCTGCTTCATTAAATGATGGAGATGCGGGTCATTAAATACTTTTAAGGTGGAAGTAGATTCTTGTTAGACAAGGGAATCAAACATTATGGGGTAGGGTGTGTAGAATTCGACACAAATGGATCAGCCATAATCTTATTGAAAAGCGGAGCATGTTTGAGGGTTGTATTACCTTCTTCTGATCATATGTGGTATGTTTGAATGTGTTGATCTGTGGAGTTAGTAAGTTAAGGACAAGCTGTTGTAAAAAGAGCGAACTCATAAAGTGATGGTCACTTCAAGGATCAAACCACAAAATATTAGGAAGTGATATCAATGAGATGACTATCACTTGCAAAGAAACCAATCAGGAATTGGTTATCTAACTCTTCTGAGATTGACATGTGTGTCCATGCAATGGAAAGCCAACTACAGGTCAGGATGAAACAATACAGAAGTTGCTTGAAAAGCCCAGCAGGTCTGGCAGCAATTGTGGAGAGAAATCAGAATTAACATTTCGTGTGAAGTGACCCTTCCTCAGAACTCAGGGTGTCTTTGATTACACACTGGATAATGGCGAGCAAGAGTTAATAAGCGGTGTTTTTTAGTTGGTTGGTGCGTAGAGAAGACCAAAGACAGAAACACAATTTTAGCCAACAAAAAAAAAGAGATGTTTATCTCGTCAAGCAGAAATATGAGCTGGTGTCCAAAGTGGATCAATTAAAACCACAGCTTCTATTATTAGTTCTTTTGTACTTTTGATAAACAAAATAAATTCTATAAAACTTGTGAAAATATACTTGTGCCTGTACTGGAAAGGTTTGGCTAGGGACACATAGTTCTGGAGCACAGGTCTTCAGCACTATTGTTGGAATGCTGTCAAGGCTTATAACCATGATGATACAGCCATTAGAGACCACGACTGAAGCAAGACTGTGAGCTAAATCTTAAAAGGTATCAACTCTTTAGAATTAAATTAGGAAAGGAAAGGGAACATCATTAAGTGAGGTCAGTGCAGATAAATTAGACATAATTTTCTCATGTTCCCCAGTCAGATATTGTGCCTTTGCATTGGAATATTGCAATTTTCATTACATTATTTAAAAAGGGAGGAAGAAATTGGATGAAACCAGATCTGTTAGTTTAATCCATGGTAGCCGTGTAACTGGAATCTATTATTAGAAGGCAGTGATTAAATACTTGGTTGGGTGTGAACAGGTTAAAGAGAGTCAGCATAGATTTGTGAAGAGTACATCATATCCAACTAATCCCGCAAAATTTTTGAGCTCAGTGCTTTGCAGAATGTTAATGAATATTGTCTATTTGAGCCTAAGGTATCTGGTAAAGTTCCACACAGAGTCGTAGCAATGCTTGACAGTTCAAAGATTTGTAGATAATTTTTAACATGGTTTGATAATTGCCTGGGAGGTAGGAGACAAAAGAGTAGGATAAAGTGTTTGAGGTACAAGGTGTAGAGCTGGATGAACACAGCAGGCCAAGCAGCCTCAGAGGAGCAGGAAGGCTGACGTTTCGGGTCTAGACCCCTCTTCAGAACTTCAGATGTTGCTTGGCCGGATATGTTCATCCAGCTCTACACCTTGTTATCTCAGATTCTCCAGCATCGGCAGTTCCTGCTATCTCAGGATAAAGTGTTTGTTTGCTGATTGGCAAGACGGAATAAGTTGTGAGTTAGTTCTAGGACCTCTGCTTTTATGTTTCCGCCGTAATAGCTTCCAGGTCTTTTATATTCGTTCAGAAAATCGGACTGCCGATGGCTAGGCAGATAGCCTAACATCCACCTTCTCAAAAAGGAATTAGCAATCTCTTCTTGACCTTCTCCAGTCCCGGGGAAGGGGAGTAAATTACAGTGCTCTTAGGGAGGAAATCCAGGATTTTTACAATGGAGGAATGGTGGAACTTTAGAATCCAAGTCCCAAAGAACTACATATCAAAAACCTTCATAAGAAAGTGTTCAAGTCCACACCTAAATTGTTAGAACCGAGACTTGTGTCAAGTCTCAACCCATGTGGCAATGCTTGGGAAAACAATCCTCACCCATCCCTTTAAGATAAAGGCGCGCCCCTCCGCTGAGTTCTTGCCTTTAACTCAGCACGAGCCCCACCCCTCCCCCGTGTTAACCGACGTTTGGGGTGTGCGCAGCTCAACGGAACTTGCTCCGTGTAACGGAATGTCTGATTGGTCCGTTCTCAGGATTGGACGCTCCAACCGTCAATCGTAACCATAGTAATCAGGCTAGGTTGGCCGATTGACGGAAACACGAGCAGAATCTTCATGAAGTTTCGCTGCGGTGGCGGCGATAGCGAAGATGGTGATAATATTGATAACGTGAAACCATCGGAAGCGGCGGCTGAGTCTGTCCCACCGCAGCCCGGATTCAGCAGAGCGGCTGTTTGCCAGAGGTCGTGCAGCTCCGCGGGGGATACGAGACGTTAGCAGTCTGTGGCCGGGGAAAACGCGAATCCTCCGGGAGAGAGAAACCACCAGGGTCAGGGAGGAGGAAAACACAAAAACAGATCCACAGATATACTTGGGGACAGAGAGAGAAAGAGAGACACCGATAGATGTAACGGCGTGAAGGGGGAGTGAGAAAGATAGCCTCCCTTCTCTCTTCGTACACTCTCACACAAAAATACACCAAAAGGACGTAGTCTTGTGTAATCTTTCCAAGGGCAGGGAGAGAGAGAGAGAGAGCCATCTAAATGTGGCGAGAGACAGAAACCCGCTGTCACCTAGGTTAGAGAGGAACAGCCACATACATCGAACTCGGGAGGATCAAACAGTAACACGAAGAGAGAGCGGTATTAATTCATCCTACGGAAAAGAGACAACTTCGGGAAGAAGAGTGAGAGAGAAGGTTTAAACAGTGCTACTGAACCCCCGCAAACAGGAACAGAAAGCGAGAATGTGGGCTTAGGGACAGACGCAGAGGGGGAGAGCTCAGCGGGATATAATTTAATCGATTTGTTATAGTCAAAAACCGTGCAGCAGTAGCATTCGGAGGATTGTTGGAACATTTTCCTTTGGATCCTGGTACCTTTCTACTGCTGCTTTTTTGTTTAAAAACAGCCCTTATTGATAACCATGGGCCTGCCAGCACTTGAGTTCAGTGATTGCTACCTAGACAGTCCACAATTTCGGGACAGAATCAAGTCTCATGAAGCAGAGCTGGAGAAAACAAATAAGTTCATTAAAGATCTGATTAAAGATGGAAAAGCATTGATTCAGGCAATGAAAAGTAAGTTTTTTTTCCCAATAATTTAACCATTGCCATGAAATGTAGTTCTGAAGATTACATTTGCTGAAATGCAATTTAAGAACATCTACGACTGACATTTAGAGAATCCTTTAATATTGATCTACCTTATTATACTAAACTCCCAATGGCAGCTTAGCGTACTTCTTGATGCCAGTCTCCGTTAGAAGTGGCTCAGTACACATGTTGACAATGTTGTGAAATATTGATTTTCTTGTTTACAACAGCTAGTTCCAATCAAATTCTTTGATGATTGGAGATTGAGGGAACATATTCATTTGAATGAAGAACTGTAAGATTACATTTCACTTTAACTATTTTAGAACTTTCTAGTTAATATAGAATCCATTGAATAGCTCCAATATAGAAGGAAGCCATTCTGTGATTCATTTGATCCACTTTCCTGCTGGCTCTCCGTGAGAGTAATATAGCTCATCCCACTCACCTTCTTTTCCCTTTAGCTCTAATTTTTTTTTGTTCAGATAAATATTCAATTTCCTTTTGAAAGCTGTGGTTTACTCTGCAGGCAGTGCATTCTGATCCACTTGATACATATGACAATTTCCTCATGTTACCATTGGTTCTTTTGTCAGTTACTCTAAATTGGATTCCTCTGCTTGTCATCCTTTCTATCCACATTGAACATTTTATCCTGGCTCCTTGTGATTTTGAAATCTTCTCTACACTTTTGTTTTCTTCATAGAACAATCACAGTTTTGCTGATCTATCCATGTAATTTAAGTTTCTTTCACCCATCATAGTGTCATACAGGTATACAGCACAGTAACAGAACATTTGGTCCAACTCATCCATGCTGACCAGACATCCTAAATTAATTTAGTCCCATTTGCCCACATTTGGCCTATATCCCTCTTAAACCTTTTCTATTCATATACCCATCCATATGCCTTTAAAAGTTATTTTACCAGCCTCCTCCACTTCTGACAGCTCATTCCATACATGCATCACCCTCTACGTGAAAACGTTGCCCCTTAGGTTCCTTTTAAATTTCTTCCCCCACCCCACCCCTAAACCTATGTCCTCTAGTTTTGGACTCCCCCATCCCAGGGCAAAGACCTTGGCTGTTTACCCTATCCGTGCCCCTCATGATTTTATAAACCCCTATAAGGCCACCCCTTAGCCTCTGGTGCTCCAGGGAAAATAGCAACAGTCTATTCAGCCCCTCCCTCTAGTTCAAACCCTCCAGCCCTGGCAGCATCCTTTTTTGAATCATTTTTGAAATCCTTTTTGAATCCTTTCAAGTTTTGCAACATCCTTCCCATCACCATTCTCATAAACCTTTTCTGCAGCTTCAGTGCTTTTACATGTTTGCTATAGTATGGAGCCCACCGTTGGATTCAGTACTCCAACCGAGGCTGAACCAGAGTTTCCTAAAGATCTACCATAGATTCCTTGTCTTTGCATTCTATTGGCTGGAATTTATATGCCCCTGTTATGTGTTTTTGCCTGGTAGGTGCTCCTACCAGACAATCCATCCTCTCATTCTTTCTATGAGTTCATTCCTAGAACATGGGTAGATAGATGGGCAGATATCAGCAGTCTGCCAACCATATTTAAATTAGTCAGTTGAGCTCATTACCACTATTATGAAATTAGTTTATTTCAAATTATCATGTAGAGCAGATCTAAAGCAGATTGATTATTGATGCATCAATAAGTCAGAAACATAACATCGCTACAACTTTCTGTGAAGTGCAGCTTATCACTGTTGGGAACATCAAAGTGAAGTTCGAGATGCTATTTAAGATACATGTCCCTAAAAAAAAAATCAGTCCTTACAATAAAATTTATTTCCTTCGCATAATTTAGATTTTCATAAACATTTTAGTCTTTATCATACTTATCCACATTAGTTGTGTTTCATTTGATAAGTATAACAATTATGTTCAAGATTACAATATAGCCTTGGCAACATGTCTGCCTATGTTCAGTATATCACTTTTCAGTGTTGTGGCTGTTACTTGATGTAGCATAAGATTGCCAAATGTTTCTTTTGAGTAGCAGACTGGCTGACATTTGTCTTCTTTGATTCACCTGTTGCGTCAGTGGCATATTGTTGTCTCTTTACTCCCCAATAATGTGAGCTTTTGGTCACTGTGTTTGTTCCAGCTATTATAGTGTATTTTAGCCTTATCCTCAGAAGAAAAGCCTTGGTTTAACTTGTATTCACCTGCTCTATTTGTCTTTGAATTTAAACAATTTAACCTTTCTTAAACCTTCTAACTTTTCAATTTTTTAATGTCCTGAAAAATGGTTACTGTCAGTCTGTGGGAACTTTAGCAAAAGTGAAAGTTATTGATAAGAGTTTCAGAATACATTGCAGTCAGCCATAAGCCACTTGCTGGTTTTTCCCTTATCTCTTAAAGGTCAGTGTTTGGACACCTACATCTACTTTATCCTGTGTGGAGCACTGAAGTCACTTGAGGAAATTAACTCTTTGATCGGAGTACACCTTTCAATACATGCAAAATCAAATATTGTAATATTAACTTTTGTCTTTAAATAAAGATTGAATTTGAATAAGAAATGGAGCGCCCTGTAAATTTTGGACTTGACATGCTTCAAATCTATGTAGCCCAAAGTTGAGTTTGATTCCTTCGATATAGTGAGAAGCTTCAGAGGGCATAGGTGCACTTTGCAGTTGAGCTGAGCATCAGTTACATTCATCACCACAAAAATGGTTGACATGTAATTGTCGAGAGCAGTTCTCTTTTCAAATACATTTTGCAACTTTGACATTGTTTCATGCAACCGCATGGTGCTATAGATTTCCATGTAAGTTGTGGCTATTTTGGTCATTATCACGTTGTTGAACTTTGCATAAAATTGGTATCATGTTCCTGCATTATAACAGTGACTGCAGATTTTTTTTAAAGTACTATGTAGGATCTAAAGCACTTTGAGATATCTGGTTGTGAAAAGTAAATACAAATGCAAACCTTTCTTTCACCCTTGAAGATCCTATTAAATGTTACTGAGCAAGTGCAAACATGAAGTGCAGACTTTTTGTACTAAGCTTCAGGGAGTGTCTGCTGATGATGTACACTATTAACTCTTTTAAAAAAAACTTTGAGCAGCTACTTTTTGTACTTTGCATGGAGTAGATGATTTGAGTGCTGTAGTTGAGTATATCTCAAACTAAGCTCATTTCTGTATACAACTAATAAGTTGTTAAATTGATTTCTTGCAATTTCGTTCCGTGATCCTAGCTTCTGTAACAAAATTAATTGATATCTTAGAGCTAGGAGAATTTTCATGAGTGGCAACAAATGACTTGCAGTTCACTACTAGAGGCTTTTGATCATAAAAATGATATGGCATTATTACATATGGCTTAAATCTTCTCTCAGATACTGCTACTTAATATTGTAAGTGCCCTAGGAATTTGACATTTGTGGAATGCCCATTCTACCCATCATCAAACTACAGCCTAACCCAGAAGTACAGTTTATCTGATCTGAACGAAATATTTGTGTCAGCCACATAAACACTACTATAATTAATTTGAAGGCAGATTGAGGAAAAATCTTTTGAGATGAGACCAGTACTGAATTGTTTAAAGCGACGGAGCTTTACTGCTTTACTTTGACTAGCTTCATAGAATTATACAGTACGGAAACAGATGCTTCGGTCCAACTTGTCTGTGCCGACCAGATATCCTAAACCGATCTAGTCCCATTTGCTAGCATTTGGCCCATATCTCTCTAAACTGTTCCTACTCATGAACCCATCCAGGTGCCTTTTAAATGTTGTAATTGTACCCACCTCCACCACCTCCTCTGGCAGCTCATTCCACACATGCACCACCCTCCACGTGAAAAAGGTGCTTCTCAGGTCCCTTTTAAATCTTCCCCCCTCTCACCTTTAACCTACACCCTCTAGTTTTGGACTCCCCTACCCTGGGAAAAAGACCTTGGCCATTTATCCTATCCATGCCTCTCATGATTTTATAAACTTCTGTAAGGTCACCCCTCAGCTTCCAATACTCCAGGGAAAAAAAATGCCCCAGCCTATTCAGCCTCTCCCTTTGCTCAAACCCTCCAATCCTGGCAATATCTGTGTAAACCTTTTCTGAACCCTTTCAAGTTTAACAATATCTTTCCATAACAGGGAGACCAGAATTGAATGCAGTATTCTAAAAACAGCCTCACCAATGTCTTGTCTAGCTGCATCATGACATCCCAACTCCTACACTCAATGCATTGACTAAACAAGGAACAAAAACAGAAGGAAAAGCTCAGCAAGTCTGGTAGAATCTGTGAAGAAAAAGATCAGAGTTAATGTTTCCTGTCTGGTGACCCTTTGTCAGAATATACGACAATATACAACATTAAACTCCATTGGCTACTCTTTGGCCCATTGGCCCAGCTGATCAAGGTCCCGTTGTACTGTGAGATAACCTTCTCTACTGTCCACTACAGCACTGATTTTGGAGTCGTCTGCAAACTTACTAACCATACCTCCTATATTTATATATATATAAATGATGAAAAGCAGTGGACCTGGCATCAGTCTGTGTGGTCACACTGCTGGTCACCGTCCTCCAGTCTGAAAAACAGTCCTCTACTCTTTTAAACGAAAGATGCAAACAGAATAATCAAACCACACCACTACCACTCCTGACACCAGCCCCATCAGACTCTCTTGGGATGGGGACAGTATCGGGTTAAATAAACTCATCTAAGAGATCACTTTTCAGGTGATGGAGTGATGACTGCCCTGTGCCAGGAAAGGGGCATCTCTCCAGTCATGATACATTCCCCTAGGGCCCCTGCATAGTCACTGCCCAAGATATCCCAGAATGCCCTGAAGAACTCCATGGTCAGCCCTGGGGACTTGCCAAGGGCATTGGTCAGCTCCTCCAGACTCAGAAGTCAGTCGAGTCTCTTGGCGTTCACCGGGCTGAACTGCAGCATCTTCCACAGAGCTTTGTGAGCTTTCTCGCTGGATGGATCTGAAGAGAAGACAGCCATATAGTAGTCCCTCACTTGTGCCCTGAAGGTCTCCGGATCTAAGGTGAGGGATCTGTCATCAGCTAGTAGCACAAGGAGCTGCTGGCAGACCTCGTACCTTTTTTCCATAGAGTAGAAGAAGTGGTGGGGGGGGCCACTGTCAAAATCCAGAGGGAACTGGACCTGTGATCTCACTTACACACCCTAGGACGTGATGAGATGCAGATCCCAGAGCACAGCCTTCTTCCCTTTGTACATCTCCCACATACCTGGGTCCACATTGGGCTGACCGAGAAGTGAACACCTCCTTCTCAACTCCTTGATCCTGGATTTCTGCCTTTTTGACTCCTACGTGTACACTGACAGAAGACACTGATGTGAGTCTTGCCCACGTTCCGTGATAGCCTCAAGGAGGGGAAGCCCCCCCTCTTCCTTCTCCAGCCAGTACAGAAGTGACAAAACGAGTCTGGGAACTGCTTGTCCTCCAGCAACAGGATGTTAAAGTTCCAGAACGCGGACGTCACCCTGGCACTAAATGGAACGAGCTCCGTCCGCAATAGGTTGTGATTAGACAATGGCGTCTGCTGCAGGAAGGCCTTCAAAGCATAGGAGACGCTTGTCCTGGAAATGTACAGGTAGTCAATCTGGATACTCAGACTCCAAGCCTCTCAAAGATGAAGGTAATGGAATCGGGATGGAAACTTTGCCAGATATCTACCAAGTTAAAGGCCTTAACCAAGTCCTTCACCTTCCCTGGTGATGCTGAACTCTTCTGGGTACTGCCATGCTCCTGCTTCTTGAGGATGCAATTGAAATCTTCTCCCAAGAAAAGTGAGTTCGCCCTCATTGATGGAGCTACGAAGAGTAGACACTTCTGCGAAGGAGCAATTCAGCTCAGGTCCCATCCAAGGCACGTATATGTTCACCAAGTGAAGCAATGTGCCCACCAAAATGATCTGTGAGTTGAAGCAGATGGCCTGGCATGTATCCCTTGACTCTTAAGATCTCCGGCTTGAGAAAAGGGATGGGCAAGATAACCATCCCACCAGAATTGGAGGCCAGGTGACTCATGAAGACCCTTCCCTGCCACTCCAGGAGCGACAAAGCTTCGTCTTCTGGAACAATATGAGTTTCTTGCAGAAGGCTCACTGTGTACCCATGTTCCCTGAGGAGTGAGAGGATGTGAAACTATGCTGGACCTTTCCGCTGCTGTTGATATTGAAGCTAGCAATGGGTGTCTTCACGGCAGTATGAAAACCATTGGAAGCAAACTTACTGAGTAGGGGAAGGGAACTTTTCTCCCCTCCACTCCCTGAGGAAATGGAAGGCGAAACTCTGACAGAACTGCTTGTGTTCTTGTACATTCCCAGGGTCGCCAATAGCTGCTGGGCAGATATGACTAGAAGCTGTAGGGAATTCGACTGGTCAGTAGTGAAGTGGACTCTGCCTCAGCAACTGAGCATTGCTCACAAAATGGCCTGGAGATTCCCCAGCGGGGATGGGGTGTACCTCATGAATAATGCTCCATTCTCCTCCAGGTCGTTGCATCTAACCCCTGACCCCTCCCCTACATAGAGTGTGGGAGTGGTCTGAGACCACCGGTTGCGCACACTCCTGCCTCAACCCTACTCCCAGGGTTGATAGCAGGAGGATCCTTTGCAGGGACATCCAAGTATTGGACTCAAGTAAAACACTGACTGACTGAAACATCAGGCCCCCTGGGAGGCATCAGTTCAGACCCCTGCTCCACTCCTGGCACCAGGTCACCCTCCATGTCTGGGAAAAGATCCTCCGTAAGGGTGGAGATGCCTGACATAAAGGTCTAGGAGAGAGTGAGGAGGCCTTTTCCTTCACCACAACCATCCAGGTTGGCCTCGGGTTAATTATCCCCACCACAGTCCCCAGTCAAATTATGTAGCACTTTGGGGTTCTTGCAGCATGCGCGAGACCTCATTGGCCACACTCACCTCAGCATCCGAGGTGCCTGGCCCAGTTGTGGGGGTGGCTTTGTATCATCCTCCTCCCCAAAACAGGAGGGAGAGGGGTTTTCGGCAGATACCACTACCTCATTGACGGGGATGGTGTTGTTAATACTGGGTCTCTCTGACCCCCAGGAGAGGTGCCTTTTCTAGGAGATTGTTGGAACAAGGGACATCTCCATTTCCCCACCATTCTGCCTTCAACCATCCTCCCTTTTTTCTTGTCTCCTATAGGTTTCAGGGCATGTGAGGGGCTAAGGGGACTGGGCACTACCTGCTAACCTCCGCACCCATCATTGATGGGCCCTAGGCTCGGTTCCAAATCCTACGCTTTCTTGACAGACCTGGAATTGCTGTAATCTGGGAAGTATCCGTACCCAGTCTGGGGACTGATGGTCTTGGGGCCACCTGGGGAATCCTCATGGGAGACTGCCCCAAATGTTTAGTTTTCCTCTGGACCTTCCTCTCTCCACCCTATTTGAGCCCTCAGCTGTGGAAAATCTTCTGCACAGGGTGAGGGGAGGATGATGGTGCCAGCTGTGGCCACTCAGGTGTTCACAGCAGCCTTAGATGCCCGGCAGTTCCTTACAGGCACGGCACTGCATATCCTCCAATGATCAGAAGACCTGGTATACATCGCTTCCGTGCTCGACAGTAAAAGCACCCTCCACAACCACCTCCTGAACCAGGCAGGTGAAAACCTGTCGCTGGAAGGAGTAAACATGGGCTTCCTGCAGACCAAGCAACAGCAGCACAATGCCTGACCTCACCTCATCTCCCTGAACTGGTGGAGGTGGGAGAAAAGGAGCTCAGATGGCATAAAAGGTGGGACGTTTGACAAGATGACCCTCTGAGCAACTACCTCCAGAGGGTTGACAGGCAAGAACGACCCACTGATAAGGTGAGATGTACTGCCCACTCAGTCCTTAGGAAGAACACTGTATTCTTGTACACTTTCAACACTGATAATGGTGGGGACACTGACTAGCCCTGGCAAGGCTGCTGCGCATTCCTCAATGGTCATCTCGGGGTGAGTATAACATTTTGCTCTGAGCTTTTTAGTCAGATGTGTGAAGGGGTCGAAAAGGGTGGTGTGCTGGAGTTGAGGGATGCAGAGGATGCAACTATCTCCGTGTAGGAATGACTCGGCTCTGCCACAGATGTTGTTCTTGAGGGTCCTGTAGCTGTCATTGCTCCCCCAACCAGGACTATCACCACCCTGCACACAAAAAACAGATGAAAGAAACAGAAAAAGTCTCATTAAGCTCTGCCTACCAGTCCAGTGGCTTCAGGCAGCTGTGTTCCCACCTGCCACCCAACCACGTGTCCAAAACAGTTCCCCAGTACGCAAAGAAACAGTCACTGTCAGCAAATAACAATGGTACAAGCCACAGTACTAAATGAAAAGAGGGGCCCAGACTCCAAAATATGGTTATTCACAAAGAAGCATTCAGGCCCTAAGCTGTCAATGTCTAGGCCTGAATCCACTGACTGAAGGAGAAAATCTAGCCTCCAGGAACTGACCCTCCTAGGCACCAGCCAAATGGAAATATAGGCTACCAAGCTTCCAAGGGCAGCAGCAGTAGCAGAGATCCATAGGCAATAGTCCCTCCAAGCAGGCAGGCAAGCTGCAGTACCCAAGGCCCCAGGCCTCAATCATCAGTTCTCTCCAGATGCAGCGATGTTATTACAGAAATCTTCAATTCACTGAGGAGAGATGTGGCCATCAGCAGTAACAGAGTCCCTTCAGGCCAGGAGGCTGCAGCACCAGAGACTCCATGCTCCAGGCCTCAATCAGCTCCAGCTGCTCTCAGTTGCAACAGATGCTGCTACTTCAGCTTCAAAGCTCCAACTACAGCAGCAATAGCACGCGAACCTCTAATACACTGCCCTCTACAGGGAAACAGCCCTCTACCACCCCCCTCTGTCTCCTACCTTCAAGCCAATTTCATATCCAGTTGGCTAGCTCCCTGGATTCCATGTGATTTAACCTTGCTAACCAGTGTACCATGCAGAACCTTGTCGATTGCCTTGATGAAATTCATTTAGGCAATATCTACCACTCTGCTTTCATCAATCTTCTTTGTCATCTCTTCAAAAAAACTCAATCAAGTAGTGGCACATGATTTCCCATGCACAAAGCCATGTTGACCATCCTTAATCAGTCCTTGCCTTTTCACATATATGTAAATTCTGTCCCTCAGAATCACCTCCAACAACGTAACCACCACTGATGTCAGCCTCACCAGTCTATAGTTCCCTGGCATTTCCTTATGACCTTTCTTAAATAACAGCACCACATTAACCACCTTCCAGTCTTCTGGTACCAAACCTGTGGCCGTTGATGATATAAGAATCTCAGCAAGGGGCCCAGCAATCTCTTCTCTAGCTTCCCACAGAGTTCCGGGATACACCTGATCAGGTCCTGGGAATTTATGTACCTTCGTTTTTGTGACCTCCAGCAGCACCACCTCTGTAATATGGACACTTTTCAAGACATCACTATTAATTTCCAAGTTCCCAAGCTTCCCTGTCCTTCTCCACCGTAAATACTGATGTACAATATTCATTTAGTAACTCGCCCACCTCCTGCGGTTCCACACATTCACGGCCTTGTTAATCTTTAAGGGGTCATATTCTGTTTTTAGTTACTCTTTTGCCCTTAATGTATTTGCAGAACCTCTTTGGATTCTGTTTAAATTTGCCAAAGCTATCCACTATCCCCGTTTTGCCCTCGTGATTTCATTTTTAAGTATATTCCTATTACCCTTATACTCCTCTAGGGATTCATTCAATCCCATCTGTCTATCCCTGCCATACACCTCCACCTTGTTCTTGACAGAGCCTCAATTTCTCTGGTCATCCAGCATTGCCTACACCTACCAGTCTTGCCCTTCACACTGACAAGAACATACTGTCTCTGAACTCTCATTATCTCATTTTTGAAGGCCTCCCACTTTCCAACCATCCCTATGCCTGTGAACAGCATCCTCCAATTAACTTTTGAAAGTTCCTGCATATTAACGTCAAAATTGACCTTACTCCAGTTAAGAACTTTAACTTTTAAATTAGGGTCTGTCCTTTTCCATAACAGTTTTAAAACTAATAGAATGATTATCCCTGGCAGCAAAATGCTCCTCAACTGACACCTTGGTCACTTGCCCTGCCTTTTTTCCCCCAAGAGAAAACCAAGTTATGCTCCTCCTCTATTAAGTACATCCACATACTGAATAAGAGAATTTTCTTATACACATATGAAATTTCCTCTCCATCCATGCACTTAACACTATGGCAGTCCCAGTCTATGTTTGGAAGGTTAAAATTCCCTATCATTGCAAGCCTATTCTTGCCGATAAACTTATATGTTTGTACAATAACATAAAGAATTAAAACAAAAATATACTGCTGCTACCATCAGTCAGTCAGCTTGCATGATTTAAAGCAAATAACTTACAGCTACCTTCCTGCATGCTAAATATTTGAACATGGCTAAAACCTACCCTTGCAGCTTTCCGTCTATAGCTCGACTACTATCTCAGCGTTTGCTGGCGCTGCCTGGCTGCTAATATCTCATTTCTTTTGAATGTCTTCACAGATGGAAGACATCAGAGTTTTAAAAAATGCTGAGATTAGCTAATTAGTTATTTTATTATTTTAATGCATGAGCTGTGATCAGGTTGAGCCATTATACCAACGTGATATGTGTGATAGATTTCAGCAATATCTTGAATTTAAAAGTGATTCTCATTTTCACATCCCTCATAGCCTTTATTCTCCTCAACTCTGTAATTTCTCCTTGCCCTTCAATGGAAACTTTACCTCAGGCTGCCTCTGCACCTGTGCATCTGCTAAATACTCCTTAAAACATACTTCTTTGATCAAGCATTAAGTTACCTGTCCTGGTGAATTTTTCTTTGGTATAATGGTAATTTTTGTCTTATTCTACTTGGAATACGTTAGAAGTATTATATGAATGTAGGTTGTTGTTGATTTATGACATCTTGAATTTGACTTGGAAACTGGCAAGATTTTTGGACTACCTTCTTAAAAAATCCAAAGTAGTTGTATTGATCTTGTTTTGCTGGAAGTAAGTATTTAGAATTAAAAGGTTTGTTGTTTTACATACTTTGCTGTTCTTATTTAGTTTGTAAAAATGGCTACAATGGGAAAATGGAAACCCCAGTGGAGGAATGGATGTTTATCTTAGCTTGGGCTGAATGTGCAGTTTTAGAACTCTTCTGAGAGTGCAGTGCTCCTGCTTGTTTGTGTGTTACTTGACCTGTGAGTACTCTATGCTGATTATGATTACTTGACATTTGTGGGAAGTGAGATTGATGGGCATAACATTTGACTCAGAATTATAAATGCCAAATGTTTACTTTATTTTCTGAAACTGATCAGTGAAGGTGGAAAGTAGTTTGTTTGTGGATGCATCCAACATAGTCAAACATCTAAAACCTGAAAGAACTGCAGATGCTGTAAATCAGGAACAAAAACAAAGTTGCTGGAAAAGCTCAGCAGGCATGGCAGCATCTGTGAAGAAAAATCAGAGTTAATGTTTCTGGTCCAGCGACCCTTCCTCAGAACCTCAAATAAATAGTCAAACAGCTGCTTATCTGTTTTTAGAAAATGCTGAAAGGACTGTGGATGCATTATCCAAGGGCCCAAACATTCCTTCCGCATGAAGCAGCACTTTACCTGCATTTCTCACATTCTAGTCTGCTGCATTTGCTGCTCACAATGTGGTCTCCTGTACGTGGAGAAACGAAGCATAGACTGGGTGACCACTTTGCAGAACAACTGCACCCTGCCTGCAAAAATGATCCTGAGCTTCCAGTTGCCTGCCACTTTAACACATCACCCCTCCTGTTCCCTCGCCAACATCTCTGTCTCAGGCTTGTTGCAGTCCTCCAAGGAAGCTCAGTGCAAGCTGGAAAAACAACATCTCATTTTCCGCTTGGGGATCCTGCAGCCCTCTGGACTCAATATCGAGTTTAATAATTTTAGGGCTTGAACTCTCCCATGTCTTAGCCCCCAACCCTACACACCAGGCCTTGTTGTCTCATAGTCTGCCATTACACAGTACCTAATGTTAGTCACTAACATTAACAGTTTCCATTAACAGGCATTCATCCTCCTAGCCAGATCGCTATCCACTCCTTTGTATGTCCAACTGTTCTGTCTCTT
This sequence comes from Ginglymostoma cirratum, assembly GCA_024137785.1. Lineage (NCBI taxonomy): Eukaryota > Metazoa > Chordata > Chondrichthyes > Orectolobiformes > Ginglymostomatidae > Ginglymostoma > Ginglymostoma cirratum. The sequence continues at coordinate 19,360,968 of JAHRHZ010000289.1, forward strand.
TGGGCTGTATCCCTACCTATCATTTACTCCTTACCCCCTCCCCCACCCTATCTTCTGCATGTAAACAACCATTTGCACAGCTATCACCATTTCTGTGGAAGGGTGACTGGATGCGAAACGTTAACTGATTTCTCATCACAGATGCTGCCAGACCTGTTGAGCTTTTTCAGTAACTTTTGTTTTTGCATGTCTGCTAAAACAGTTTCATAATTTGGTTATCAAGGGATTGCAGCAAGATTCCAGATTATTATTTGGTTCTCAGTCCAACACCTGAGACGGACCCTTTCAAAACTATGTTCTTATCCTATAAAATTCTTCTGTGGAGATGCACAACTGAATCTTGAAAGTTCCTACCTCTCGCTTCAAACGATATATGAAAATGAATCTGTATTTTCTGTGCTCTCCCACTCATTTCCCCACACCCAACTTAGTTTCTGCACTTTTCAGCTTTCTATCCAGTTTATTGTTCTGAAATATTTGCCTTTTTGAGGAGTGCATGTAATAGAAGGTGTTGATGGCAACCCCATGATCGTCGCTTTCATGACATGTTTAATTAAGTCATAAGTTACTTGCTTTCAGTTATCATTTTTCAGTTCTGTTGATCACTTTGCAGTTTGTATTTGAGGTCACTTTATTTTCTTTTCTGAGGCAAGCAATGTCTAAACATTCTATGCATTTTTATATAATACATAGAGTTTATAATTCTGTTAAGTAATATGCAAGAATTTGAGAATGATTGAATTAGAGTTGATACAAAAATAGAAATTGCTGGAGAAACTCAGCAGGTCTGTCAGCATCTATGGAGGGAAAGCACAGTGCTGCCAGACCTGATGAGTTTCTCCAACAATTTCTGCATTTGTTTGAGGCCTTCAGCATCTGCAGTTCTTTGCTTTAATTTAGAATTTGGGTTGGTTGGAACAAAGCGTAGTCTGAGCTGAAAATGTGAAATGGAAGTGTTATGTTACGATTGGTGGTAGGATGTTATTGTAGCATGACTTGTTATGTAGACAGTTATCATTCTAAATGTGGACATGGAAATTTTATGTAGAAAAAATGGCAACTGAAAGAATACTTCTTTTAAAAAAAAGAATTTTTGTGCTTTTGATTTCTGTAAATAAGAAACATGTTCATGTTGTACAATTGTTGGTATGGTGTGTACATCAAAATAAATACTTGGAAGGGGGAAAAGGTTGAATTTTTTTTAGATCACCTTAACCTTGTACATTTTATTGGTTTGTAATTGCTCTTTTGAAGAAATAGGCCACTGGACTTTTCAAAGTTACTTGCAATACTTGCTACATGTGGAACATTGAATTTTTAATCTGATCTGTACTTTTCTTTTACTTGATAGGAGATTCTGACAGTATTTATGCACTGCTGAATGTTCTTCAATTGTGTTATTGACTTTAAATGTAATTCACATTGTATCTGCGTATAGTGAGTGATTTTAGTCTTCCTGGCCAGATGCAGGTAGAAAATCCAATCTATTTTCATGAAGCATGAAAAGTGAATGACCATTTCTCTTGTATTTTACATAAATTTTTAACATATCTGTCCAAATTAATAACTGCTTTTCCCTACTTACTGGCTTTTGAAATAAGTGGATGAAAATATGTTTTCAACAGAGTCCCCACTTTCATCTTTGCATAAGGGAAGCAGCTCCACTCATACACGGTCATTTTTCTGAGTAGTGTGTCAGTAAGCTTAGTGTGTGCTTCAGTTGATCATTAAAAATACTTGTTTATAATTAGAACTTTGGTAATTGAAATGAAATGGACATTTGATCTAGATACCGAAATAACCAGCTTGTGCGGAGTTGTCAAAAATACTTTGTAACTGGAATGGCCCACACTCATTTAGCCAAGTGGCAGTGTGCTGAGACTGCAATATTTCAAAGTTTGTAGCACTACAGGTGTAAATAATACCATGAGTTGTGAAATATTTGTATTTATTAAATTAGAATTCATAATGTGACCCTGGAGCATAATTTTGGTTACCATGGGGCTATCCACATTGGAGTTAGTTAAGATCATCTGCTGTAGCCTTATGATTGTTGAACAGAGTGACTCTTGCAGTGACTGATTCAGCCAGCTCATTATATTTTTGTGCTTAGCAATCTCTCTGTTTACCTGTGAAAATGCACAGGTTAATCATTTCAAAACCAACTTATTCAAATTTCAGAAGGATTGAAAATCTCCTGTGAGATTGATTTTGAAAAGTGGATTACTACAATGTCAGTCTAGAATTTTGAAGACAAAGGGTTTTAGGATTGATGTCTTTTAAAATACTGTACTTTGCAGCGTTATTTTATAAATCAGGTTTAAAGACAAAAAAAAGTTTGATTAAATATCATCCTGCTGCTTTTACAAAGATTCAGTTAAAATTGAAATATTGTATGAGCCTTTTCGAACTGGCTTTGGCTTGATTTAACACTTGGTATTAGCTGAATTTTGGATTATCTTTGAAATTCTGGAAGATTATCTTTGCTGAATGCCATGGTGTTCGGTTGGGGTTAAGTGAATTGCTTTCCTAATCAAATACCTTACAATTCTTGGGTTTAGTGTGTTATCTCCCGTTGCAGGCGAAAAGAGAGAAGCTTCCATGGTGTCCTATCTTTTACTAACAAAAAAAACGTAGCGTTTCATTTAACATGTCATTGGCCAAAATTATGTGTTATAGGACCAGACACTATGGTTGAATAATATGTCAATTTTGGTACAGTATCGGGCAGCCTCTGTTTTGTCCAAAATACATATTTGTGCTTGAAAACAAACATGTCAGATCTGACGTTTAAAGCAGCAGTTAAATTTTACAATTTATCTGGCAGAGTTCCACTTTTGCAAGTGTAACCTCCAAACTCATTAACACCTATTTATTTTATATGCATGTACTTGAAAAATATTAATGCATCATAACTGTTCCGACATACACTTAAAAAAAAACCTGGGTCATGTTCTGCTAATTACAATATGAGAAATAAATTCATTTTGTTGGTCTGCAAACAAATGATATAGAAATAGTATATGGATCCCCTGTCAAAACATCCTCTGTGAACACAATCACCTTAATTATTGATTTGTTTATTCTTTCATTGTTGTAGTTGTTTTATAATCCTAGTATTTTTCTTCTTCTTGTGAATTGAAATTTTGTAATTAGAGTATATTTTCCTCTGTTTGCTAACGTTATTAAAGATTGTTGGCCTGAGGTCAAAGTGCATTTCACTACCTTATGTTTGTGCCAACATTTTTGCTAATGAATGGAGGGTAATAGGTTAGCAAGAATTCAGTTTTTGATTGCTGGAAATGTTTGGTTAAATTTAAATCTCAGAGACTTGAAAAGAAACCAACTCCTTTCTTCTCTATCCCATTTATGTCTTCCCTATTTGACATATGCAGGGTTTATCAATAAATGGTGGTGATTTTGTAAAAAGTTAAGTTTTAAGCTAAGGTTTTTATAGGACTGAAGATGTTTGGGGAGTGCAGCAGAATTTATGACTCTCAATATATTGTAAGGATGTGAAATTGTTCACGTTAATAAATATAGATACTTGCTACACTGCTAATTATTTCTCTGCAACCCAAAACCTGAGCATATCTTTGGCACTCAGAAGGAAGAAATAATGTCACTTATGACCTTTCTATTGTGGCAAGTAAGATGTGCTGTTCTGAGCAAGCTTCCTTTTTTCTCCTTTATTTATCACGCTGTCAAACAGATGTTATATGGTTCGTTGGTATTATTGGGCTATTTTCTCCTCTTCAAAGCCAATTATAATAGCTCGCCAGTATCCTGGCTGAGATCACTGAACTCCGCACAGATAAATGGTTAATTTTGAAAACCTTTATGATGAGCATAGCTCATTGCCACATTATGCGGTTTGTCTCCTAAACCAACCATTGAGAGAACTTCCTGTGATTATAGTTTCTAAATGCACCTGAAACTTTGATATGCGGGTAAGGCTCAAAATATTGCATGTGATATAAGAACAGCTTAATTATTATTGTATCTTGGCAAAGGTTAATGGTGGATTTAATCATCACTCTGTGTGTATTAAATTTGAGTTTGAAAAAATGTCAAATTTTTTATATTTAATGTAAATTGAAAGTAGTTTAAGTGGAATTAAGTTGACTTGGAAAGCCGAAGTATTCACAGAAATGATTACTTTGTGAGGCTTTAATTTCCTGAAGCAACTGCTTATGCAGAATCCCATGTCTGGCATATTAATGGCTCTAGTTAAAATGTGTAACATTTCTTAATTCTTGACAGAGCAACACTGTGCAGTGCTGGTGGTTTTTGGTTCAATGTATTCTGTCTAGTTGATTACATCTCAGTTAGTAGTAGACACTATTTATTTTGCCAGGTTGAGATTTAATGTGATGATTTATGCAGTTGACCTTTGGAAGTGAAAACTGTAAAACCGTTCAGTTCTTTATCTGTTAAGTTGGCACAAATTAATCCACTATAATATTATAGTTATTCCATTGATATTTTTGCACTCATTAATTTTGGATAAGTGTATGGCTGATAATTCAACCATTTCTATGACTATGACCATGACCTCTCACCTGCATGTGATAATTTAACAATTATTTTATATGTTATTACATAAAATTAGTTGTAACACATATGAGCAATGAATCAAGACCAGGAGAAGGCTATCCAGCTGCTCAAGTCTGCTCTACCATTCAATAAAATCATGACTGATCTGATTGTAAACTCAAATCTGCATTCTCACTTACTCCTGATAGCCTTTCATCTCCTTGCTTAACAAGAATCTATCTACTTAACCTTTAAAAACAAAGACTCACAGCCCTCTGACAGAATTTTTTTGTTGCCTATCTGTTTTTAAATGGTTAACACCTGACCTGTAAGCAGTGACCCCTAGTTCTAGGTTCTTCCAAAAGAGGAAACATCTTCTGCATATCTACTCAGTCAAGATACCTCAGTATTTCCTGTTTTAATCAATTCACCTCTTACTCTTCTAAACTGCAGCAGATACAAGTCTAGCCTGACCAACCTGTTCTCGAAACATAACGGGCCCATTCCAACTATTTGCCTAATACATTTTCTTAACAGCCTCCAACGTATTGACATCCTTTCTTTAAGTAAGATGGCCAATATTCTGCACAGTACTCCAGATGTTGCCCATCTCTCTCAGACTCTGCTTTGCCATTTCCGCAGCTTTTTAACACCTTCACACCCTTGGCCCCTGTTATTGCTTTCAAATGAGAAATATGTTTTGTTTTGATGCTGTACAAGTTGTAGATGCATGTAGATTTGTCATCCTCTAACACACTCTGTGGCTTACATACTCAATTTATTCAAAGGTCAAAGATTCTCTGTAAACCAAGCTTTTTTCTAAAAAAAACATATAAATAGCAGATGAAGTCACTTTTAGAATACTGCGTACAATTCTGGTCACCCTACTGTAGGAGGGAAGTTGTCAAACTAGAAAGGGCACAGAAAAAAAGTTACAAGGATGTTGCTAGGATTTAGAGGGTTTGCGTTATAAGGAGAGGTTGGATGGGCTGGGACTCTTTTCCCCTAGTGCATAGGAGGCTGAGGGGTGACCTTATACAGGTTTAGAAAATTATGAGGGGCATAGATAAGGTGAAAAGCCAGGGCCTTTTCCCAAGGGTAGGGGAGTCCAAAACTAGAGGGCATAGGTTTAATGTTAGAGGGGAACAATTTAAAAGTGGCATGAGGGGCAATTTTCTTCACACAGTGGATGGTGTGTATATGGAAGGAACCTCATAGGAAGTAGTAGAGGTGGGTACAGTTAGAATGTTTAAGAAACCTTTGGATGGGTACGTGAATAGGCAGGGTTTATAGGGATCTGAGCCAAATGTAGGCAAATGGGACTAGATCAGTTTAGGATACCTGGTCGGCATGGATGAGTTAGACCAAAGGTTTTGGTTCTTTGCTATATGAATCTGTGCTACTTGCTTTTTGCCAATGCATTTCTCAAGGAATATATAACATTCAGTGCACTTTGGCAAAATAATCATTCACGTAATTCAAAAGTTTTAAAAAATATTTATTCATGGGATGTTGCATTGCAAGATAAGCCTTCATTTATTTCCAATCCCTAATTAAACAGGAGAACATGGTTGTGAGCTGCCTTCTCAAACTGAGAGTATAGGGGCATCCGTAGCACTGTTGGGAAGGGATTTAATTCAGCAACAGTGAACGAACGGTGGTATAGTTCCAAGTCACAATTGGTGTGGCTTGGAGATGGAGATTGCTGGTGTCAGTGTGTCCATGTATTGACTGCCTTTGGTCTTTTCAATAGTAGAGGTCAAGTTTTGGATGGTACTCAGTAAGGAGCCAGTACACCTTGCACATTGCCAGTGAGCATTTGTGTTGGAAGTATCAATGTTGAAGGTGGTGGGTAGGCTGCCAATCGAGCAGGCTTCTTTTTACTAGATGTTTCAGACTTCGAGTATTTTTGGAGCTGCATTCATCTAGGGACAAGTGGGAAATATTCCATCAGAGTCCTGACGTGGTTCTTGCAGATGGTAGAAAGGCTTTGGGGAGTAAGGAGATAAATGTATTGTAGGATCCCTAACTTCTGACCTGCTTTTGTAACCACACTTATTTGGCTGGTTCAGTTCAATTTCTGGTTAATGGTAACCACCAGCATATTGTTAATAGGTGGATTCTGTATTGGTAATGCCAAGAATGTCATGGAGTAATTATTAAATTCTCTCTTGTTGGTGATAATCATTGTGTGGAGCAAAGGTCACATATATTTAGGCTTGACAGTTGCCCAGGTCTTGCTGTATAGGGACATGACAGCTTCAGCATCTGTGTCAAACATTATGCAATCATCAGCATTCGTTATCATCGAAGACAAAGCAACCCACTTGATTGGCATTGCATCCAAAAAGATTTACTTCCTCTACCACTGACACGTAGCAGCAACAATGAATGTATCATCTATAAGATGCACTGCAGAACTTCACCAAGGGTGCTTGGACAGCACCTTCCAAATCTGCGACCTCTACCATGTTGAAGGACAAGGGCAGCAGGTACATGATGGAGACACCACCACCTCTGAATTTCTCTTCAAGTCATTCACCATCCTGTTTTGGAAATTTATTGCCTTCCCTGTCACTGGATCAAAATCCCCTAGAACTGTCTCCATAATGATTTTTTAGGTGTACCTATATCAATGGATGACAAAACTTCAAGAATGCTACTATCTACTCAAAGATAGGCATGGATATCTCATGGGTGGACAATAAATGCTGGCCTAGCCAGTGAAGTCCACATCCCCTGAATGAATAAATAACCAAGTCTAGTGACATTACCACCTTTTAAATGAAATGACGTTGTGTTGGTTAATGGTGAATAGAAGCTAAATAACTTAGCACGTTTTGTGCAAATTTGATAAATATAAATTTTCATGCTTAATAGTTAGGTATTTACGTTTTGTAAAAATATTTTGTCATATTATGATATTGATGCTACACTGCCCTAGGTAATAGCACTAACTGTGTGCACTCCGCATTGGCCTATTTTCACCTTTTTCCACATTAGTCATCTTTACTGTTCTGTGCAAATTATCTGCTTAATGTGAAATTATGGGTCTGTGATACCGTGGGTTGTCAATTGGAACCTGTGTAAATGAATCGAAATTAATCCAATTGATTTCATGTCGATTATGCCTTACAATTGTGACTACACTATGGTTTTAAGTGGTGTGTTTTGTCCTTTTTTTTTGAAGGCAGATTGAGACAGAGGTAGTGAGCAGTCTGTTCCAAGCCAATAAAGTCAACAGCTTGTGAGGCCTTAGGTTTTTATTTAAAGTTGCAACAATAGAAGCAGCATAAAAGGGGTCAACCTCCAACAGAACCAGGATTTTAGTTTAACTTTCAGTCACTGTTGGGGTTTGGAAGCTGCTACATAACTCTCCCTGCTACAGCAAAATGCTTGAGTTCTCTGGCTGAATTTTCCCTTGATATATTTTCCTCCTGGACTGAAGAATTGCATGTGAGACCGTCTATTTTACTGAATTTGCCTTTGCCAAGGGTATGTTTATGGGATGCTACTATATTGGAACAGTTGCTTTTTGGCAGTAAAATAATCTGTTATTCTATTAACTTTTCCAGTAGAGTTAAGATATTCCAATTCTTCTTTCTTTTGTTTTTATTATAATGGTAGTGTAAGATTAAAGTCTGTTTTGCTTCAAGCCTGGTACTTTGACCATTCAAAATGCATCTGGATCACCAAGCCTTACACTTGCTTTTAAAAATAGGAAGAAGTTGGGGTTTAGGCTATCTTTTTAATATTTTTTGAGGGGATTTTGTTTGGTCCAAAACACTACAAAATTTTTAACCTGCAATGACAATAACTTTACGAAAAATGTTACTTGCAAATGGGATTGTATTGCCTTTCCTGTTCCATTTTACAAGCAACAAATTTTGGATCATTGGCCTTCAACTGAGATTAATTTGCTGAAGTAGATTTGTTCTTTCCAATTGGTGGTGTCGGTCTGTCTGACCATGCTCTTCAACCTTTGCTGCAGGTGTATATTTAGTATTGCTAAGAGCGCTATCTGAAGCACAATATCACTTGCTAGATTTTAACAGTAAATCTAGATGTTTGAAAACTATGTAGAGTTGCAATATAGGTCAAGGAAATTAGGTATTCCAATTTCATGAATTTAAATTGGAACATTTTCTTTAATTCAATACAGAAACAATAAAAAAAAGTAAGTTTTCTTTACCATTTTTCACACTGCAGAGGAAAGACTTGCTTGGGAATTGTACCTTTCATAATGTCAAGATGCCACAAAGCACTTCACAGTTAAGGTAGTACTTTTGAAGTCTAGGAACTGTTGTAATATTGGAAATGTGGCAATTCATGTGTGCACAGCAAGCTCCTGCCGACAGTATTGTGTTAATGACCAGCCTGCCTGTTTTTGAGTTGTTGATTAAAGGATCAAGACTGACCCACAAGAGCAGAGGTGAACCTTGTGCTTTTCTTCAAAAGATCTTGCTGCACTATTTTAATGTTACCTGCGAGGGCAGACAATTTAATGGCTCATCCAAAAGATGACACCTTTAACATGCATTCTGCCTTATGAATCGATGGAGAAGATCCCACAGTGCCAGACCTGCTGAGTTTCTAGACCACTTTTTGTTTATATTTCTACTATTAATCTTTGTATTAGATGATGCCTCATTACATTTAGTTTGTGTTGTGTGTGAGCAGATAGCTTTGTCAATATTTATAGTTTCACTAACCGTATGCCAAATTAACATGCAATTCAAATTTGCAAGGTTCGTGACTATTGTTCTGAGATCCATTTAGTTCAAATCCATTTTCCCCTTTGTTGTCCATCAATATTATGTATGACTCTTGAGCATTCTTTTCTTGCAAAGTATTGAACCTAACTGTTCTGGTTTCTGTTTCCTCGATGTTTCCTGTTCACTACATTTGCATCACTTCAATTCTCAGACTTAAAGCAAGCTGTGTCTTTATTTGAACTAGAAGCATAAAGACCTCGCCAACCGTCATGAATGTATTCAGAAAGCTGTTTACCATTTTGACCACATGTATTACCTTTATTCCAGTCTGTATTAATATACATAAAATCTCCTAATAATATCACTGCTCTGTATTCTTGCATGTCTCTGAGTCATCAACTAATCTGTCTACTATCTAATCTCAACTGACTCTTCCTCTAATACATGCAGTTTCCCTTCTTATTCCTTAACTGCCTCCATATGGATGTTGTGTTGTTGCAAGTGCCAAAAAATTTATTTAATGATGTGATGGAATTCTTTATTAATTCATGCATCCCATCCCACATTTCCTCAGCTTCTATTTCCTGAAAATGTTCTGCCCAGTAGCATTACATTTCTGTCCTCAGCTGCGCTCAGTCATAACATTAGTGTACTCCTCTGGAGCTTGGGACTATGGTTTGGCATGAATAATGTACAAAAATAAAACTACCTGTTAGGAATCAGTGATTACAAGCATGGGGCTGGATGAACATAGCAGGTCAAGCAGCATCATAGGAGCAGGAAAACTTGACGTTTCGGGCCTAAACCCTTCATCAGAAATGGGGGAGGGGAAGAGGGTTCTGAAATAAATAGGGAGAGAGGGGGAGACGGATAGAGGATGGATAGAGGAGCGGATAGGTGGAGAGGAGGCAGACAAGTCGAAGAGGCGGGGATGGAGCCAGGAAAGGTGAGTGTAGGTGGGGGGGTAGGGAGGAGATAGGTCAGTCCAGGGAGGACGGACAGGTCAAGGGGGTGGGATGATGTTAGTAGATAGGAGATGGGGGTGTGGCTTGAGGTGAGAGGAAAAACAGGTTCGGGAGGTGGAGATGAGCTGGGCTGGTTTTGGGATGCGGTTGGGGGAGGGGAGATTTTGAAGCTTGTGAAATCCACATTGATGCCATTGGGCTGCAGGGTTCCCAGGCTGAATATGATTTGCTGTTCCTGCAGCCTTCGGGTGGCATCACTGTGGCATTGCAGGAAGCCAAGGATGGACATGTCATCTGAGGAATGGGAGGGGGAGTTGAAATGGTTTGCGACTGGGAGGTGCAGTTGTTTGTTGCGAACTGAGCGCAGGTGTTCTGCAAAGCGGTCCCCAAGCCTCCGCTTGGTTTCCCCGAT
>JAHRHZ010000289.1:19371995-19387489 GCA_024137785.1 Ginglymostoma cirratum
GTCTTCTTGGGGCCTGGGATTGGGGTGAGGGAGGAGGTGTGGGGGCAGGTGTAGCACTTCCTGCGGTTACAAGGAAAAGTGCCGGGTGTGGTGGGGCTGGAGGGGAGTGTGGAGCGGACAAGGGAGTCGCGGAGGGAGTGTTCCCTCCGGAAGGCAGATAAGGGTGGGGAGGGAAAAATGTCTTTGGTGGTGGGGTCTGATTGCAGATGGCGGAAGTGTCGGAGGATGATGCGTTGGATCCGGAGGTTGGTGGGGTGGTACGTGAGGACGAGGGGGATTCTTTTTTGGTTATTGTTGCGGGGACGGGGCGTGAGGGATGTGTTCCGGGAAATGCGGGAGACATGGTGGAGGGCGTTCTCGACCACTGTGGGGGGGAAGTTGCGGTCCTTGAAGAATGAGGACATTTGAGATGTGCGGGATTGGAATGTCCTGTCCGTCCTCCCTGGAGTGACCTATCTCCTCCCTACCCCCCTACCTACACTCACCTTTACTGGCTCCATCCCCGCCTCTTCGACTTGTCTGCCTCCTCTCCACCTATCCTCTCCTCTATCCATCCTCTATTCGCCTCCCCCTCTCTCCCTATTTATTTCAGAACCCTCTTCCCCTCCCCCATTTCTGATGAAGGGTTTAGGCCCGAAACGTCAAGTTTTCCTGCTCCTATGATGCTGCTTGACCTGCTATGTTCATCCAGCCCCATGCTTGTTATCTCGGATTCTCCAGCATTTGCAGTACCTTTTATCTCTGTCAGGAATCAGTGACTTCTTGGGATCCACTTTTGAAGCCCCAATTTGAAAACCTTTATATGGGGTAGGATTAAAAATTCGTAATGCATTTGTCGGAAGAAAGGGATAGGAATGGAAAAGAGGAGAAAGCAAAAGTATCATGTAATGTGTTTCTTAATTGGTGGTCAACAATTCAATGGAAATAGAGCTAGGAAACCAGGAATGAGAGGACACAGAACGTGGGTGAACGTAAATTAGAAATGGAGTTCTGTGCTTAGACGGAGCTCAGAGCAAATATGTATGTTTTGGAGGGGTTGGGTGTTTGTTAGTGGGGTTATAGCCCAGGCACATTTAGCATAGTAGGCAAAATTAAACAGCAACAATAGATGAAAAAAATGCATCCTTCCACTCAGGAATGATGATGGTGGTGTGTTGAATATTTTCATCACCTCTGAAGTTCTGTATTTTCATCCATGTTTGGACCAATGCTGTAATAAGTTCAAGTGCTGAGTGTGTGCGGTCAACCCAAAATGAGCATCAGTGAGCAGATTATTCCTTTACAAGTTTCTCTTGATAGGTCTGCCAATGACCTCTTCCATTACTTTACTAATGATCAAGAGTAGTGTGACAGGGTCATAATTGGTCAGAATGGATTTTTCTACCTTTGTACCAGGCAATTTTCCACACACTTGGGTAAATACCAATATTGCAATTGTGTGGGAACAGCTTGACTAGAGCACGGGTAATTCTGGAGCACTAAACTTCAGTACTATTTTCAAAATGCTATCTGAGCCATCTGTGATGCTATGGAGGCTTCTAGGATGGCTCATCCACTTGGCACATCTTGCTGAAAATAAATGTATATACTTCAGCCATTTCTTTTGCATTGATGTGCTGGGTTCCCCATTGTTGAGAATGTTTGTTTGTGGAAACCCCATCTCTTGTTGGTTGCTTAATCGTCCTTTGTCTTTCATGTTGCAAGACTGCAGAGCTCAGGTCTGATCTTTTGGTTGTGGGATTGCTTACCCATGTGTTTCATGTGTTGCTTCTGCTGTTTGGTATGCATGTTATCTTGTGTTGTAATCCCACAAGGTTGATGACTCCTTTTTAGGTATGCCTGTTGTTGCTCTTCTCATGCCTTCCCGCACTCTCTATTGAACTAGGGTTGACCTCCTGGCTTGATGGTAATGGTAGAGTGGGAGATATACCGAGTCAGGAGGTTATATCTTATGGTTCACTGTAATCCTGCTACTACTGGTGGCCAGTTTTGAGTTCCCAGATTTGTTTGAAGTGCTTACTATTCAGCACTATGATATTGCCATACTACACAAAGGAGGGCATCTTCAATGTGAAGATAAGATGTTATGTTTACAAAGACTGTGTGGTGTTCACTCCTACCAATACTGTCATGGATGGACACATTTGCTAGAGGTAGATTGATGAGGAGAAGAGCAAATAGATTTTTCTGTCTTGTTGGTTCCACCAGCTGTAGATCCAGTCTAGCCGCCCTATCCATTATGCCGTAGCCAGTGCTGGTGCAACTAAACCACTCTTGATGGTGCCTGCTGAAGTACACAGAGTGCATTCTGTGCCTTTTCTACCCTTCAGGTTTCTTCCAAGTGTGACTCACTGGTGGATACGGATTCATCAGCTGAGGTGAGGAATAGGTGGCAATTGGCAGGAGATTTCCTTGCCCACATTTGACAGGGCAGTCCTATCCTATCTGTGTACCACTGTGCCATCATCTTTTTGGAGAATCTGTTCTGCTAGTGGGACAGAACATACTTAGTGTCGGATAATGGCACTGTCCGGGACACGGACACACACACACACACACACAACCCTACCATAAATGAGATTGTCAGGCTGTTGCTTGTCTAGTCTGTATTTTGCCACCTTTGGCATGAGACCTAGATGGAGGACTTTGCTGTCAAAAGTGCTGCTTTTGCTGCTGTTGTTTCCACTATATAAGTCAATGCAGGCCCATCCTGTTTCCTGGAGACAGTAAGGACTGCAGATACTGGAAGGTGGAGTCAATAAATGTGGAGCTGGAAAAGCACAATAGGTCAGATGGCATCTGAGGAGCAGGGAAGTCAACGTTTCGGGCAGAAACCCTTTGTCTAGACTGGATAGGGGAAGGGGAGCCCAGAGATAAATAGAGAGAGGGGCTGGGCCTGGGGGGAGGTTAGGTGGGATGGAGATGGGTGGATGCAGGTAGGGAGTTATTATGGTTGGTCAGTGGGAAGGCTGGAGTGGATAGGTGAAGTCAATATTTAGGCCTCCTTCCCAAAATTCACATACCTGACTGCCCCGGCCGGCCTATTGTCTCTGCCTGCTCCTGCCCCATTGAACTCATCTCCGCTTACCTTGACTGTGAGTTTTTCCCCCCCCAATCCAGGAACTCCCCACCTATGTCCTGGACACCACCCATGCCCTCCACCACCACCAAGACTTCCAATTCCCTGGCCACCAATACATCATCTTCAGTATGGACATCCAGTCCCTGTACACTTGTATCCCCCATGCAGGTGGCCTAAAAGCCCTCCGTTTCTTCCTCTCCCACAAGCCCAACCTGTCCCCCTCCAATGACACCCTCATCCGCTTGACAGAACTTGTCCTTGCCCTGAACAACTTCTCCTTTAACTCCTCCCACTTCCTACAGGCTAATCACCCCAAACTCAATTTTATCTGGACCATCTGCAATATCTCCCTCTCCTTTCTGGACCTCTCTGTCTCCATTTCTGGTTACAGCCTCGAAACTGGCATCTATTTCAAGCTCACCGCTCCCACAGCTACCTGTACTGCCTCTCCTATCACCCACCCTCCAGCAAGAATGCGATCCCCTACTCCAAATTCCTCCACCTCCAGATGTCCCCTTTTTTCAAGGACCGTAACTTGTCCCCTCCAGTAATCGAAAATGCCCTCAACTGCATCTCATGCATTTCCCGCACTTCTGCCCTCACACTCACTCCCTCCCCCCAACAAAAATAAAGACAGAATATCCCTCATCCCCACATATCACCCCACCGACATCTGCATCCAGTATATTATTCTCCACCACTTCCGCCACCTACAATCCAACCCCACAATCAAAGAGGTATTTCCCTCCCCATCCCTATCTACCTTTTGTAGGGATTGCTGTCTTGGTGACTCCCTCATCTTCTCCACACTCCCCACTAACTGCACCACACACGGCACCTTTCCCTGCAACTGCAGGAAGTACTACACCTGCCCCTACACCTTCCCCCTCACCCACATTCAAGGCCCAAAACAAGCCTTTCATATCAGACAGAAGTTTAACTGTACATCCGTCAACTTGGTCTACTCTGTGCGCTGCTCCCGATGTGGCCTCCTCTGCGTCGGTGAGACCAGGTGGAGACTCTGAGACCGGTTTGTAGAGCATCTGCGCTCTGTTCATGACAAGCGACAACACCTTCTGGTCAACAACCGTTTTAACTCATCCCACTCTCTGGATGATATGTCCATCCTGGGCCTCCTCCACTGTCACAGTGACACCACCCGCAAACTGGAGGAGCAACACTTCATGTCCCACCTCGGGAGCCTACAGCCCGGTGGACTAAACATGGAATTCACCAGTTTTAAAGTTTTCCCACCTCCGGCCTCATCCCTTATCCAACCCTCCCTCTCATCCCCTCCTCCTTGACCTGACACAGCCTGTCGTTCTTCTCTCCCACCTATCCCACTGACCAATCTCCACCACTCACTACCTGCACTCACCTATCACCATCCCACCTACCTTCCCCAGCCCCACCCCTCCTCTCTCTACTTATTTCCCAGCTCCCTTCCCCCTCCCCATTTCTGAAGAAGGGTCCCAACCCGAAACGTCAATGTTCCTGCACCTCTGATGCTGCCTGGCCTGGTGTGTTCTTATGGCTCCGTACTGTGTTGCTTCTGACTCCAGCATCTGCAGTTCTTGCTATCTCATAATGTATCTGAACTCACGTTATCTCATTTTTTGAAGGCCTCCCACTTTCCGACTGTCCCTTTACCTGTGAATAGTTTCCCCTGGTCGACTTTTGAAAGTTCTTCCCTATTATTATGAAAATTGGCTTTGTTCCAATGTAAAACTTTAACTTTTAGATCAAGTCTAACCTTTTCACGAACTATTTTAAAACTAATTGAACTATGATCACTAGCTCCAAACTGCTCCCCCACTGATATCTTAGTTATTTGTCCTACCTTATCTCCCAAGAGAGAGCCAAGTTTTGCCCCTTCTCCAGTATGTACATCCATGAACTGAATAAGAAATGTTTCTTGTACACACTTAGCAAATTCTTCTCCTTCCAAGCCCTCAACACTGTGGCAGTCCTAGTCTATTTCAGGAAGTTAAAATCCTCAACCATTACAACCCTGTTGTTTTTTCAGACAATCTGAGACCTCCTTACATATTTGTTTCTCAGTTTCCTGCTGACTATTGAAGGGATGTGTAGTACAGTCCCAATAAGGTGATCATCCCTTTCCTATTTCTTAGTTCCACCCATATAACTTCACTGGATGTTCTCCAAGGAATATCCTCCCTGAATACAGCTGTAATGTTATCCCAAACGAAAAATGCCACTCCCCCTCCTCTCTTGCCACACTTTCTATCCTTCCTACAACATCCATACCCTGCAACATTAAGCTGCCAGCCCTGCACCTCCCTGAGTCACTTTTCTGTAATAGCTACGCTATCCCAGTCCCATGTTCCCAACCATGCCCTGTATATTGGCATTTACCTGCATAGCAATTACAAGAGTTCTGAGTCTGGCAAACTAAGTAAGTTATATAAATTCAAATTACTGCCAGCTCTGGAAATCTGAAATAAACACAATTCTAGAGAAATTCAGCAGGTCTGACAGCATTTTTGAAGAGAGAGTTAGTGTTTGGGTCTGATATGATACTACTTCAGAAATGAGTTAGTTGTTGGATTGAAATGCAATCTGTCAGCATTCCCTCTTCTTTTCCTTCTGGGCAGACCCCTCCAAGGTCTGTGTGCAGCAGCGACTTTTGGAACTGGAAGTCACTGCTGGTCACGGTGTGTGAAACCTCAGAGCAACTGCGTGCGCGCAGCCACACAGCTTAGAGAGAACGTTGGTTAAAGTCTGCTGTGGCCGTGAGACCTCTACCATGAGAGAGATTCCCTGTAGTCAGTCATCTTAAACGTCATTCAATAAAGTCAGTGTATTGAACACACTGTACTGTATTGTACTTGAAACTTGGTGTCAGTAAAGCCACTGACGAAACTTTACAGAGGTCAAGTAAAAAATATAGCTACAGATCAGTGCGCTGTCATTGAAAAAGAAAAACTGATGATCACAGTAAAAATACTGCGAAAGAGAAAATAGTTGCTGTTTTTCTCCCACCAGTTCCCATTGAAATTATAGGGATACCTGGCAAAAGAAGGAATTCTTCCATGAACAATGACAGAATTATGCAATACCTACAGATTTGTTGAGCAAACTAGAACCAGTACAAATGGCTACACCTCTATGATCTGACAAAGATTATTTCAAAATATATTCCATCTTAAAGCACTCTGAAGCATGAAATGAAATTGATTACAGTACTCCATGCAAATTCAGCCTGGTCATAATCATACAACATGGAAACAGGCCCTTCGGTCCAACTCGTCCATGCCAACCAGATCTCCTAAACTGAAGTTGTTCCATTTGCCTGTGTTTGGTCCATCTCCCTCCAGACCTTTCTTATCCATGTACCTGTCCACATATCTTTTAAATGTTGTAATTGTACCTACTTCTAGCACTTCCTTTGACAGCTCGTTCCATAAACGCACCACCCTCTATGTGGAAAAATTGCCCCTCAGGTCTCTTTTAAATCTTTCCCCTCTCACCTTAAACCTTTGCCCTCTAGTTTTGGACTCCCCTATGAGGGGGGAATAAACTCAGCTATTCACCTTATTGATGCCCCTCATGAATTTATAAATTATATTAAATTAAATTTATAAATTTATAAATTTATAAATTATCTATACGATCACCCCTTAGCCCCCTACGGACCATGGAAAAGAATCTCGGCTTACCTAGCCGCCCCTTATAACTCAACTTCTAGCCTTTGCAACATCCTTGTAAATCTTTTTTTCACCCTTTCCAGTCTAATAACATCCTTCCGATAGCAGGGCAATCAGAATTGTACGCAGTATGTGGCAATCAGAATTGTATGCAGTATGTCAAATGTGACCTTACTAATGCCTTGTTCCGTTGTAACATGATATCCCAATTCCTGTATGCAATGTTCAGACCGATGAAGGTGGGCCATTGCACTGCATGATAATAGTGTTTTACAATTTCTGAGTTTATGGCTGAAGTGAAAGTTGCCATAGCCCCATAGTAGACTGTTCTCTCATTTAAGGCTGTTTTGATATTGACACAGGGTCAAAACATGCTTCGCAATAATGTGATAGTGGCAGGTGATAGAGCCTCCTTATTTTCCCTCTGATAAGGTACCTAGGATCATCCTTTTGGCTTATATATTGGAAAGCTGGATTGCTTGGAAATAGATGCTTAATTTCCAGTTGCTAAACTCCCTAACAACAAATTGTGAAGGTGCTTGGAGTTTTTTTTTGAAGTTAATGAATATAGTGATGTACATATTAGCTTGTGTCTGTCCAGGTTGTGCACATAGTTTATTCAATTTTCAGAACACTATATTGCTCTGCTTGAGCACTCAGTTGTGGCATACATCAAGTTGGGCTATTTGCAAAGACAAGTGCTATTCTGCATATTGTGATAGAAAATGTTGTTAGGTACTGTAGGAGGAAACTATGCATTGCGGCTTCCTTTTACCACTTATGACCTTGGTGCTGTTACACAGCTTAAAGTAGAATAAATAGTTCTTTTGTGCTATCTGTATTAAATTGTCTGCTTTACCTTCAGACTATAAATGTAAAGAACTGTTGGGGCAGGCAATTCGTAATTCATCAAGACTGCAGCTTCGTGAAAAAATTCTCAGGCTTATGCTGAGAGGAATCTGGTTTGTGGTTTGTAATAATTAGATGCTAGATACCAGAAATGATGTATAATGTTTTCTTGAACTTTTTTTAGCTCTGTCTTCTGTGGAGATTCTTTGCGTACTTTAAAATACTCAAGCAGCTGTAACAAAAAGTTCTTCCCCAACTTATGAGCAATTCTTTCTTATTTCTAATGCTCAATCAATTTATATTTCAAAGTTTCTCAATTTCTGAAGGTTTAGAATATAAGATGTTTGTTTCTTTTATAAATGGCAACTACTATGTACAGCTTCACCAGTCTGCACTTCAACTTTAGTAGTTTGGCTAGTTCAGTTGTGTTCCAGCAAAGCTGATTAAAAATACATCTCAGTGTATTACCTTCAGATTGTGCCCTTTCCAGCTGACCTGTCTATTTTCGTAGCTTGTATGAATTTGTTTTTGTATGTACCTGTTTTCTTCTACTTCCCAAGTAAATTGTCTCCAACTTGTAACAAGTAACAACTTGTGCATTCTGTTCAAAATCACAGACCTTGTGATGGTTTCAGATTTATCAAGACTGCAGCTTGCATGAAAAAAAGCACAGGCTTTTGCTCACACATGCTTTCAAATTCCCTCCATCAAATTGTGCAGCGAGACAAGTCCCTTACAATGCAATGTTCCAAATCGTTTCTGAATTCCTGTTTTTGTATGACTGAATTTCTTCAGTTCAACTTTGAAGGGGTTAACTTTTATTAGGACTGCACCTGACTGGAATGGATTGTGATTTTTAATATCCAGATTGTAACCGGAAGGATATTATGCCTTAAGCAGATAGTTACAGATGACATTAAGAGGGTTTATGATTGTGGTTAACTTGTTGAGTACTAAGTTAAGTCTGTAAAGTCATTGCAGCATTCACTTGGTTCAGTTGAGTATTTTTTCCATCAGAGAATGATTAGTCATACGCATTTAGAGATAATAACCTGCAAGGAATAGGTTAGAACCAGCTGACCAGCAATCTGAGGACTTTTGGGCTATACTGACCCTGACATTAACTTAATTCATCAAAAATAAGTTCCGTGTATAAATGTGATAGAACTGATAATCACATGCTTAAGTCATGTTTTTCTTTGTCTTGCTGTGAGACATGAGAACAGCATTATTGTTAATTAGTGCTCACATAATCTAAGCCTGTGCAGAAATGATGTTTCTGAAAATCCTCCCATATATTGCTTGTGAGGCAATTTCAGATTCCTTCAGGCTTATTTATTTTAATTCTCCTGTTTGAATAGGGTGTTTCACCTGATATAGCAATGTACATCTTGCTTCCTTTAGAATGAGGAATTGGCGTAGAAATCATGGTAGATCAACAAGCACTTATTACAGTTACAGTGAGTGTACAGCAATGAGGAGACCAGCTAGTCCAAAAGATCTGTGCTGGGTTTCTGTTCTCCCTATTCTCTTCCCACTCTATTTTATCTAATCTATCACATGCTTCTGTACATTTTCTCTTTCATGCTTATTTAGCTTCCACTTCGCAAAGATGCATCTATTTGCCTCTATTCCTTAAAACACGTTGCGCACAGTTACCACTCTTTGGGTGAAAAGAGGATTCTTGAATTGTCTGTGGATTTAATAGTGACGGTCTTAGATTCTTGATGTCCTGGTTTTGTAAATGGCCGTTAGAAGAAATATTACACTTAAAATCGAAAGTGTATAAAGCAAATAGACAATGATGTGCATATATCTAGGATTTGATGCTAGCGCTGCAATTTTCATGCTTCATGCTGTAGTCTAGGCCCTTTCTTATTTTGACAAAGCTGAGTAATTGTCAAGCAGTATGAAGGGGTCACTCCCTTATTGTGAGTATTGCCCCCAATAGAGTGTTTCACCCGATGCAGCAACGGCATATCTTGTGGTATATTGGGCATAGGAATCATGGTGGAGACCAACAAGCACTTATTACAATTAGCTACTACACACAAGCATTACATTCCTCAGACAAATATGTTTCAGCAGTAAAAATAGGTAAAGTTACAAAAGAGGACATGCTTCCTGTAGAGTGTCATTCTTTGAGTGGTATGAGGTAAGATGGAGTGTGAGAACTTCATACCCTTGGGTCACATGCTATGGTGCATTGATGATCTAGTGAGCACACTGACTGTGAAACATGACTGAGCCATCCTGCCCCATTTGATGGAAGCACCAACGTAACAACTGGTGACAAGAGTAGGACCTAGCGCACGAACTGTGTGCAAATGTAGTTCTTTCTTTCTGTCAGGTGGTGACATAGCCTGGAAACAGCATGGAATTAAGGAGGTAACATCAAGGGAAATGTTCACGAGGGGCCTTGGGCTGTAGTCAACGCCAGGCAAGATGGTACTCACCACTGAATGGGCCAAGAGTCTTTGAAATAACCTTGGGGGAAATGAAAGGAGTTGAAATTAAATTACAGCTGAAACCAGAGGCTTGGCCTAGGAGCCTGAAGACCTATCTGGTATGCCATCCAGCCTAAAGTGGAGGCGGAACTGGAATGGCTGTGAATCTGGGAGCATTGGAACCAGTAACCACCAGTGAATGGGCCACTCCTATCATCCTGGTTTTAAAAACAGATGGCTCAGTGACTTTAAGGTCAAAATCAACCCAGCCCTGAGTGCAGATCAATAACCCCTTCCACTCATAAAAGACCGATTTCAGTGGACGAGCCGGGAAGAAGAAATTTTCAAAAATGGATCTGTCGAAGGCCTACCTACAGATGCGGGTCACAAAGTAGTTTCACCGACCACTGATGATAATGACACACAGGACTTTTCTGCTACAAGCATTTTCGCACATTTCAATGTTGGCACTTTTTCAGAGGGCTTTGGATCAAAGATTAAGTGGGTTCCCAGGAGTCTAGTGCTATCTGGGCAATATTTTGATTACTGGATCCTCAAAAGAGGAGCATTTGAAAGATTTCAGGAGCACAGCCTACAAGCAAAAAGAGAATTGTGAGTCTTTTTTTAAAGATTCTATAGAGTATTTGTGCCATATAATCGATGGTGAGGGACTACACAAGGCGTCCAAGAAGGTGGAGGCTATCGTAAAGGCCCCCAGAACAGAGAATGTGTCCTATCTGAGATCATTCTTGAGACTTGTGAATTACTCTGGCAAGTTCGTGTCTGATCTGGCAACCGTGCTAAAACCCCTACATCAGTTGATGGGAAAAGGGCACCGTGGAAATGGACCCAGGAATGTGAGGTGACTTATTGGAAGGCGAAGAAGCCTTTAAAAAGTTCTGAAGTGTTAACACATTTTGACCTGAAGTAGTCACTACAGTTAGGGTGTGATGCCCTGCCTTATAGGTTTGGTGCTGTATTGTCACACATCTTACCAAATGGAGAGAAAAGGCTCATTTTGTTCGCATTGGGGTCACTAATAAAGACAGAGGGGAATTGTGTTCAAGTCGATAAAGAAAGATTGAGCATCATGTTTGGAGTTGAAGTTCACCCAATTCCTTTATGACACACTTCTTCCTACTGACCGACCACAGACCTCTAACCTCTATTTTGGCCCGTATGTGGGGTTACTGTCATTGGTGATAGCATGCCTGCAGAGATGGGCACTGTCTGTATCACCCAACTCATATATGATCAAATACTGACAATTGGAAAAGCATGGCAATGCAGATGCCTTATCAAGGCTGTCACTACCATGGAATAAAGATGTTCTCGACTGGAACCTGAAAATTATGTACATTTCCCAGGATGACAAAGTGCTGGTGTCAGCAAATCAGGTCCAGAATACTACTCGGAACAACCTTGTTTTGAGCCGAGTGGTGGGCTCAGTCAAGGACCAGTCATGGAAACTGCCCAGAAATCATGCCCTTACCTGTCCAGGTGGTGGGAGTTGTCCATATTGGACAGGTGTTTAATGTGTGGAATGTGAGTTTTTATCCCTCCCTCAATAAGAGGAAAGGTGCTGGAACAAGTGTACCAGGGGCAACCTGGCATGGTGCAAATGAAGGAGATAACCAGGAGCTATTTTTGGTGGCCAAATGTGAACTTGCAGATTCAAGAGAAAGCAGGATCATATGAATCTTGCTCATTAGTAATAAAGACACGACTGTTGTTGCCTCAAAACCATGGCAATGGATTTACATTGATTTCATGGGACTGTTAGAGGAGTAGGTGCTACTGGTGGTCGTGTGTACCTGCTCCGAGTGGCTCGAGGTGGTGATCATGAAGTCTGTTTTGGAGGTAGCAATGATAGACTGACTGGATAGATATTTGCAAACTTTGGGGGAAGATCACGGAGTCATATGTGTGATCAGCTGATTGTCATGTTGTGACAAACTGCTAGGCGGAGAGATTCACTCAAAACTTGAAGCAGACCGCAAAAACTTCACAAAGGGAGGAGTTGCTAGGATAGAAAATCAACAAGTTCCTCAGTGTGTATAGGAACATGCGGCATGACCCAGTATTTGCTGATGTATTTCATGTTCAACCACCAGCTGAGAACCATATTTGACTTACTGCGACTGGAAGAGATTAGATAAGTGGTAGCGTGAAATCAAGAAGGACAGATGGCCAGACGGGTGGGAAAGTCAAAGCTGAGGATATTCCAAAGAGGGGCCCGGCATGACATGTCTGAGGGAGAAATGGATCCCAGTGGTGGTAGGAGCTCAAACATATATGGTACAGACTACGGATAAACTAGCTCGAAGTAGACATGTGAACCGGCTGTTTGGCCCATCTCGCCAGCTAGGGAAGACCCTCCGAATACTGAGCGGTACAGTTGTAACCAGGAGTGTTGATTGAGCTGTATGTCTCCGAGCCAGGGTTGGTCATACCCAAGGAGGAGACAACGGCAACGTCGCAGGGTAAAAACAGCCAATCAGAGAGAGACATATCTGCAGAAAAATAGGAACCCAGAACACTAACCTAGAAAATGTTCTTGAGATGAGGAGATGGTTGTCTAGGAACTGCCATCCCCCTAGGAGAATAAGCGCATTGATGTGGTTTACGGGTACAAGGTCTTGTATAAGGGAGTAGTGGTCGTTCTTTCATGTTTGCCATGGTTTTGCAAGTATTCTTGACTGCGTACATCTGGCCACAATGCTATATTATTTTTATAATTAATGTATATATGCTTATTAATAGGAGTTTTTGAAATAACACCCTTTCCCCTTGATGTATGTAGCTGGGAATGCTGCCCTTTTAAGAGAGCTAGTCAGGTGACCCAGAGAGGTGGAACATGGGAGCAGCCTAGAACCAGCAATGGAGGTGTGAGCATCATCAGTAAAGTGTTACTGTTCACATATACCATTCAGCTACCTTGCGCATATTTCCTGGTTCCAAAGGAAGCACCAACTTAGCAAAGAATTATATGTTTTTAAACTCCAACCCCAATCGATAAATGTCAAAATTCCATTTGCCTTCTTAATTATTAATTGCACCTCCATGTTAAGTTTTATGATTCATCCACAAGAACACTCTGATCCCTTTGTGCTGCACTTCTTTGTGATCTCTCTCCATTTTAATAATAGTTTGCCTTTTGATTTTTCCTACCAAAGTGTATGAAAGTACACTGCCTGGCATTAAACTCCATATGCTAAATTTTAACCCCACTGTCTCCCCAAATCTATCTGTTTCCCCTTGCAGATTGCGCGTCACAATATACTGTCTCTCCTGCCACCTATTTTTGTATCGTCAACAAATTTGGATACATTACATTTGTTTCCCTCTTCCAAGTCATGAACATAGATGGTAAATAATTCTGGCAATAGGACTGATTTTTGTAGTACTCCACTTGTCCTGTCTTTCCAAATTGAAAAAGGCCCATTAATCCTGACTTGGTCTTTTATGTGTTAACTAATCTTCAATCCATGCTAATACGTTGTCCCAGTGCCATGAGCTCCTATCTTGTACAATAACATTTTATGTGGCGACTTATCAGAAATCCAAACACAATACATCTACTGGTTCCCCTTTATCAAGGTAGACGATAAGCTTCATATTGTGGAGTAGCATATGAGAACAATATGTTTACATGACTGGTAATAAAGAAAAGAATTTCGTATTAACATTGGGCAATTTTTCTTTACATAAGGAGTTAGCAAAGAATTTGGAATGGACCTGAAGCAGCCAAGGTGATAGTCTTTTATTAATTTAAGAAACCACTGGGTAATAATGGGCCTGTAGGATGAATTGTGGTCAAAACTGCATTCTTCATGATTTTTCTATGGCTGATAATATTGTGTGAACATAATGGTATCTTTTTCTTCTTTCATGTTTTTCCTGTAATAATGGCCAAATTATACATAAAATTTCATGTGGTCTAAATAAGGCCAAGCTCAAGATCAACATTATCATTTCTTTCATTGTATTGTCACTGAAACAAATCTTAGCATTCTGTTTGCAAAATCTATTTGCATCTGTATCAGTTACGGTTATTACAGTTTAAAGTGATCTGGTGGGAAAGAACAGAGAAGATGAGGCGACTAGGTTTGCAGATGAGGGTATTGCAGTTGATGCAGTCTACATGGACTTAAGGGTATTGGGAATATCTTGTATGGCAGACTGGTTAAGAAACTAAGACCCTTGAGATCCAGGATAATTTGGCAAATTGGATCCAAAATTGATATAGTGGTCAGGAAGCAGAGAATGATTGTCAAAGGGTGTTTTTGTGACTAGAAGCCTGTAGCCAGTTGCATACCACAAGCTTCTGTGTGGGGTTCTTGCTGGTTGTTGTGTACGTTAATATAGGTTTGATGATGACACGAATTTAGCCATTGTAAACAGTGAAGAGGAAAATTTTAGACTACTGGATGATGTAGACAGGCTTATTAGATGGACTGAACAGTAGCAAATGGAATTTAATCCTATAAAGTATGAGGTGATGCATTTTAGGAGGACTAACGAGACAAAAAGTATATGATGAATGGTATAACCCTGAGAACTACTGAGGATCAGAGGGATGTTGATGTGCATGCCTGTAGATCTGTGAAGGCAGCAAGACAGATAGATAACAAAATCAGAAATAGCTGGAGATTCTCAGTAGGTCTGGTTGTATCTGTGGAGACAAAGCAGAGACAATGTTTTGTGTCCAGTGACCCTTCTTCAGAACTTCAGAACAGGTAGATAAAGTGGTTAAGAGTGCATATGGGATACTTGCTTTTATTAGTTGAAGTGTTGAATACAAGAGCAAAGAGGTTATGATGGAATTGTATGTTATGTTAATTAGGCCACCACTGGAAGACTCAATGTAGTTATGGTTGGCACACTATAGGAAGATTGTGATTGCGGTAGAAATGGTGCAGGAGAGGTTTGCCATGATGTTGCCTGGGCTGGAGTGAATCATCTGTGAAGAGAGACTAAATAAGCTAGGTTTTTTTTAAAAGAGAAGGCTGATGAGGGTTGGGGGAATCTGGTTGAAGTCTACAAAGTTCTGAGGGTTTAGGGTAGATAGACACATTTTCTTTTGGTGGAGTAATCAGTAACCAGAGGGCACAGTTTTGAGGTGGGGAGCAGGAGGTTCAGAGGGGATTTGAAGAAATCATTTTCTATTTAGTGGTTTGTGGATATCTGGAACTCGCTGCCTGAAAGGTGGTACAAATGGGAACCCTCAAGATATTTAAAAATAATTTAGATGAGTGCTTTAAACATCGTAACGTGCAAGGCTACGGGCTAAATGCTGGAAAGTGGGATTAAGATAGATGGATTGTATCAGAGATAAAAGGTACTGCAGATGCTGGAGATTCCGAGATAACAAGCATGGGGCTGGATGAACACAGCAGGTCAAGCAGCATCATAGGAGCAGGAAAACTTGACGTCAAGTTTTCCTGC
>JAHRHZ010000289.1:19387889-19404029 GCA_024137785.1 Ginglymostoma cirratum
CTGTGTTCATTCAGCTCTACACCTTGTTATCTCGGATTCTCCAGCATCTGCAGTTCCTATTATCTCTGATGCTATTTTAATAAACTTTGGTGAATTTCTACAATACATCTTGTCGTTGATACACAGTGTAGCCGCTGAGCTTTGGTGGATGTAGTGGTAATCCACCAGGCTGTTTTGTCCTGGATAGTGTCAAGCTTCTTGAGTTTTGTTGATTCTGCACTCATCCATGCAAGTGGGAGTTCTATCACATTTTAGAATTGCAATTAGTAGATGGTGGACTGTCTTTGTGGGTCAGGAGATGACTTAACTAGTTACGGGATTCCCAGTCTCTGACTTGCTCTTGGTGCCACAGTATTTAAATGGTTAGACCAGATCATTTTTTGGTCAATGGTAAACCTTGCGGATTCAGCAGTAGTAATGACATTAAATGTCAAGGAGACATGGTGAGTTTCAGTCTTGTTGGAACTGGTCATTGCCTGGTATTTATGCAACGTGAATGTCATTTGCCACTTCAGCCCAAACTTGGATCTTGTCCAGGTCTTACTGCATGTGAACATTGTTTCAATTTCTGACAAGTCACAAATGGTATTGAATATTGTGCAATCGTCAATGAAAATCTTTACTTCTGATTGTATAATGAAAGAAAGGCTATTGATGAAGCAGCTGAAAATGGATGGGCCAAGAATAAGACCCTGAGGAATTCTTGGAGCTGAAATGACTGACTTCCTTTCTGCTAGGTATGGTTCCAATCAGTGAAGAGGTTTCCCTTGATTGCAGTTGTTTCCAGATTTGCTAGAGCTTTCTAATGCCATCCTCGACCTTGATGCCAAGAGCAGTCACTTTTGCCTCACCTCTGGAATTCGGCACTTGTGACTCACTTTTTGAGCCAAGGCTGTAATGAAGTCAGAGGCTGAGTGGCTCAAATGGAACCCCAGCTCAGAGTTACTGATCGGGTCATTACAAGTATGTGCTGCCTGATGGCTCTGTAGATGTCCCTTTTCCATCACTTCATTAATGATGGGGCAGCAATTGTCTGGGATGGATTTCTCCTTTTTTGTGTATAGGACACAACCTTGGCAATTTTCCACATTTTTTCCACATTGTCAGATAGTTGCCAATGATGTGCAACTATATTTGAACAGCTTGGCTAAGGATGTAGCAAATTTTGGAGCTGTCATCTCCAATACAGTTGCTGAAATGTTGTCAGGGTCTACGCCTTTGCAGTATCCAGTACCTCTTGTGTTTTTTGATGTTATATGGACTGAAGCCACTGCTGGATCCTGTGGAGGAGACCAAAATGAATTGGCACTTCTGGCTGAAGTTGTTGCAAATGTTTCAATATTATTTCTTGCAATGGCTTCCCTATTATTGAGGATGAGGCATTTTTGAAACCCTCCTTTATTGAGTTGTTTAATTGCCATTCACCATTTATTACTGCATGTGGCAGGACTCTGAAACTTGGATCTACTCTAATGGTTGCGGAGTTGCTTACCACTGTTTCTTGCTACTTAAACTGTTTAATATGCAAATAGCCATGTGTTGTAACTTCACCAGTTTGGCACCTTATTTTTAGATACGCTTAGTGCTGCTCCTGGCATGCCATCCTGCATGCTTCTTTGAATCAGAATTGATCCCCCGCTTCTTGGTAATGGTAAATTGGGGGTAGCAGGGTGGCACAATGGTGAGCACTGCTGTCTCAGCGCCAGGGATCTGGGTTCAGTTCCAGCCTTGGGTGATTGTCTGTGTGGAATTTGCACCTTCTCCCCAGGTCTGTGTAGGTTTCCTCCGGGTGCTGTGGTTTCCTCCCACAGTCTAAAGATGTACAGGTTAGGTGGATTGGCTGTGCTTAAAAATTGCCTAGTAGTATCCAGGGATTTGCAGGTTAGGTGACTTAGCTGTGGTTAAAACAAAATGCCATGCAGGGTTACGGGAATTGGGTAGGGGAAGGGGTGGATCTGGGTGGGATGCTCGTTGGAAGGTCAGTGCAGACTCAACTCTCTGCACTGTAGGGATTCGTTCTATTATATGCTGGGTATGAGATTGTAGATTGTGTTTGAGTAAAAGATGAGATAGTCTTGTTAAAATTTAATGGAAAATTCTAGAAAACAATGGTCACTATTTACTAAAGTTTCCTTCCGTAACATGATTATTAATTAGCATTTTTTTGTTGCACAGTACGAAATCTAGCCTATTCCCCACTTAATTCGTCAGCATATCGCTCCACTAAAAACAAGCACATTCTACAAATTCTTCCTCCATAACATTAGTGCCCAGTAATACCAGTTTACATTGAAGATTGTATCACACATGATTTTAGCATCCCCTGTCTACTTACACCTCTAACTTCCAGCTTTATGCCATGCTCTGCAATATCCCTACTGTTTGGTGATGTAAAAACTACTCCTACCAACATTGGCTACCCTTCCATGTTTCTCAGCTGAAGCCGAACAAATTCTAAGTCCTGTTCTTATAGATGGAAATCTTCTCACCAATAACTGATCCCATCTATTCTTCTTGCCACCTCAATCATTTTTAACCCTAGTCCTCTTAGCTGTTAAATAACAATTAAACATTTTTGTCATAATGAAGCAAAGAATTGCTGATGTTGGAAATCTGAAATGAAAATAGAAATTTGTTTAGTTCTGAAAAAGGGTCACTGGACTTGAAACGTTAACTCTGTTTTCTTTAGCAATTCCTGTTTTTGTTTAATATTCAGTTCCTAGTCATCCTGCAACCGTGTCTAAATAATGGTAATTAAAGCATACTATTTAACTTTACTAGTGCCATCAATTTACCGATCTTGCTACAAATGCTACATATATTCAGATAGTGTTTTTAGTTGGATGTTTCTAACACTGGTTGTTTTAGGTTTTTTTTGCTGTTTTCGATTTTCATTCACAGTTTTTCTATTTGACATAACAGCTTTGTTTTTGTTCTGTGAATTCCCTCTTAGGTCTTCATATCCCAAATAAGCAAGTTTAAATCTTTCACAATGGCACAAATAAAAATCTCCAACATGAGGATGTATGACCAAATCCTGTTAATGTGTAATCCATTCTTCTTGTACAGATTCCATCTGCCCCAGCATTTGTTCCACTGATCCAGAAATTGTACCATTGTACCATTTTACCAGCAATGTGTTCATTCACTCAGTCTTCCTATTTCGATACTCACTAACATATGGTCCTAGGATTTGTCCTCAGATTTACTGCCTTAGAGGTCCTGCTCTTCAATCTCTTAACTTTTACTGTAAATTCTGCTTTCAGGAGCTTACTACTTCTTTGTATCTCTGTTTTGTCATCCTTTCTGTACCACCCAAAAGAATATTCTTCAGCGTATTTGTGACATTCTTGAACCTGGCACCAGAGAGGCAATATATTATCTTGGAGTCATGTCTACAGCCACAGAAATGTTTATCTAACTGTTGAATTGCCTACCACTATTACCCTTCCACTCATGCTTCTCCCCACAAACACTTCTGTACAGTTGAGTCACTTGCTATGCCTTGTGTTTGGCTGTCAGTACACTCCTCTGATGAACCATCATCATCGCTGGTATGTGAGAGATTCAGGTGACTCCTACCTGGTCTTTCTACACTGTCTTGTGGTCACCCATCCCCTTTCTGTTAATCTGCTGTTAATCTATAGTGTGATCATTTTGATAAGCATGCTGTCTTCGTAGCTCTCAGCTTCCAAGGTGCACCACAGTGACTCAGCTGCCACTTGAGCTCTAAGACCTGAAGCTGAAGTTTTTATGGCAAGAGACACATCCCACGCATGTGATTGTCTAGGCCACATGAAGTGTCTACAACTTCTCATGTAGCACAGAATGGGCGATCCAGGCAGCCAAGCTGAAGAAGATTCTGAAAGAGAAAATTAATCTCCATTTAGAGTGGCAAGGTTTGATAATGGCCAATAGACATGGCTTTGTTAGAGGGAGGTCATGCCTTACAAATTTGGTGGAATTTTTCAAGGAGGTAACCAAGTGTGTAGATGAAGGTAATGCAGTTGATGTAGTTTACATGGATTTTAGTAAGGCCTTGGACAAGGTCCCAAATGGGAGACAGTGAACAAAGGTAAAAGGATGTAGGATCCAGGATAATTGGGCAAGTTGGATCCAAAATTGGCTTGGTGGACGGAAATAGTGTGTGACAGTTGAAGGCTGTTCATGTGACTGGAGTCCAGCGGCCAGTGGCGTACCACAGGGATCTGTGTTAGGTCCCTTATTATTTGCAATATATATAAAAATCATGTAGCTGAAAATGTGGGGGGTAGAGGTATGATAAGTAAGTTTGTGGATGACTTAAAGATTGGCTGGCTGGTTGACAATGAAGAAGAAGGTCTTATCCTACAGGCATATACGGGCAGATTGGGCAGATCAGTGGCAGATGGAATTTAACCCTGTAAAGTGTGTGGTGATGCACTTTGGGATAAATAACAAGATAAGGTGTACTTGATGATGGCAAGACTCTAGGAGCATCTGAGGAAAAGAAGGTTCTTGGGATGCTTGTCCCCAGATCCCTGATGGCAGCAAGGCAGGTTAATAGGGTAGTTAAGAAGGAATCCATTACACTTTTCACCAGTTAAGGCATAGACTTTCAGAGCACGGAGACTATGTTGGAGGTCTTCAGGACTCTAGTCAGACCCCAGCTAGGGTATTGTGTGCAGTGTAGTAACTTCATGAGAGGAAGGATGTGATTGTACTGGAAGGGATGCAGAAAAGATTCACTAGGATGTTACCTGGGATGGAGCATCTTAGCTGTGAAGAGAGGCTGGATAAGTTCTGGTTGTTTTCTTTAGAGCAGAGAAAGTTGAAGGGATCCTGATATAGATGTATAAGATTATCAGGGGTATAGACAGGATGAATAGAAAGCAGCTGTTCCCCTTAGCTGGAAAGCCAATAACAAGGGGCACATTTTTAAGGTGAAAGGCAGGAGGTTTAGAGGAGATTTGAGGAATAATTCTTTCATCCAGAGAATAGTAGGGGTTTGGAATGCATTGCCTGAGAAGGTACTTGAAGTAGGTGACCTCACAATCTTTAAGTTATGTTCGGATGAACATTTGAAATGTCATAACCTTCAAAGCTATGAGACTAATGTAGATTTAGTGTATTTCTGGCAGTACAGACTCATTAGGCTTTTCTGTACTTTATGATTCTATGATTCTAAGCTGTCCTGCTATGCCTACTTTTAAATTGTCTCCAGTTTACAGTAGTTAAGAAAGCAGAAAGAAAAATTACTCACCAGTTGCCTCCAATTAATCTAGCTCTGCTCCTGACTGCCTACCTGAGGGCCCTTTTCACACTCGCATTTCCTTAATGCTGCTGATTGCCTATCTTGTGGTCCTTCTCTTGTCTGTTCCTCCACGTGCTGCTCAGTGTTTCCTCTGACCTGCTCTTCTAGCTAACACTGACTGCCTGAATCAGGGTCTCCCCGTGCCTGCTTCTCTCCCAATGTTTCTTCTTGCTCATTCCTCTGTTAAAGACTGATAAGCCCCCAGGATCAGGTAGTCTGTATCTTGTGGTCTTAAAATAAGTGGCTGCAGAAGTAGTAGAGACATAGGATATAGACTTCCAAAATTCCTTGAATCTTAGAGGCACCTCACAGATTGAAGATTAACTAACACTGTTTTCAAGGAAAAGGGGAGACAGAAATCAGGAATTTTTTAGATCAGAGATAAAAGGTACTGTAGATGCTGGAGAATCTGAGATAACAAGCATGGGGCTGGATGAACACAGCAGGTCAAGCAGCATCATAGGAGCAGGAAAACTTGACGTTTCAGGCCTAAACCCTTCATCAGAAATGGGGGAGGGGAAGAGGGTTCTGAAATAAATAGGGAGAGGGGGGAGGCGAATAGAGGATGGATAGAGGATGGATAGAGGAGAGGATAGGTGGAGAGGAGGCAGACAAGTCGAAGAGGCGGGGATGGAGCCAGGAAAGGTGAGTGTAGGTGGGGGGGTAGGGAGGAGATAGGTCAGTCCAGGGAGGACGGACAGGTCAAGGGGGTGGGATGATGTTAGTAGATAGGAGATGGGGGTGTGGCTTGAGGTGAGAGGAAAAACAGGTTCGGGAGGTGGAGATGAGCTGGGCTGGTTTTGGGATGCGGTTGGGGGAGGGGAGATTTTGAAGCTTGTGAAATCCACATTGATGCCATTGGGCTGCAGGGTTCCCAGGCTGAATATGATTTGCTGTTCCTGCAGCCTTCGGGTGGCATCACTGTGGCATTGCAGGAGGCCAAGGATGGACATGTCATCTGAGGAATGGGAGGGGGAGTTGAAATGGTTTGCGACTGGGAGGTGCAGTTGTTTGTTGCGAACTGAGCGCAGGTGTTCTGCAAAGCGGTCCCCAAGCCTCCGCTTGGTTTCCCCGATGTAGAGGAAGCCACAATGGGTACAGCGGATGCAGTATACCACATTGGCAGATGTGCAGGTGAACCTCTGCCTGATGTGGAAAGTCTTCTTGGGGCCTGGGATTGGGGTGAGGGAGGAGGTGTGGGGGCAGGTGTAGCACTTCCTGCGGTTACAAGGAAAAGTGCTGGGTGTGGTGGGGCTGGAGGGGAGTGTGGAGCGGACAAGGGAGTCTCGGAGGGACTTCGTTTAACATTTTGTTTAACATCTGTAGAAGTGCTAAGGCTAAAATCCATTACTGAGGAGGTTATAGTAGGTCACATAAAAATCATTTTGTTTACAATGCCTAATCACATGCCTAATCACAGCAAGCAGCTGTGTTTACCTAATTTATGAAAGCGTTTTGAAGAAGCAAGTTGGGTGAAAGGGTCCTGAAGGTATGTAAGGTATTTTCTAATCAATCCGTTCAGAGACATTATTACCTACCTCTGCAGCAGGTAGGACTTGAAAGGTGGCCTCCTGGCCCAGAGGGAGACATACTGTGCACAAGAGCCCTCCTGATCAATGTGGTATACATGGATTTCCAAATAACATTTGATATAGTGCTATATTAAAGGCTACAAACAAACATATCGAAACATAGAAGGTAGGCCCTTTGAGCCTGCTGCACCTTTCATCATGATCGTGGCTGATCATCCAACTCAATAGCCTAATCCTACTTTCTCCACGGATCTTTATCCGTGCTATATCTCGCTGCATCTTGAATACATTCACTGTTTTATCATCAGCTACTTCCTGTGACAATGAATTCCATCGGCTCACCACTCTTTGGGTGAAAGAATGTCTCCTCATCTCTGTCCTAAATGGTCTATCCTGAATCCTCAGACTGTGATCCCTGGTTCTGGACACACCTGCCATCGGGAATATTCTCCCTGTATCTACCCTGTCTAGTCCGTTTAGAATTTTATAAGTCTCTGTGAGATCCCCCCTCATTCGTCTGAACTCCAGCGAAAACAATCCTAACCTAGTCACTCTTTCCCTTATATGTCAGTCCCACCATCCCCGGAATCAGCCTGGTAAACCGTCACTGCACCCCCTACAGAGAAAGAGCATTTTTCCTCAGAATCATCAAACATATTAGCGTGGCCATCTCCATGTTGATCAAACCTTCAAACCTCGGTTATATCTGACCCAACTGCCTGATGTAAGCACCAAGTTGGAAACCTTTTTATACCTTGCAAAGCAAGGTGAGCACTGCATTTAAGAGATGTTCTTGTAAATCAAAATATGAAGAAATAAAAAAAAACTGTCTTATCCTAGCTACAATTGGTCAGTAGGCTATCTGATTCTGAGGAAGAGTCGCTGGACCCAAATTGTTAACTCTGACTTTTACTTCACAGATGCTGCCAGATCTGCTGAGCTTTTACAGTAACTTCTGATTTACAGTATCTGCAGTTCTTTTGATTTTTTTTAAGCCATCTAATTGTTCAAATATGAAATTAGAGACCTCCATGACAATAAGCATCTGTTTAACCCTCTTCCAACATATTTTTATCACTTGTGTATATTTTCAAGATCTATTAACAATCCATTGACAACTCCCTTCCTGGTGTGCCTCACAATTAAAAACCATGAGAATATTAAAAACACCCAGTTAGATTTCTTAGGAGCTGAAGTCCAACATCATCAATGAATGTCTAGTGCATGGAATATATATGTAATGTATAGCATTCTTATTTTTGTTTTTGCTCCATGCTATTGAATGTTCTTGCCATTTTATCTGCATAATCAAATGTCTGTCCTCTGCACTTAATGAAGTCAAATTAGCATTCTGAGTGAGTTCTGAGGAAAGGTCACTTGAACCGAAATATTAACCCTGATTTCTCTCCGCAGAAGCTGCCAGACCTGCTGAGCTTTTCCAGCAATTTCTGTTTTCGTTTCTAATTTATAGCATCTGCAATTCTTTTGTTTTTTATTCAAATTAGCATTCATTATCTAAACAATCCAGCACCATGTTGGCCATAATTTCATCATGATGTTATTCTAATTCAAGAAAAGTCGAAGTGTTCAATGAGAAATGATTACTGGGCAACACACGCATTTTAAAATAGTAGTTAGTTGATGAACATGTGAAAGAAAAGCTGTGAAGATTACAGGCAAACTGAAGTTTCCTGCTTTTCTCAAGTCATTCACCAAAAAAAAAATCAGTCATAAGTTGGATGAATTTATCACATATTGTTTTTGACAGACATAAAGGCTTCCTAGATCCACTACTTCCATAATGTTTTATATGGTTGGCAAGAAATAGATCAAACTTAAAAACAAGTTCTGTTAAGCCAAGAAAGTTCCCATCATATGATGAGCCAAAATTTTCATCGCCTCCCCTCAAAGCTAGTCAATGTTCTGCTAATGTGTACACAACTGCAATAACCCATTCACTATAAGCTTCCAGTACTCTTGCTCTGTTTTTAATCTGTTTCTTCAATATATCTAAGCAGTGTTGGATTTAGGCATACTCTACATCTTTGGGCCTCACCTTATGAGGGGCCATTACATGTGAGAAAATATGTTCAGATTTTACCTAATTGGTTGAAAAGTAGGAGACAGGAATAAAGACTACCTAAAATAGACATTTTTGATCTGATTTGACAGAAGTACACTTATATGGCTACACAATATTACATAAAACTCCTACTTGGATATTAAACAATACATGAGCACATCTTTTCAACAATCCTCCGAGTTCTCGTGATGTGAATTCCAGCAGGGTTTCAGTGATCATTAAGCCATTACCTGTCAGTGTTGTCAGTGATGTTGGGAAGAATTTTGCAGATCAAAAGTAAACACAACTGATTTTGGAGAGTATACTGGCCATGCCCAAGTGTATTTTCACCATCAACTCGCACTGAATGAAATGAACCCTTTGTAACTGTACCTAATTTGGCTTTTGCATGACTGCTTAGATTTTTCAAATGAGCTGTTGAATGTTGACACTGGCACACCTTTTTCTATTCAGATTGAAATATCATCATCAGTTAAGACATCCCAGAGACGAAGATCATTCAACTTTGTGTATTTATTTTCTTTACCTGGGATTTCAGATTCTGTAACATTCTAAGGTGTAGTAGTCACATTCGTATCCTTATCATCTGTCCCAGTAGAAGAAATGGATATTTCTGGTTATTGTTGACTTGGTTGACTGTGTATGAGACCCCTCCTGTATTACAGTGAAATACCTGTCAATTTTCAGTAATTGTTTTAGCCATTCTTCAACCTGCAGCTTTATTCTCTTCTGATGTGCACGTTCAAAACCTCTCTTTATTTTTAACAGGCTTCTCTGTAATAATGAGAAATAAACTCCTGACAAACTCTTTAAACTCAATCTTTATTTATAAGTAAAGCCGAAGTTTTTTAAAAAAATCAATAATATATTTACCTGATATCAAAGAAAGAAGGAAGTCTTTTTGAGGCTTTAATTGTTTTTAGAAAATAGATTAATTTTTAAAAGGAAGTAGTTTTAAAATTAAGAAAAGACTTTCATATTTATTGTGATCTTGAAAACCACAAAAGCCATATATTTGGTGATTGAAGTGTTTAATTGGATCATATGACTGTTGAAGGTCAAGGGAAAGGGCTTGCACTGTGGAGGTTTTTCTGACCCACATTGATATTCTGCATTTCAACAGTGAGAAGCACAGGAGCCTGGGAGTTTGAGCACTGCATTTCCTAATGGAGGCTGGGAATAAGTCTTTCTGTAATGATGCTTAATGTCCAAGCAGGACTGTTTCATATAATATTGTGTAGCCTTTTAAGTATATATTTTTGTCAAGTCAAATTAAAAATGTCTATTTTAGGGAGTCTCTATTCCTGTCTCCTCCCTTTCAACCAATTACTTAAGATATGAAGTTTTTTTCACATATAGTGGCCCCTTGTAAGGCGAGGCCCGAAGACGTAGCTTATGTTTAAATGCAGCACTGCTTAGATATGCATAGATTTGTCTTATTGGAGTGTAATTATGGACAGCATGGTGGCTTAGTGGTTTGCACTGCTGCCTCACAGCACCAGGGACACAGGTTAAGTTCCAGCCTTGGGCGACTGTGTGGAGTTGGCATGGTCATTCATGTCTGTGTGAGCGGAGATGTACAGGCTAGGTGGATTGGCCATGCTAAATTGCCCATGGTGTCCAGGGATGTGTAGTCTTAGGTGGATTAATTGTGGGAAATACAGGGTTATAGGGATAGGGTAGTGGGTGTGGAGCTGGTTGTGATACTGTTTGAGCTGTTGGTGTGAATTCAGTGGGCTGAATAGCCTGCTTCCATACTGTAGGGATTCTGTGATTCTATAATAAAATAAACCTGGTTGTCCACCTTGTCTTTCGAATTTCTGTCAAGTTTGTTTACTGATAGCCTCCTGTGCCTTCAGAAAGAAAATGTAACAGAGATTACGGTTTGAAATTTTTGAACTTGAGTATTTGTCCCAAAATCCATAAGGTACCTCAAAAGGAATAGCCCTTTACTTTGAGCTTCATTAGAACAAGGTGATTGCTGTTTCTTTTCAGTGTCGTAATTTGTGTCAAGCCCGTACTGTAGTCACTGTGCGTATTTCTAGATTGTGACTGGAGTCATAACCTGAATCCAGAATGAACGTTTGAGTGCCTACATTTTTCTAGGAATCAGCATATTAAATTGAAAAATCGGGAGGGGCCCGGAGAACCCCAACTCCCCAAACTGATCTGAGTAAGGCTTTTCTTGAAGGGACAGGTTAAATAACCTTTTGTGGCTCCTTGAAGCCGGTGAAAGATATATTCTTTAATTAAAAGGTTTGATTGTGTATTTATCAATATATAATCATAGATATAAATGGTAAACAAATTGCTTTTATTATAATCTGCTATTGTAGTGTATTATTGAAATGTGGAATAAGGTCACTAAGCTTAATTTTAGGTTGAAGTACTCAGTTCTGTCCTCTATGTAACCCTATTTTGTCCAAAAAATGTTTAAAGTGAGCAATTGTTTTCTAATAAAAGCACAGTGAAAATGATATTGAATTACAAATATAGTTGCAACAATTTATAACTCAATGTAGGACTTTCAAAGTAGCAGGAAATACATCCATGATGAGTGATGTGTAATGTTTAGTACCAGGTATGGAACACAGAAGTGTTGCTGAGCAAAGAACGAACACTTCCTAACTGGCAAACAAATGAAAGTAAAATTTTTAAAAATTCGTTCATAGATGTGGGTATTGCTGGCTAGCCAGCCTTTATTGCCCATCCCTAATTGCCCAGGGGGATTAAGAGTCAACCACATTGCTGTGGGTTTGGAATCAAATATACTCCAGACGAAGTAAGGATGACAGTTTCCTTCCTGGAAGGCTATTAGTGAACTAGATGAGTTTTTCCTAACAATTGACAACGGATTCATTGTCAGGATTAGATTATTAATTCCAGATTATCATTGAATTCAAATTTCATCATCTGCCATGATGAAAACCAGTTCTAAACCAGTCCCTAGAACAATAATCTAGATTAATAGTCTAGTGCTACTGTAATTGGACCACTGCCTCCTCACATACATTTGTGCCACCTCCGATTGTACATGCACAGCTCATTGATTGTTACAAAACAGCATTATTAAAGATGTTCTGAGTGTATGTCGTGCCTACTCTGTGCTGAGACATGGACCCTGATATTTATGGCTAGTGCCCGTTTTGGTTACAGAGTTTATAGGGGAATAATCTGGAAATGCAAAGGTGCTTTTG
This sequence comes from Ginglymostoma cirratum, assembly GCA_024137785.1. Lineage (NCBI taxonomy): Eukaryota > Metazoa > Chordata > Chondrichthyes > Orectolobiformes > Ginglymostomatidae > Ginglymostoma > Ginglymostoma cirratum. Next base: position 19,399,995 of record JAHRHZ010000289.1, read on the forward strand.
AGTTTATCATCATCATGTCTTTGTTTAATTTCTAAGTAGCAGTCAGCCAAATTGACAGGCTGACTGATGGGAATATTAATGGTAGAGGACACAATTTGAGATTATTGGAAAGAGTCCTTGGAAATCAGAAAACGTCAGTGGTTGGTGAATACTATCAAAGAGGCTGTTGGCATGCTGAGCAAGTTTGCCAAGAAAGCTTGAGAGTTTAGAAATGGGCGAAAGCCTGATAGATGCAGGACCAGGTCCATTTGGGTTACACAAACATCCCTGTGCCTCCTGACTTGAAAACATTGCAATGAAAAGCCCAGCTGCTTTCTTCCTTAAACTGCTTAAACTCAGCTCTAGGAAGCTCCAAGTGTCGTCAAAATATCAGCAATATTATCACAGACGAGCCTTTTCAGCATAGATTGCTTGGATTCCCTGAAAGCCAGCATGGTTAAAATGGCAAGATAACAAGGTATAGAGCTGGATGAACGCAGTAGGCCAAGCAGAATCAGAGGAGCAGGAAGGCTGACGCTTCGGGCCTAAAAGAAGGGTCTAGGCCCGAAACGTCAGCCTTCCTGCACCTCTGATGCTGCTTGGCCTGCTGTGTTCATCCAGCTCTACACCTTGTTATCTCAGATTCTCCAGCATCTGCAGTTCCTACCATCTCTGAAACATTGTTAAAATGGCAACCGGTAGGCTCTGGGTAGGTTGGGTCGTTGTTGCGTACAATGCCTTGTTTCCCTAAACCTTCCCTGCCTACCCCTCCCCGATCCTATTTCCAGTGCTGCCATTACTGCATGGCGTATGCATAACTCCATAAAACACATAAATTGAGAAGAATCACGACCACCATCTCACCACCTCTTTCCCCCCCCTCGCCCCCGTAAAAAGAAAAAAAAAATTGAACTTAATGACTCCCAGGTGTCAACTTTGACAAAAGCACTTTGATGATGTAAGAACTTAGCATACTAGAATGCCTCAAAGCGCTACATAATTTCGTTAGGCCAGCTGTTACGTAACCCCACACTTGTGTCTCTTGACATCCCAAACAGGTTTTAAATGAAACAATACTGCGGCAACTTTTTTTTGAGAAGAAAACAACCTTAATTTTTTTGATCTCTCTATTCAGATTTATCTGTTGCAAAGAAGAAGTTTGCAGAATCTTTAAATGAATTTAAGTTTCAGTGTATTGGAGATGCGGAGACAGATGATGAGATCAATATAGGTGAGTTTTATTGTATTTTCTTCTTATCTTATTAGCAACAAGCTTCACCATTCCAAAAAGATAAATTGTTCAATGACCATTGCACAAAATTGGTTAATAGTGACTTGTAACTCCCTCACAGACTTGTTTAGTTCACTCAGCATTTTATGTCTTCAGCGCTCACGTACTGAAAAATTTACATCAATAGGTCACACATCTAATTCGATTCTGTAAACAACAAATGGTCCTAGTCTCAATGCAGTTTTTGTATTCTATTATGCTTACACTCTTCATCTACGGAACAGATTACATTTATAGTGGTATCTCATTATCATGAATTGCCTTTGTTTTGTGATGGATAACAAAAATACTGCGAGAAATAGATGCCCACTAAAGTATGAATGATCAGAATTGGTATTTAAAATAAGATTTACTGTTGTCATTTCTCTAAGTAATTGTCTCAAAATAGAAACCTGAAGGGAATTGGAGGCAATGTTCCACTTTTGGTGGCAGTCAGTTAGTAGGTAGATTGTTTGTTTCATCTCTGTTTCTTTACCATGTATTTTCCCTTAATAATTTTGGTCTTCTACATAAATAAATGGAACATGAGAACAATTTGTAAATCCAGGGACACGCTAATGAGAGACAGGCAAGGGCCATATGTTGAAGCACCAGTGAATTATGCCACTGCATGATTCAGTAATTTGTTCAGTTTTGTTTATGTACTTGATGGCAACAGCCTAATTTGTGCCCTTTTAATGCAGTGGCATAGTTTGGTATTATTTTTCTTTCAGCAATTTTGGTCTTTTCTACTGGCTAATTATACTTTCTTTCAAAGCGAGGTCACTTCAGGAGTTTGCAGGAGTTCTAAAGAGCCTTGAAGATGAGCGGGGACGTTTGGTGAGTGATTCCTTAGGAAGTACTTGCAAACTGGAGCACTATGATAGCAGTAATGAGGACTTGGCATTAGAGTAAGATTTTATATGGGAAAAATAGAATGTACAATTGGAATGTTCAGTATTCTAGGCAACTTTAAGCAGGGTTTTGGGGGGGGAGAAAAGCTGATTTGCTGGTGTAATTATGCCCTCGTCTGGTTTGTACTGAAAATGCACGCTTTAAACCTCACTGTTTTAATATAATCTGAATTAAATTTTTCTAAAGTACTAAAGTTAATTTCTGAATTACTTTGGAAAGATTCTTGCATACTTTCTTTGCCTCCACAGGCTACATGTTAACTATTGTAGGTGTATCGCTTTTTCAATCAACCTATTTCAATGTGTCATGCCATACTAGCGTTGCTAACATGTCCTGAAGTGAGACTTGAACCTGAAGCTTCGGGTCCAGAGATAGGAGCACTACCACTGTGCCACAAGACATCTCTGCCTTACCCTTTATTTCATTACGCAGAATTAGCGCAATATACTAGCCTATCTGGGAGTAGAGGGTCTGATTGGTTTGATTAGCTGTCTGTCATGTAACCTGTCTAATTTCACTTTACTTTGACTTTAGTATCTGCAAACAAAATTGTTCAAGGAAAAGCCTGATGGAACAAGTGCATTTAATTCATTTTGCATTGTTCAAGATTGCTTAGCTTCTCTCTTCGCACAATCTTGTATTAAACATGGCATTTAAATAATTGTGGTTTACATTAATGCAATTTGTCCCTTATTTGCAATACCAAAGGGTTCATGTTTCGGAATACAGCAGTTCAAGGGAAAGGTTGACTACCACTTTCTCAGTACAGATTGAGCTGTGTGATCATTGTGGACTTACCACGATCTGAGAAAAAAAAAACTTGTAACATTCTTCTACTTAAAAGATGTATGTGGGTGTGAAGTGAGGCACTTGATCAAGATTAATATTCGAATGCACAGTGATATCTAAGAATAGACAATTGTAGCTATGGATACTTCCTTGACTTGAGTAGCAAATCTCGTAGCCAATACCGTAGGAGTGATGGACAGTGTTTCCATTGCTACGATAATCATTCTAAGAATGAACAAGGGCAGTGAGTCGAGGGATGACAAGGGTTATTCAGAGTTCGATAAGGAAGAGGAAGAAAACATTTGTTAAGTTTTAAAAATATGAGAGGCATGGAAGTGCATTAAAAATGGGGGAGGTCCTTGAAAAGTATAGAGAGTGTAGGGGATTGCTTAACATGGAAATTAGGAAAGCAAAGAGGTGAAATATTAAATTTAGCCACCAGGGCCCCAGCAGTCTCCTCCTTTGCCTCCCATAGCAGCCAGGGATACAGCTCATGAGGCCCTAGGGATTTATGCACCTTTATGCCTGCTAAAATATCTAACACTTTCTCCTTATTAATCTTAACATGTTTAGTACCTCACCACTGTAACTACAATACCTTTCTTCTGTGTGAGTACAAATGAGAAGTACTCCTTTAAGACTTCACCCACGTCCACTGGCATCATGCACACATTGCCCCATTGGTCTCTAATAGGTGCTGCTCTTTCTGTGATAATTCTTTTATTCTTAATAAACTTAAAAAAAAATGTCTTGGAGTTTTTGCTGTTCCTGACTGCCAATGATTATTTTTATACAAAAATATAAGCCATATAGACAGTAGATTGGGAGAATCTTTTCACCATGGTGGACGTATCTAAGACAAGAGGACATAAGTTTATGGCATGGCGACCTGAGAGGGTGTCAGACGCAGGCACTCTCGCCACATTTAAGAAGCATCTGGATGAGCACTTAAAATGCCAGAGCATAGTAGGCTATGAACCTAGTACGGGTAAATAGGATCAGAGATAGGAACTGCCGTTGCTGGAGAATCTGAGATAATAAGGTGTAGAGCTGAATGAACACAGCAGGCCAAGCAGCATCAG
>JAHRHZ010000289.1:19404429-19427547 GCA_024137785.1 Ginglymostoma cirratum
GGATGAACACAGCAGGCCAAACAGCATCAGAGGAGCAGGAAAGCCAAACAGCATCAGAGGAGCAGGAAAACGTCAGCTTTCCTGCTCCTCTGATGCTGCTTGGCCTGCTGTGTTCATTCAGCTCTATACCTTGTTATCGCAGGTGAATAGGATTCGTGTACAGTCGGCTCTGCTATGGCTCGATAGTTGTGTTCCTGCGCAGCATAGTGTTATAAAAAATCACGCTATAGAAATAGCAGGGCCTATGGGAAAAGTGGAGTTAGGGTCAAACCACCAAAACATATCATTCAAAATTGCTTAAAAATCACTCAAAAGCCTTACACAAAGGGTATCACTGTTTGAATAAATGTTTAAATCATATCTAATAGTGAAATAAAAGTATATTTAATGCCTTACCTGAAAAAATGTCAAGATGACTTGATGGGGCAGGTGGTTTTGAGGTTGCTGTGTTGTTAATGCAGGTTCTGAGGGTCGTCGTCGTCGTCGTCGTCGTCACCACCACCACCACCACCTTCAGGTGCAGTTGTGGTTGCAGAGTTAGGGCAAAAAATAGTTAACCCAGAAATGGATGGCTGTGGTTCATCGTCTTCTGACTGTTTCTTGGGGGGTTCACTTAAAAAAGACACCCAGTTGTTGTTGCTTTGCTCTTTTTCTTCTTTCATGAAGACGCTGTTGATAGGGTGCCAAATAAGATCTTATTCTATGAGCTGCTGCCTTGCAGCATTCTGCATTGTAATCGTTGACCTCTAACAGCTGCAGTTGCTTCTCAATTTCCCTCAGGATAGAAGACCAAACAGAAGTGGAAAGTTCTCATGGTGCTGCATCCTGGATGCTGACATCTTCATCTCCAGCTTCCACTTCCCCCTCAGCAACAAGTTGCTGCAGATCAGCTGTAGAGAGGTCTCCACAGTGGGAGTCAAGCAGCCCTTCAACATCCTCACTCTCAACTTCTTCAAATCCAACTTGCTTTGCAAGATAAACACAATGTTCTTTGATTCTTGCGAGCTCCTCTCTCTGATCAAAGCCTTTAAAATCTTGAAAAAAAATTTAGGAAAAGCTTCTGCCAAACTGCATGCAAGCAGTGCTTACTGACATCACCTAGGGCTCCACGATAATGTCAATTGCATTCTTGATGTTAAAGCTCTTCCAAAATTGAAGAACACTGTCCTTATCGCCCTCTGTGGCTGCAATCAGCCTCTTAAATTTGCACCTTAAATAATAAGCTTTAAAAGCTGCTCTTGCAACCTGATCCTTGTGTTGAAGGAGAGAGGTTGTGTTTGGGGTAGAAATAGTACTTCGACGTTTTCAGAAAGCTCACCAATGTTGGAAGGTGGCTTGGCACATTATTCAGGATGAGGAGAATCTTGAAATCCAAATTTTTTTTTCCCTATGATACTTTCTAAAAACACCTTCCAAAACATCAACAATAAGGTCAGAAAAAATTTGCCGTGTCATCCAACCTCTTTTTTTGCTTGACCGAAAGTAGACGCCTAAAGTAGATTTTAAGGCTCATGGGTTGGCAGAGTGATACACCACCACAGGCTTAAGCTTTAAGTCTCCACTGGCATTGATACTGAACAGCACAGTCATACGAACCTTTGCCAGCTTAAAGCCTGGAACATGTGCTTCATTCATAGAAATGTAAGTTCTTGATGGTGTTTGCTTTCAGAATAAACCTGTCTCATCCAAATTGAAAATGTTATGAAATGTTATTGAAATGTTATGAAAAACATTGTGGTTCTTAAAACCAGCAAATCAGCCACTGCTAGCAGTAAAGGCAGGCACATCTGCAGGATTTTCAGCTTTTTTTGTTAGATCTTCACAAATTGATAAGGCTTTGTGTTTTATGGTGAGAAAAGTGGTCCCAGATGTATTTTTTTTTGATCTTCTATCCACACACTTGGAAGCTGTTCCATCTCCTCATGTTCCTTTGTCCGTGAACTCTCAGATTTGCTAGCACTGAGATTTATTCCAGCAAGACAGCTTGCTTTAATCTTTTCTGCATTGTCTCTAATGGCGTGTAAGGTAGATTCCTTTATTCCAGTTATGTGAGCTATAGCACATACTCTCTCATTACACTCAAAATGCTTTATGACGTCTAGCTTCTCTTCCAGTGTTATTGCCTTTCTTTTATGTTCGCCACCCGCAATTTTATCACCAGGATGCTTCTTGCTAGCATTCTTTTCACTTTGTCCTCGCACTTTTGTGGGTAACATGGCAGAATTTGCAAACAAAAACAAAAATCACGGAGCCCTGTACCTCTCATGGAATTTGCTTCACAACAGAGCCTGCGAAATGATCATGTGTCGCTGGCACAGAGACACTTTTGGTGCTAACATAACGTGTATTCAAGACAAAGCCTGTGAAACGATCATGTGATGCTGGTGCAGAGACTCTTTCAGTGCTAACATTGTGCGTGCTCAGGAGAATGCCTACGAAATGATAATGTGATGTCAATGTGTACTCATCCACGCACCAATGGAATTGTGTTATAACCATGACAAGTTGGCATTTTAGAAATAGTGTTCCCCTATTTGTCAGCCATGTTATAGGCAATTCGCATTGCTAGAACACGTGTTATTGCAGAACTAACTGTGGTTTGATGTTTATTGGTCAGCATACATATGTTGGACCAAAGGTAAAAGAGATAAAAGGTACTGCAGATGCTGGACAATCCAAGATAACAAGGCGTGGGGCTGGATGAACACAGCAGGCCAAACAGCATCATAGGAGCAGGAAAGCTTGACGTTTCGGGCCTAGACCCTTCATCAGAAATGGGGGAGGGGAAGAGGGTTCTGAAATAAATAGGGGGAGAGGGGGAGGAGGATAGAGGAGAGGATAGGTGGAGAGGAGGCAGACAAGTCGAAGAGGCGGGGATGGAGCCAGTAAAGGTGAGTGTAGGTGGGGGGGTAGGGAGGAGATAGGTCAGTCCAGGGAGGACGGACAGGTCAAGGGGGCTCCGCTTGGGGACCGCTTTGCAGAACACCTGCGCTCAGTTCGCAACAAACAACTGCACCTCCCAGTCACGAACCATTTCAACTCCCCCTCCCATTCCTCAGACGATATGTCCATCCTGGGCCTCCTGCAATGCCACAGTGATGCCACCCGAAGGCTGCAGGAACAGCAAATCATATTCAGCCTGGGAACCCTGCAGCCCAATGGTATCAATGTGGATTTCACAAGCTTCAAAATCTCCCCTCCCCCAACCGCATCCCAAAACCAGCCCAGCTCATCTCCACCTCCCGAACCTGTTTTTCCTCTCACCTATCCCCTCCTCCCACCTCAAGCCCCACCCCCATCTCCTATCTACTAACATCATCCCACCCCCTTGACCTGTCCGTCCTCCCTGGACTGACCTATCTCCTCCCTACCCCCCCACCTATACTCGCTTTTACTGGCTCCATCCCCGCCTCTTCGACTTGTCTGCCTCCTCTCCACCTATCCTCTTCTCTATCCATCCTCTATCCTCCTCCCCCTCTCTCCCTATTTATTTCAGAACCCTCTTCCCCTCCCCCATTTCTGATGAAGGGCCTAGGCCCGACACGTCAAGCTTTCCTGCTCCTATGATGCTGCTTGGCCTGCTGTGTTCATCCAGCCCCACGCTTTGTTATCTATGATGGACCAAAGGGCCTGTTTCTATGCTGTGTAACTCTATGAATGTAAGTGGTAAAATGTAACTATCTTCACAATTATGAATAACACCCTTGAGATGAGCTTGCAAGTAGGAGAGGGATGTAGAGCCACAGTGATAACAACACTTCACATGGTTAATGAAAATATGAAAGGGAAGTCTGTAGAAATGATATAGTTTTGTTTCTTGATATGAATATGTAATGTAAATGCAATGATAGTAAAAACATTAGCTATAAATTGTCATTCTTTGTTTTGAAGAGAGAACTTTGTGGATTTCCACTAAGTGTGCCTACAACCACATCCTTGAATAAAATCTGTATTAACTGTACCAAAGACTAGAAAGTGGCGAATTTAAAATCACCAGAGCAGATACTTATCTTAACAGTGATTCATAGAAACAAAATATTAGATTGTCTGTGAAAACCTAATTGATGATGTATCTAATATTGAATTCGAGGTACTTTTGTGACCTCAAACCTTTGATTTCTGAGAGTGACCAAAGACAATGCTTTGGATCATTGGAATTTTACTGAAGCTTGATATCAGAAACACGTGCTAGTGTGAAATGAATTGCACCAGGTTCAGGTACGTTTATTGTAGGAAAGGAACTCTAGCTATATACTAGAGCCATGAATATCCACATTCAGTCAACTTACACTGCTTATGGAGTTACATTTCTAACACTGCTTTGTTTTCCTGTCAGATTGAGAATGCTGGTGATGTTTTAATCAGTCCGTTGGAAAGGTTTCGGAAGGAGCAGATTGGAGCTGCAAAGGTAGTGTGCATCATTTTCTTTGTCCCTTCCTTCCTGCTGCTTACCACTTTATTTTGTCACATGAAATAAATTCTTTTATTTATATATGTTCACGAGGAAGATAGTTGATGCCTGTTAGTAATTCTGAAATAAAGGTCTGATTCTGAGACACAGAATCTGACCAGCTGCTCAGTTTTGTTGTTTTTGTTTCAAGTTAGGTGTTAGATCCTGAAGCTTTGCCAATTTCTTATCAATGTTCCAGGTGAGAAGAAGAACTCAAGCAAAAAAAACCTTCCACATCAGTTTAAACTGCACTTTGAAAAAATTTGCTTAGCTTTTGTTGGAGCACTTGTTGGAATGCAGGCACCAGTTTGCTTGATCATATCTTGTCCACACCTTTTGATTCCTTTGTACCTTCATATATCTCATTCCTGCCATTCCTCCTTGTACGGCCCAGATCACTGCTTCCTCAAGTTAGAAGAATGCAGAGGTGCACTGAACCTAGCCTCAGATATTGACAAGGTCTCTTTTAATGACAAATTCATCATACTTTATGTAATTTAGAACCTCTGTAAATAAAGATGTTTCTCCGGGTCTCTGTTAAATCTTATAGTTATGATGTCTTGTTCTGGTTTGCACTGGAGACAATTCAGTTTTCTGTGCCATGGGCATCTATTCATAGTTAAACCGTTCCTTCAAATCCACTCATGCTACCCTCCTTTACTGACAAACGAATTAACTGAGTTTTCTCTCTTGGCTACCTAAAGGTAATTTATTGGTAAATTGAGATGTTTCATTCACTACTATTTTTCTTCTGCATAGGAAGCAAAGAAAAAATATGATAAGGAAACAGAAAAGTATTGCAATTTGCTGGAAAAACATTTAAATTTGTCATCGAAGAAAAAAGATTCTCATCTTCAAGAGGTAATTATTTGACCCCTGCATTTTACTGATTTTAAATCCAGAATCTTGTCATAGTTTTGAATTTCATTAACCTGATTTAATACTGTAATTGACTATCTTCTATCCATTTTTTAAATTTGGAAGTTAAATGTGCTAGATCTAATGAATCTTGCAACATTATTGGCCAATTCTGTACTTGGTAGCACAGCCCTAATGCAAGTAAACAATTCATATTAACTCGTTTTAGTGCACATGATCAAACACGTAAATATCATGCGCAAGTGTGCCATTGACCAATACAGAACATCTGTCGATCACAGAATAAAGTGGATTTCTTTCAAGATTTGGGTCATTCTTTGAATATATTATTTTCGTAATCTTAAAGGCCTTAGGCATATGCCGTCAAAGTCTACGCTCATCCAGAACAGTAAGCTCTAGTTTCCAAAACTTTGTCCTGAAATAGAAGGGTTTTTGAAACAAGTATAAATTGTGACCCTACCCTGGAGCTTCTTCTCTTCCTCAATACCTCCTACCACGCGAGGGAAGGGAGTCTTATCACCATGGCCTCATTGTTCTAAATACAACTAAACCAAAGCCTTGTATAAGGTAAGATTGTGTTTTTAGTTCTATATTTAATTATAAGTATCTAAATCCCCATCACTTTATTCAATTTTGGAAGAAACCCTTGACCAATTTCTCTTTCCTGCTTAGTAGTCTCAAACCTGCATTGTGTACATAGCTTAATGACTGGAATGAAGCGGGCCAAGTGATTGAAGTATCAGTAGGGGAGCATTTTGTAAACTGTAATTGTCATTCTGTTACATTCAACTTTATTATGGCAAAGGACAAGAATGGGCCTGAAATCAGAGTTCTCAACAATGGGAAAAGTGATTTTTAAATAAGATTTGGCCAGAATAAACTAGGAGCAGAAACTTTTAGGTAAATATGTGTCAGAGCAGTGTGACGCATTCAAGAAGGGAATGGGGAGAATACAGGCCAAGATGTTCCAATAAAGACAAAGGATGGGACCAACAAGTCTTGTGAACCCTGGATATCAAGAGATATGCAGGATTGGATAAAGAGAAAAAAGAAATCTTATGGCAGATATTGAGGGCTCAAAACAAAAGAAACCCTAGAGAGGTACAGAATGTGCAAGGGGGAATTTGAAGAGCAAGAAGGGGGCAAGAAAGAATAGATAAAAGAAAGGAGAGTCTGACGTTATTTTACAAGTACATTAAGGTTTAAAGAATAGCCAAGTAAGGAGTAGGGCGCATAAAGGACCGTAGTGATAATTCAAGCGTGGTGCCGGCGGACACAAATAAGATTCTAAATGAATAGTTTGTGTCAGGTTAATGAATGAGTGGGATGAGGTTGGTATAGAAATCAAAGAGAAGGACTGTGATATACTTGAAGAAATTAGCATAGACAGAGAGGAGGTTCTGAGTGGCCTGGCGGGCTTAAATGTACACAAATCTCCAGGCCAGAAGAAATGTATCACATGCCATTGAGGGAATCCAGGGAGGAATAGCAAGGGCACTGGCAATAATTTTCAATTCCTGTCTGGTTACAGGGCAGGTGCCAGATGATTGGAGGATAGTCAATGTGGTACTGCTATTCAAAAAGGGAGCAAGGGATTATCCGGGAAATTACGGACCAGTCAGTCTAACATCTGTGACAGGGAAACTATTGGAAGCAATTCTGATGGACAGAACTAATTTGCATTTAGAGTGGCAGAGATTAAACGAGAATAGTCAGTTTTGTTAAGGGGAGGTCATGTCTGATCAACTTGATTAAATTTTTCGAAGAGTTAAGCTGGTGTGTAGATAAGGACAATGCATTTGACGTAGTCTATTTGGACGTCAGCAAGGCTTTTGGAAAGGTCCTGCACTGGAGACTGATATCTCAGCCTATGGAATCTAAAGAAATTCTGCAAATTGGATCCAGAATTGGCTACGTGGTAGGAAGCAGGAGGTAATGGTCAAGAGGTGTTTTTGTCACAGGAAGCTTGTGTCCAGTGGGATTCTGCAAGGATCAGTGTTTAGGGTCCTTGCTGTTTGTGCTATACATAAATGATTTGGACTTGAATTTAGGAGTGCTGATCTGTAAGTTCACAGATGATACAAAAATTGGTCAGGTGGTAAATAGTGAGGAGGATGGCCTTAGATTACATGAACATAAACAGGCAGCGACTAGTGAGGTACAGCAGGGAATAAGACGTCAGCTAATTGTAAAATATGTTAACGATTTAGATGAGGGAACTAAACGCCATTTCTCAAAATTTGCTCATGACATAAAGCATAGTTGGAAGACTTAGCTGAGAACAAGATGTAGAGATGCTGTAGTTTGATTTGGACAGGCTGAGTGAGAGGGCAAAAGAATGGCAGATGCAGTATAATAAACTTTGGTAGCCAAAACATGAAGACTGATTATTATTTGAATGTCTACACATTGAGAGACCTGGGTGTTCCGGTGTACCAGTCACTGAAAGTAAACGCAGAGATGCAGCAGGCAGTAAAGAAGGCAAATGGAATGTTGGCCCTTGTAGCAAAAGGAATCAAATACAGGAATAAGGATATCATGCTGCAGTGGCCAAGTGGTATTATCACTAGTCTATCAATCTAGAGGTCCAGCTGATATTCTGGGCACCTGGGTTCAAATCGCGCTATGGCAGATGGTGGAATTTGAATTCAATAAAAATCTTGGATTGAGAGTCAAATGATGACCAGAAAACTGTTGCTGATTGTCAGAAAACACATTAGTGAACTCAATGTCCTTTTGGGAAGGAAATCTTCAAACCTTACCTGATCTCGCTTGCATGTGAATCCAGACCCACAACAATGTGGTTGACTCTCAACTGCACGATGAGCAGCCATCGTGCCTGGCCAGCAATGCTTACGTCCAGTGAATGAATATAAAATAGAACTATACAATGCAAAATGTTGAGGCCGCACCTGGAACATTGTGTGCCGTTTTGGTCTCCTTATCTGAGAGAGAATGTACTTCATGTTGAAGGAATGCAGCAAAGGTTTATTAAATTGATTCCTGGGATGGTAGGGCTGACGTATGGAGAGAGATTGCATTTGTTAGGATCGTATTCACTGGAGTTTAGAAGAATGAAAGGGAATATGTCAGAAACCTAAAAACTTCTGACGGGACTAAGGATAATCCAAAGAGATCCACAAGTACGTTAAGAGCAAGAGAACAACTAAGGAAAGAGTAGGGCCCCTTAAAGATCAAAGAGGTCATCTTTGTGTCGAACTTCGGAAGATGGGAGACATATTAAATGAATATTTTGCATCAGTTTTTACTGTGGAGAAAAATGGAGGCTAGAGAACTTGAGGAAATAAATGTTGATGTTTTGAAAACATCGCATTACAGATGATGTGCTGGAGGTCTTAGAAAATATTAAGGTAGATAAATCTCCAGGACCTCATTGAATATATTCAGAGACTTTGTAGGAAGTTAGGGAGGAAATTGTGGGGCCCAGTGCAGAATATTTGTATCGTCTATAAATACGGTGAGGTGCCGAATGACTGGAGAGTGGCTGATGCTGTGCCTTTATTTACGAAGGGATGTAAGGAGAAGCCTGGGAACTATAGACCTTGTAAGTCTGACTTTGCTTGTAGGTAAGTTGTTGAGAATGATTCTGAAAGATAGGATTTATTGGCATTTGGAGAGGCAAGGAACGATCAGGGATAGGCAGCATGGCTTTGAGAGTGGGAAATCATGTCTCACAAACTTGATTGAGTTTTTTGAGGAAGTAACCAAGAAGATTGATGAGGGTAGAGCGGTAGACATTGATTACTTGGACTTTAGTAAAGCCTTAGACCAGGTTCCATAAGATAGACTAAATAGTAAAGTTAGATCACGTGGGATTCGGGGTGACCTTGCCAATTAGATACAAAATTGTCTTAATGACAGCAGATAGAAAGTGAAGGTGGAGGGTTGTTTCTTGAACTGGAGACCTATGACCAGTGGTGTTTCACAGGGATCGGTGTGGGGTCCACTTTTGATGGTCATTTATATAAATGAGTTACATGAAAATATAGAAAGCATGGTTAGTAAGTTTGCAGATGACACCAAGATTGGTCATATAGTGAACAGTGAAGAAGGTTATCTATGATTACAAAGAGATCTTCATCAATTGGGTCAATAGGCTGAAGAGTGCCAAGTGGAGTTTAATTTGGATAAATGTGAGATATTACATTTTGGTAAAAGAAACAAAGACTAGACTTATACAATTAAAAGTAGGGCTTTGGACAGTGTTGTAGAACAGAGAGACATAGGGGTTGAGGTATGTAATTGTTTGAAGTTTGCGTCCCATGTAGATAAGATGGTTAAGAAGGCATTTAGCATGCTTGCCTTCATTGCTAAGACCTTGAAGATAGGAGTTGGGACATTATGTTGAGGTTGTATAGGATGTTGGTGAGGTCTCTTCAGGAGTACTGTGTCCAGTTCTGGTCACCCTTTTTATAGGAAGGATATTATTCAGCTGGAGGGGGTTCAGAAAAGATTTACCAGGATGTTATCAGGAATGGAGAGTTTGAGTTATAAAGAGAGGCTGAATAGGCTGGGACATTTTTTTAACTGGAGTGTAGGAGGTTGAGAGGTGACTTTATAGAGATTTATAAAATAATGAGGTGTATAAATAAGGTGAATGGCAGGTGTCTTTTCCCTAAGGTTGGGTATTTCAAGACTTGGAGGCAATTTTTAAAGTGAGAGGAGAAGGATTTAAGAAAGACATAGGAGGCAATTTTTTTATGCAGATAGTGGATCGTATGTATGTATATAAGAGGAAGTGGTGGATATGGCTACAGTTTCGACTTTGCAGAAAGCTGCAACATAAAGGGACTTGGGGGTACTTGTGCATGAAAAACAGAAAGCTAGCATACAGATGCAGCAGATGATCAGGAAGGCTATTGGAATCATAGAATTCCTACAATGTGGAAGCAGGCTATTTGGCCCATCGAGTCCCCACAAACCTTCTGAAGGCATCACACCCAGAACCCCCCATCCCCCCCACATCCTTGCCCATGGCCAATTCACCCACCCAGCATGGGAATCCTCACATACTATGGGCAATTTAGCATGGCCAGTTCACCTAACCTCTGTATGCCTTTGGACTCTGGGAGGAAACCAGTTCATTGGAAGAAACCCATGCAGACACAGGGAGAATGTGCGAGCTCCATACAGACAGTCGCCTAAGGGTGGAATCGAACCCAAGTTCCTGGCACTGTGAGGCAGCAGTGCTGACCTCTGTGCCGCTGTGCTACGGGAGTGTTAGCCCTTATTCCAAAGGGGTTGGAGCATAAAGTACAGAAGTCGTTTTGCAATTATACAAGGTGCTGGAGGCAGAATCTGGAGTACTGTGAACAGTTTTGGTCCGCTTATTTAAAAAAAGGATGTAACTTCATTGGAGGCTGTTCAGAGAAGGTTCATTCAGATGATCCCTGGTATAAAGAGGTTACCTTATGAGCAAAGGGTAAACAGGTGGGATTCTACTTACTAGAATTTAGAAGAATTTGGGGTGATCTCATTGAACAATATAGCATGTTTAAGCGGCTTAGCCGGGTAAATACTGAGAGGATGTTACCCCTTGTGGGAGAATCTAGTGCATTGTATCAGAATAAAGGAGTGCCAATTTAAGACTGAGATGAGGAGGAATTTCTGTCAGAGGGTTGAGAATTTTTGGATCTCCTTGCCATAGAGAGCTGTGGGAGCAGAGTTTTTGTACACATTTAAAGCTGAGATAAATGTTTGATCACCAGGGAAATCAAGAGTTAAGGGGAATTGGCAGGAAAGTAGATGTAAGGAATGTCAGGTCAGCCATGAACTTATAAAGTTGAAGAGTCAAAAGGCGTCCTCCTGTTCCTTTTTCTTATGGTCTTAGAGAAAGTGGTTGAGGCCAAAGCATTTGTGTTTTGAAGAACAAAGTAGATATAGCTTTTGTGGCTAAAGAGCTCAAGGGGATAAGAGAGAATGGGATTAGGGTATTGAGCTTGATGATCGACCGTGATCATATTGAATGGCGGTGCTGGTTAGATGAATTAAATGATTTACTCATGCTCCTATGTTCTATGTTTCTGTAATATAAACGACTGATCAGTAGCAAATAGAATTCAGTCTAAATGTGAGGTGATGTGCTTGGACAGGACAAAAAAGGCAAGGGAAGACATGGTGAACAGTTGGACCCTGAGGATCAGAGAGACCTTGGTGTACATGTCATCCAGTCTCTTAAGGTCGCAGAACAGGTAGATAGTGGTTAAAAAGGCACAGAGAATTCTTGTTTTCATTGGTTTAAGAGCAGGGAGGTTACATTGGAACTGTATAAAAAGTTGGTTAAGTCAATAGATTAATATGTGCAGTTCAAATATCCACATTATAGGAGGGGTGTGCTTGCTCTATAGAGGGTGCAGGGAAGATTCACCAGGATTGCCTGGGTTAGCAAGATTCAGTTATGAAGAGAGATTGGTTAGATTAAGATTGTTTTCCTTGGATCAGAGGAGACTGAGAGTGAAGGGAGATGTATAAAATTGAAGGACATGGATAGGGTAGACAGGAAGAAACTTTTCTTCTTGGCAGAGGGATCAATGACCAGGGAGCTTAGATTTCAGGTAAAGGCCAGGAAGTTTCGAGGGGATCTGAGGAAGCTTTTTTTTTCCACCTGGAGGATGGTGCGAACCTGGAACTCACTGCGTCCAAGGGTGGTCGAGGCAGAAACCTTCATAATGTTTAAAATGTACAAATGCTGAAAGATCGGATTAGAATCATTAGATGGTGATTTTTGACCTGTACAGACTTGATGGGCCATGCTGTAGAGCTCGAAGTCTAAGACTGCACGCAGGAGTTTGTCTATGTTCCTCGTGCTACCACCCCCAACCCTACTTTGACCATGCTTATCTTCATGCCAACAGTGTACTTGTGGAGTGTTGCCTGAATATCTTCATCTGTACAGTGAGTGAAGATGAAAAGCAGTGAACTTTGCAGTGCAACAACAACTTAACCATACCATTAACAACCTAAGGCACTTCACAGGAGCATTCTAAAACAAGACTTGATAGCAAAGCATTATATTAGAATAGATAGCATTAATTTTGGAGGTAAATTTTAAGGAACCTCTTGGAGGATACGGAACTAGAGAACTGGAGAGGTTTAAAGATGAAATTTCAAAACCCATGCCTTAGCAGTTGTAAGCATGGTTGAGTGAAGGCAATTGGAGATGTATGAAGAGGTCAGAATTGGAGAAATTCCGATTTCTTGGAGGCTACAGAGAGAGGGAGGTTGGGGTCCATTGGATTATTTGAGAGATTTCAATGTAAGAGAACTTTTCATTCAAGGCATTGCTAGAACTTGGAGCCATTGTAGGTCAGCAAGCACAGGAGTGATGGGTACCTATGCTCCAATGTGGCTGTTATTAATTTTGCTCCTTCTACATTAATGTGATAAATTAATAATTTCTTTAGTACAGCTTCTATTGAAGATTTTTTTTGGAAATCAAAATACGTTGTATCTAACGAAGTAGTCAGCGATTTCCATTGATCATCACTTGCAGACAAGGTTGTGTTGACGCTTTCATTGCTGTATGCTAATTTTAGTCGCAAACACTTTTTTATGTGCAATTCAGATAAATGTATACTTATTTCCTTAGATACCAAATTTTGTTAAGGTAAAGTATTTAATAATCAAAAGACTGACTCAGCATTTCATCTTAAGTTTCTTCCCAACAAATGCAAATAAAAAGCTAAACTGCATATGCATGCACTGTGGAAAAAAGAAGAAGCTTATATTAATATAATACCTCTCGTGACCATCAGATCTTTCAAAGTGCCTTGCAGGCAATGAAATGCTTCTGATGTGAAGTCCCTGTAATGCATGAAATAATAGAACCAGTTTTCACACAGCAAGCTGTTGCAAGCTTCAATGTTATAATGACATGGCAATCTATTTTGTGATGTCAACTGAGGAATAACTATTGCTCTGGACGCCAGAATTAAGTGACACTGTGTAGATAATTAAGATCATATGCCAAAGGACATTGTCTCATTCTTGTTTTTAAAATTTATTAATATAAGCTACAATTAGTCACATTTGAGTTCCCAGTTAGCCAGTAATATCACATTGAATTCCATTTGCCAAAATTTTGTAAAATTCTCTGCATTTGTTTATGTTCCTTTATGACTTTCTCTTACCATCTGGTTAATTCAATGTATCTCTTAATGTCACCTATAAATGTGGATAAACAGCTTTATTCCTCCATTCTAGGTTATTACTATTTATGAAAGAGATGTATAGATCCCAGGAGAATCCTGTATGATACACACTTGGTTTCTTATATCCTGAACCAATTCCTAGAATTTCTTCTGTCCCATCCTCTTTCAGTTTGCTAATAAATTTTTAAGCAAATATTTCAAATGCCTTCCAGAGGTACATTTAGGCAGTATCCGTTGACGCTTTTTTAGCTACAGCAGGAGAAATTGATTCAAAAATTTAAACTAGATTAGTTTTACCTGCATTACCACTCTAAAATCCAAACTGACGATCAGTTCAGACTTGTCTAATAGCTTTGTCACTGTCATGTTATGATGAAGCCATGGAAGTCCTTTATAAATAATAAATCACAGGTCAGTAGTCATCTGGTTTCTTTCATCCCCCCTTCTTGGGTAATGGGGTGATTTCTCATTTGGGATCATGTCCTTAGCCTAAAAATGATTCTGCTTTGAGGTTGGTAACTACAGATCTGTTGGTTTCTGTTCTGTATTGAGTTATAATGTTGACTTTGGTTTCTACAAAAATTTTTGCTTTGACTTACAGGCAGATAGTCAGGTTGATGTCGTCCGACAGCATTTCTATGAAGTGTCACTGGAATACGTATTCAGAGTGCATGAAGTGCAAGAACGAAAGATGTTTGAGTTTGTGGAACCAGTAGGTGAACGGTTTAAATTACACTGGCTTATGGTACTGACTGACTGACTGCAGGATTAATATATCTCTTAAATGTCTGTGTTCGAGGTTGATAGTATGCAACAATTCTAAACTAACAGAATTTGTGGTTCTACCAGTCACCTGATTCAAATGAATGTTCCAAATTTGAATGTCAGTTTATCAACAAATTTCAATTTCCATTCATTTGTACCTTGTTAATTTACATATCTGCGTTTCTTCTGTGATATGTTAGTGTTTTTGTTATCGAATCTTGCTGATTTTGAGGTTCATATCTAGCAATTTTACAGATGTATGCATCCAGCATTTGAGAACCTGGTGCCCTGTTCAGTCTCTCAGATTACATGGATTACTTTCCATTAAAATTGTGATAATGTTTATTGCTGCTTAATGAGCCATTAAATTGAGGGTACATTGTTCAATATTGCATTAACTGGATACTATGATTCCTTGAATCTACTGACTAGCAGTCAAATGAAAGATATATTGAATTTAGGATGACATTTGATGAAGGCAAGAATTCATGGTTCATGATTCTGTCTTATTTGACTCTTTTTATACAGTTGCTTGCTTTCTTGCAAGGACTCTTCACATTCTATCATCATGGCTATGAGCTGGCAAAAGACTTTGGGCATTTTAAAACTCCACTTCAGATCAGCATTCAGAATGTAAGTAAAGAAGTGAATTTCCCCCATCCACACGTATTAGGAAAAATTCCTGGTACAGTTTTTATCTATAGTATCTGTAATTGGTTTAATGTTTCACTAATTCTTTGCACATTCATGCACTGAATTCAAGTTGAAAAGTAGCCATCAAAACAAATGAAAGTAAAAGGAGGACATGTTCATTTTAAATCTTCACATGCTTTTGTTTGGGTTACTGCTAACAAAGAAAAGGAACTAGCTCTCTTAATTTATTTTTAGGTTTATGACTGGACTTCTTATTAATGTTAGGAGATATTAGAATTATATACAAAAATAAGTTGCTCAATGGCTTTTATGTCTAGTGGTCAGGACATGGGACATCACCCCCAGTCCTTGAAGCCATGCAGCAGAGTGATCCTACATGGCTTAATTAGTTTCCTATCTTACATTATATAAAATCTAGCTAGATTTTATTAAAGTGTTCTTGTGTTTTACAATCTCCTGTCATCATTGACATGTTCAAAGTTGACTTCTTTTTATTATCTAAAATGCATTCTTTAAATTCCATATGATGCAAATTCATTTAGATTATGCAACCCATTAGTAAATCTAGCTAAGAAAGAAAATAATACTATCCAAATATAATCAATTTTTCCTACATTCTAGAAATTTGCTGTCCCTTCGGTCTATTTGATGTTTCATAGTCAAAAGAACTGGAAGTTCTAATTAACCATTTTAATTTGGTATATGTTAAATTAGATGACCAATTTCTTTCTGGCGTGTTAAGCCTAATATGGAAAGTGATAGACTATTGTCCCATATACTAATAAGATTAACAGAATGTAAAATTCTACTCCAGATCACATTGCTAAGGTCAGGTCAGGTTGCAATGAGGGAAAGCTCATGCACAGCAATAAATGATGATTATAACTGTTTTGTGTTGTCTTTCTATGTGTCATCTTGGAAAAGGCACATGAATGAGGAGTGCACATTTTGCTCCAGTCAATGTCTGAAGTCTCTGGACTTCATATTGGTTTAACTCTTGGATCTATCTAAGATGGCTTTCCAATCTGTAAGCTACCCATAGTGCTTAACAGTGTTGTTGGCAGACAGGTCAATTGCACTGTTCTTAACAGGATGACCACCAGACTGCAGAAGCTGATGATCTAATGATTACTTGAAAATAAAGTGGTCTGGTGTACAGCAATCTAATCAGTTGGAAGTACTGCAACACTACAATTTTGCATCCATCATACATAAACCTAGATTATAGTTAACTGCAGTCTTTCTATTGTCTCAAAACAAAACTGTTCGTCTTCATTTCCCTTTTATTGTGATATACCCAATAGATATAAGTAGCTATCATAACTTTTGCAAGTTCCCTCAACCAAGCTTATGTAAAGTATATGGAGCAAAATGCTGGAAAATCTGAAATAAATGCAGGGCATGTTCCAAAATACTGAGGCAACATACGTGGAGAGAGAAGCAGAATTAAAGTTTTGGGTTGATAATCATTCATCATGAATACCCTTTGAAATAATGGCTACAGTGTCTCCATTCTCCATTTCCAGAATGCAGTTTTCCATTTAGAAATCCTGACCTTTGCTTCATTTCCGTGAAATTCAGCTACAGCTTTCTTCAGCATTCATGTTAGCTAGTGCTGGAATTTAAATCAGTGGTGGGGAATAAGTTACGAATGTTGAAAATACAAAAGTATAACCATTGATCTTGGTTATTTGAAACCACGTGCAAAATAGGAATGCTACTGCAACTGATGTCCAGACTAGTTAGTACTCTAGCATTAGTCCATTCTAATGAATCTCGTATCTGAAATGAGTAAAATTTGAATTTGAATTCCCTCTTGAAATAAGAGTTGTTTCTTTTCAAAATTTATTTAGATTTGTGATTTGTACTTTTGTATAACCATCAGATTTCATGCTTTCTTATTGTAATAGATTTGTGTCTATGCTTAAAAAATCAAAGTTGTTTCATCTCGTCTTCTATTTCAAACAGTCATTGAGCAAAACTCCTACATTTACTGAGGAGTTTCACCCAGGTCCTTATTATGTTCCAGTGAGTCACAATCTAGCTATAAAAAGCAATTGAACTTCAGGCTCTTGGGAACAGTGTAACACGGTTGGTTTTAGCCTTTTATGTGGGTACAAATTGGATTCCGTGGGCCAAAGCTACATGTTCTGGAATCTGGCTCCCTCCAGCAGAAGTTCACTGTATTGATCAAGGAATATACCTGATCCCAATAGCAAAGTCTAAGGGATGATGATCACAAAACACCACAGTTCCACAGCAGGTGTCCCTCAAGCATTGCATCTCTGGTACTACAGGTGCGGGACACTCCTTTGCCTGCCCTTTCTATTTAGCCAAAGCCAGTACCTTTGCTGAGTTTAGCTGGCCAGACGTTTTGCGTTGAAAGTAGGATCTGTGAACAAATAATAAGAATTGCACTCACAGGTGCAATTTCAGTGGCTTGGTATGTAAATGAGTATTCATTGCTTGCTGATGAATGGCTGGGAAGGTAACCTGCCTGAAAAGTTCTGAGAACTTAATGCCAAAACTTTAACCGGATTTCAAGAATCTAAAGTTTGGCCTCCCACCCAATTAAGTTGCTTTCCCAACTTTGTAAGTGCTCTGGACAGGGAAGATCTGCCCTATGTGAATCTTTTCACTAATTTTGCTTCCAAAATGTATTGTTTCACAGTCTCTAAACTGGACTGCAACTGCCACTTTTAATTTTCCTGTCTAGTGTGCCTGTATCCTTCAGTAGTCTTTTGTGTGTCAGCTGTGGGTCGGTTGATAGCTCTGATCGCCCTGAGTTGGATAGTTACGGTTTCATGTCCCACTCCAAGACCTAAAACTCAACAGTAACAGTTGACACTCCACTGTCAGATGCACAGTCTTTTGGATGAGACGTTAAACTGATAAACTTAACGATCTAGCCTCAACAGTCTTCTATGGTAAAGAATTCCATAGATTCACCACCCACTGAGAAAAAAAAATCTTCCTTATCTCTGTCTTAAATGGTTGGCTCCTTACTTTATGATTATGCCCTCCAATTCTATTCTGCCCTATGAAGGGAAACAACCTCTCTGCATGTACCCTGCCAAGACCCCTAAGAATTTTGCATGTTTCAATAAGGTCTCCACTCGTCCACAACTCCAAGAGTACAATCCCAACTGATTCCACCTCTCTGCCTAAGAAAATTTCCTCCATGTCCCAGATTAACCCAGTGAACTTTCTCTGGACTGTCTCTGATGTCAGTATATCTTTCCTTAGACAAGATGACCAAATCTGTTCACAGTATTCCAAGTGTGGACCATTACTGACCAGACCTCCCAGTTTTACACTCCATTCCCTTTGAAATAAAGGCCTACATTCCATTTAACTTCCTAATGTCTGCTGAACATATACGCAAGCTTTATTTGATTCATGCACAAGGATATCTGAATCTGTCTCAGCAGCTTTCTATAATCTGTCTCTATTTAAATAATATTCAGCTTTCCTTAACCCTAACGTTACATTTCCCATATAATATTCCATCTGCTAAGTGTTTTTTTTTTGTTCATACACTTAGCCTATCTATATCCCTGTCTGGACTCTTCATGACATCTTCACTATTTGCCACCTTATCTATTCTTTTCTGTCATTTGTGAGCAAGGTGATAGTAATTTCACTTCCGTCATGCAAGTCATTAATATATATTGTAGATAATTGTGGCCCAGCACTGATCCCTGTGGCATTCTACTAGTTACAAGTCCCATGCTGAAATTCCCCCCCTTATCCAAATCTCCGAGTCCTACGAGTTAGCCAGTCCCCTCTACATGCTGCTATTTCTAGCGCTGTGGGCACTTGTCTTATTAAGTAGCCTAAGTTGCGGTACTTTGTTAAATGCCTTTGGGAAATTCAAATATATTATATCTACTGCTTCCCCTTTATCTACGCTGCTCGATACCACCTCAAAGAACTGGAAAACATTTGTCAGGTATGATTTCTCCTTTAATGAAGCCATGCCAACTCTGCTTGATTACATTAGCTTTTTCTAAATATTCTGTTGCTGCATCCTTTATAATAGACTCTAATGTTTTCCCAATGACAGATGTTAAGCTAACTGACATATAGTTACCTGTTTTTATTTTTGTCTCCCTTTTTGAACTAGGGTGTTATGTTGGCAGTTTTCCAATACTCTGGAACATTTTTCCAGAATCTAAAGATCCTTGGAAGATTATTACCAGCCCATTCACTATCTCTCTAGATACTTCCTTGAAAATCCTAGGATGGAACCCATCAGGTCCAGGGGATTGAATGGTTTTTAGTTAGTTATCCTGTATGTTTTATCTCATGAAATCTATTGTATTTATTTCCTTTCTACCTTTAGCCCCTTGATTGTTTTATATTTTTGCGATGCTGTTACTACCCACTACCATGAGACTGATGCAAAGTATTTATTCAACTCCTCTGCCATTTCATGTCTCTCCTTAATTATTTTCCCATCAGCATTCACTAAGTGGCCTATATTCACCATTGCCACTCTTTTTTAACATAGTTAAAGAAGCTGTTACTGTTTTTAAGATACTTGCTAGTTTGCCCTCATTGTTTATTTTCTTTTTTCTTGTCATCTTTTATTGGCTTTTATAACTTTCTCAAAGCTCTGATTTACCACTAATCTTTGTATGTTGTATGATTTTTCTTTCAATTTGATACAGTCCTTAACTTTCACTGGTTATTCATGGTTGGTTTATACCCTTCCAAGAATCCTACCTCCTCATTTCGATGTAGCTTTGCTGTGAGTCAGGAACCTCATTCTAAATGTCTACCGTTGTTCCTCAACCATATTTTCTCTTAAACTCATTTCCCAGTACACCCCAGTGAACTCTTCCTTCGTTCCCATGTCATTGCCCTTAGTTAAGTTTAGCACAATTATTTCCAAGCCAAGTTTCTCCCTGTCAGACTGAGTGCTAAACTTTACCATTTTGTGGTCACTGTTCCCTACAAGATATTTTATTTCTGAGATAATTTATTAAATCTACCTCATTATACATCATTAGGTCCAGCATAGTCCAATCCTTGGTTGGATCCACAATATATTGTTCTAGGAACTATCCCAAAAAAACGCTTATGAATTCTTCCTCATAGTATCCTGGAAAATTTGACTTTTCGTCATCTGTATGAAGGTTAAGCTCATTCCTGATTAATGTACTGCATTTGTCACATGTCCTCATTATCTTCTGATTTATTCTCTGTCCTACTGATAGGAGCCCTAAAGACTTGTCTCACTAGTGTCTTTCACTTGTTATTTCTTACCTTCATTCATATATATTCAGCATAATCTGATCCAAGATGACAAAGCCACACAGAACCAACTCTTCCTTTTTTTTTGTAAAAGTTACATACCTCTGAATATTCAGTTCCCAGCTTTGTCCTCCTGTGACATCTGTAATGACTGTAAGGTTGTACTTAGTAACCTGTATTTGTGCCTCTAATTAATTTGTTTTTTTCCCAAAGACTGAGCATATTCAAATAAAGAGCCATTAATCTTGCCGTATTCTATTTTGTTCCCTTTGCCTTCTTTTTGTATGCTTGCATCCCCTGTCCTCCTTGTCTCACTTTGGGTATGATTGTCAAAATAGGTGCTCCGTAATACCACCGTATCCCTTCTATTTGCAAGTTTACTTTTTCCCCTGAACATTTTGTCCCAGAACTGGTGCCAGTTCTCCATGAACTGAAACGTATTCCTCCTTCTGTCGCTTCAACTTAGGTAATTTAACACAGTTCGTGGATATATGCAGTGACCGGTTTTTTTTCTTCCTATGAACATGCATTGTTTTATATATCATGTGAATTAAACCAACTGCCATTGTTTTGCTTACCTTCTTTGTTTTCACCAATGCTGTAATTTCTGAGTTTTCTTCTTTGGTTCTGCTGTCCTGTTTAATTTATTATTATCTGCAAATTTCACCAATTTGCTGTTAATTTGATTCCAGTAATGGTCTCTATGCTGATCCCTAGTGGCCTACTCAATGTTCCATTCCCACTTCTGGCATGACTCCTCGAACAAGTAACTGTTGTATTCTACCATGAAACCAATTACTTACACATTTCCAGGTTTTAGCTTGACTTCCAAAATTGAGCTCAATTAATTGCATTACAAGTAAGATGTCATAGAGTCATAAGGCATAGAAACAGGTTCTTCAGCCCACCATGTCTATACTGACCAACAAGCACCAAACTATACTAATTCCATTTATCTGGACTTGGTCCATAGCATACCATGCCCCGGCATTTTAAGTACTCATCCAATGCTGTGCAGGTATCTGCCTCCATCTCCCACTGATGCAATTTGATCCACATATATGCTGTCCTCTCGGTGAAAAACATTTTCCTCTCATCTCCTCTAAACCACTTGCTCCTGACCTTAAATTATGCCCTCTAGTCTTAGACTTGTCTGCTGTGTAGAAAAGATTCTCATAATCTATTTTGTCTATGCGTCTCATAATTTTGCAAACATCAATTAGCTCCTCCCTTGCACTAAGGAAAACAAACCCAGCCGATCCAGTCTCTCCTCATAACTGAGACTTTTCATCCCAGGCAACACCCTGGTGAATCTCCTCAGCACCCTCTCCAATGCATCCTTCTGATAGTATGGCAATTGGAACTACTTGAGGTATTCCATATTTTTGAAGTTGTATCAAGATTTCCTTGCTGCTATACTCTACACCCTGGCTAATGAAGGCAAATGCCCCATAAGCCTTCATCACCACCCTGTCCACCCGTGCTGACACCTTTGGTGATCTTTGGAAGTGTACCAGGTTCCCTGGTTCCTCAGTACTCCCTAGGCACCTACCATTCATTGTATATATCTTCCCTTATTAGACCTCTCAAAATACATCATCTCATACTTAGCAGGATTAAATTCCATCTGGCATTGCTCTGCCCAATTTCAGGTGATCAATATCAGACTGTAGCCTGAGACTGTCCTGCTCACTATCAACAACTCCTCAATTTTCATATCATCTGCAAACTTACTAATGAAACTTTCTACATTTACATTCAAGTCGTTAAGATACCAAACCAACAGCAAGTGTCTCAACTTCGATCCCTGTGGTACACTGCTGTGTACACCAACCCTCCACCAACACCCTTTGATTCCTATTAGTAAGTCAAATTTGGATCCAGCTTTCCAACTTGCCTTAGATTCCATGGTCTCTTACTTTTTCGACCACCCTTCCATGTGGGACGTTGTGAAAGGCTTTGGTGAAGTCCATGTCAACCACATCAACTGCAAAACCTTTATCAATATATTGAGTCACATTTTCAAAAAATTCTATTAAATTAATAGGATAGGATCTCTCACTAAAATATCAATGTTGACTATCCCTGATCAATCCCTGTCTTTCCAAGTTTTGATTAATCCTGTCCTTCAGAATTTGTTCCAATAATCTCCTTATCATTGACATCAGACTAACTGGTCTGTAATTACTTGGCCTGTCCCTGCTGCCTCCTTGAACAAAGGAACCACGTTAGCTGCCCTTCAGTCATTGGGCATTTAACCTGTGGCCAGCAAAGTGTTAAACTTATTCACCAGGGCCCCAGAAATCTTCTCTTAGCCTCCCATAGCAGCCTGGGATAAATCTCATCAGACCGTGGGGATTTAATGCACCTGTAAGCACGCTAAAACACTGACTATCTCTTCCTTATTTATCTGAATGTGTTCCAGAGCCTCACCAATATCCCCGGCTACATAGTCTTTTTTCCTCTGAGAATAAAAATGAGAAATATTCATTTAAAACCTCAATCACTTGCATTGGCACCGTGCACTTGTTGCCCTTTTAGTCTGTCAAAGGTTCCACTCTTTTGTTAGTAGTTCTCTCATTGCTAATAAAAAGCCTTGAGGTTTTCCTTGATGCCATCAGCCAAAGATTTTCGTGGTCTTGGTCCCTCTTGGTCCTCCTGATTTTCTTTTTAAGCACCTTCCTCTCCTTTCAATTGCATAATATGTGCGAAATTGAAAATGGCTGTAAAGCTGAACGTTGATGTTTATTTAGCTGAGGTGACACTTTCTGAATGTTGCTGAAATTAGCCATCAGTACCTTACTTGAACATTCTGGTCTTCAGATGTAACATGCCAATGGCAAAATGCAACTTAATGTGTATGAAATGAGATTTGCTCTCAAAACAAATTGTATCCATTTTCAGAGATAGTAGGAACTGCAGATGCTGGAGAATCTGAGG
>JAHRHZ010000289.1:19427947-19491336 GCA_024137785.1 Ginglymostoma cirratum
AAAAAAATCATATAAGCAGCTACTCTTGAATGCTACTGTTGTATAACCTCAAAGTGCTACAATCAATTTGGGTCTTCTTTAACTGGGAAAATATCATGTATTGCATTATAATTCAAAATTCTTCAACCATATGCAACACCTGTTTGGAAGGACTAAACATAAAAGTAGTTTTGGTGTTTTTACAGTTCAACAGATTAGAATACAAGAATTTTAGACCTCCATCATTAAGCTTCACTAAAATTTTCATTTTAACTACCCTTGTTACAGACACGGGACCGTTTTGAGGGTACACGATCTGAAGTTGAATCATTAATGAAGAAAATGAAGGCGAACCCTCAAGAACATCAGAGCATTAGCCCATATACAATGGAGGGTTACCTCTTCGTGCAGAAAAAAAGTGAGCATAAATGCATATTTTAATATGTAGATGTAACCAATAGTTTTGAAAATTCTTTAAATTTTTATCTGATATTGAGCAGGTTTACTTTAATTACTTAAATAAAGAAACAATCCTTTTCTAGGTCCTTTCGGATCCAGTTGGGTGAAACACTACTGCACATATCAGAAAGAAGCCAAGAAGTTTACAATGGTGCCATTTGACCAAAAAACTGGAGGAAAAATAGTATGTTTTACTTTTGCTTGACTGCAAAATTGACTAAAAATTCCACTATAAATGAAAAGTGAAGCTGTGCTCTGACAGAATGGTCTTCAAGTGATAGGACATAGATGTATTTGTATTTCAACAACAGAATTAAAGAACTTCTCCTTCTGAGTAATTCTAGTACCAAGTAAATTGCAGGTGCTGATGTTAAAGAACTATACACCTTTAGGAGAAAGCTGTCATTTTGTAGTAATATCATAGGGCTACTGATTTGGAAGCTAATCATCTGAGGATTTTGGTCAAATCTCGTGATGATAGATGGTGAAATTTGAATTCAACAAAAAAAAAACTGGGATAAAACTAATCTGATGATGACCATACAACCAACTTCTGATTATTGTAAAAATGCACCTGTTCACTAATACCATCCTTAACTTGTCAGTAACTCCGTACTGACACCAGTGTGGTTGACTTTTAGCTGCTCTCTAATCTGCCTCCGCCTTATCCCAGAAACTAGTAATAAAATAATGAGTGCTTGTTTTGTCTACGTAGTTCCAAGCTTTTCATCGAGAACCACTTTTTCTTAGAACAAACTCCGATGTCCGGAGATTCATGAAAACAGACAGCAAAGACAGTAATGTAGGCCTCTTTCTCCGTTTGACTCACTGCCCATGTGGTCACTGCCCTTTGTCTCTCTCCTTCCTTTTTAAAGTGCCGTTGTTTTGATCTTTTTTTTCCTCAAAAGTTCCAAAACAATGCAACAGCTTATGAAACAGTAATTACTACTCCTAGAATTGAGGGAAATCAGCTCCAACAATGAAAGTACCTCAAAAGAGGAGCAGCTCTTACAAACACAACTTTTCTCCACCGCCCATCTTGTATTACTTGGGAGGTCATGTGTGGCTATACAGGACATTAGTTAGGCCACTATTGGAATACAGTGTGCAGTTCTGTCTCCCTGCTAAAGGAAGGAAGTTGTGAAACTTGAAAGAGTTCAGAGAAGATTTACAAGAATGTTGCCAGGGTTGGAGGGTTTGAGCTATAGGAGGAGGCTAAATAGACTGGGGCTATTTTCCCAGGACTGTCGGAGGCTGAGGGGTGACCTTATAGAGGTTTATCAAATCATAAGGGGTATGGATAGGGTAAATAGACAAAGTCTTTTCCCCAGAGTGGGGGAGTCCAAACCTAGAGAACATAGGTTTAAGGTGAGAGGGGAAGGATTTAAAAGGTGCCTAAGGGGCAACTTTTTTATGCGAAGGGTGGTGCATATATGGAATGAACTGCCAGAGGAAATGGTGGAGGCTGGTTCAATTACAACATTCAAAAGGCATGAGGAT
The DNA here is from genome assembly GCA_024137785.1 of Ginglymostoma cirratum. Lineage (NCBI taxonomy): Eukaryota > Metazoa > Chordata > Chondrichthyes > Orectolobiformes > Ginglymostomatidae > Ginglymostoma > Ginglymostoma cirratum. Next base: position 19,429,886 of record JAHRHZ010000289.1, read on the forward strand.
GGGTGTATGAATAGAAAGGGTTTGGAGGGACATGGGCCAAATGCTGGCAAATGGGACCAGATTTATTTAGGATATCTGGTCGGCATGGATGAATTGGATCAAAGGGTCTGTCTCCATGCTGTATATCTCTATGACCGTATGAACTATGAATTCTGAGCTCCATGTCCTTCAACCTAATCTTCATATTCCTTCTTCTTAAATATTTATCTAATTCCCTTTTAAGTGTTGTAGTCACTGTCTTAATAATTGATTGCATGGAGTAAGAAACTGTTTGCTGTTCTGGTGATACGCCATTTTAGTAATTTTTGCCAACCTGCAGATAGGTAATGTTTCTGGTCGGCATTCTTTCATTAGATGTATTCTGACAACCATTGTCAATGTGAAATTCAACATTGTTCCTCTCTCCAAAAGTGCTGTATGACCTGCTGGGTATTTTCACAATTTTCATTGTTTGTTATTGATTTTCAGAATCTGTAGTGTTTTGCTTTTATTCCATTTTTTTTAATGTTGCCTTTGCCCTTAACACCCAGCCATATAATTTGGTGGTATCAGCACGTACTAAAACAAAAGTCTTGATTTTACGATTAGCAGAGAAGCAATTGCACTCTCACTAGCTTCAGAGTAAACTTCATATAAAGATCTAGTGACTTTCATGGCATGTTTTTTTCCCTGTTCCTGGTGGTTCTTTAAAACTGTTGCCAAGCCATTAGTGGCCATTTCTCGCTCCAAATTAAAACCACTTCAACCTGTTCTATTTACTCTTGTTTTAAATTAAAATACAAATATTTCAATTTATTTGCCTTTTAACATTCAATTCAATTTCCTATTGCATGCTTGAACTAGCAACTAGCGACCTGTATTAAGTAATTTTATCATACCCAGTTTCAGAAACAAATCATATCCAGGATTGATGGTTTTAAACAATATCCCTACATTATTCATTCTATCTCTAGAAAAAAGGCTTCCTATTTTAACTTCCCCTGTAATGACTGAGACTCAGTTTGTGCTGGGGGCTTGGATAGGGCAGAATTTGTAAGGACCATTCAGGAGGGTTTCTTGTCACAGTATGTAAATAGTCCAAGCATTGGAAGGGTTTATAGTGGACCTGGTTTTGGGAAATGACCCCAGCCAGGTGAGTGAAGTTTCAATGGGGGAGCATTTTGGTAGTAGTTACCATAACACCAGTTGTTTTAAGATACTCATGGATAGGGATACCACCACTCCTTGGGTGAACGTGTTAAATTGGGGTAAGACGAACGACAACAGTATTGGGCAAGAACTGGAGAATGTTGATTGGAGGCGGCTGTTTGAGGGTAAAACCGCATCAGATATGCGGGAGTATTTCAAATGGCAGTTGATAAAAGTTCGGGAGTGGTGTGTTCCTGCAAGAATGATGGATAAGAATGGTAAATTATGTGAACCTTGGATGACCAGGGATGTTATGAACTTGGTCAAAAAGATAAAAGAAGCTTACATAAGATTGAGGAGGATGGGAACTGATGAAGCCCTTGAAGGAGATAAGGAAAGTTGGAAAAAAACTTAAACAAGACATTAGAACATAGAACATAGAACAGTACAGCACAGTACATGCCCTTCGGCCCATGATGTTGCGCCGAACTTTTACCCTAATCCTAAGGTCTATCTAACCTCCACCGCTACCTTATACTAATCATCCATATAGCCGCTTAAATGCCCCTAATGAGGCCGACTCCACTACCCTTTCCGGCAATGCATTCCACGCCCCTACCACTCTCTGAGTAAAGAACCTACCTCTGACATCTCCCTGATATCTACCTCCTTTCACTTTAAAACTATGTCCCCTCGTAAAAGCTACCTCCACCCTAGGAAAAAGTCTCTGGCTGTCTACTCTATCTATACCTCTGATCATTTTGTACACCTCTATCAAATCACCTGTCATCCTTCGTCGTTCTAAAGGGAAATGCCCTAGCTCTCTCAACCTTTCCTCATAAGACCTTCCCTCCATTCCAGGCAACATCCTGGTAAATCTCCTCTGCACTTTTTCTAACACTTCCACATCTTTCCTGTAATGGGGTGAACAGAACTGGACACAATATTCCAGATGTGGCCGAACCAGGGTTTTGTATAGCTGGAGCATAACTTCACGGCTCTTGAACTCAATGCCTGTATTAATGAAAGCTAACACACCATACGCCTTCTTAACAACTCTATCCACCTGCGTGGCAGCTTTCAGGGAACTATGAACATGAACCCCAAGGTCCCTCTGTTCCTCCACACTGCCAAGAATCTTGCTGTTACCCCTGTATTCTGCTTTCAAGTTTGTCCTTCCAAAATGAATCACCTCACACTTTTCAGGGATAAACTCCATCTGCCACTTCTCAGCCCAGCTCTGTATTCTATCAATGTCCCTTTGTAACCTAGAACAGCTCTCCACACTGTCCACAACGTGACCCACCTTCGTATCGTCCGCGAACTTGCTAATCCACCCTTTCACTCCTTCATCCAAATCGTTTACAAAAATCACAAATAGAAGAGGACGCAGAACAGATCCTTCTGGTACACCACTCGTAACTGAACACCATGTTGAATATTTTCTGTCCACTACCACCCTTTGTCTTCTAAGGGTCAGCCAATTCTGAATCCAATCTGCCACATTTCCCCTTATCCCATACCTCCTTACCTTCTGCATGAGCCTACCATGGGGAACCTTATCAAACGCCTTACTTGAATCCATGTATACCAAATCCACTGCTCCACCTTCATCCACGTGTTTGGTCATCTCTTCAAAGAATTCAATAAGGTTTGTGAGGCATGATCTACCCCTTACAAATCCATGCTGACTATCATGAATCAAACTGTGCCTTTCCAAGTGATCATAAATCCTGTCTCTCAGAGCCTTTTCCAATAACTTGCCCACGACTAACGTAAGACTAACTGGCCTGTAATTTCCGGGGTTATCCCTGTTCCCTTTTTTGAACAAGGAAATGACGTCTGCCTCTTTCCAATCTTCCGGCACTATACCCGTGGACAGTGAGGACGAAAAGATCATCACCAAAGGCCCTGCGATCACTTCCCTCGCTTCCCATAGAATCCCTGGATAAATCCCATCAGGCCTGGCGGACTTATCTATCTTCAACTTCCTCAGAGTTCCTAGTACTTCTTCTTTGCTAACGTCCACCTCCTCTAGCCTACTAGCCTGTTTCACACTGTCCTTCCCTACAACTAGGTCCCTCTCAGTTGCGAATGCTGAAGAAAAGTATTCATTAAGGACCTCTCCTATTTCTTTAGGCTCTGTGCACAAATTCCCTTTACAATGCCTGATCGGCTCTACCCTTTCTCTGGTCATTCTCTTGTTCTGCACATATGTGTAAAAAGCCTTGGAGTTTTTCTTGATCTTATCCGCCACGGTTTTCTCATGCCCCCTTATAGCTCTCCTGAGCCCTTTCTTCAGCTCCTTCCTGGTTAACTTGTATCCCTCTAGAGTCTTTTCCGTTCCTCTTTTCCTAAACCTTATATAAGCCTCCTTCTTCCTCTTAACCAGTCGTTCGACCTCTCTCGAGAACCATGGCTCCCTCACTGGACCGCATCTTCTCTGCCTGCTAGGGTCAAACATATCGAGCACATGTGGTATGCATTCCTTAAACAATCTCCACATTTCTGTGGTGCTCTTCCCTGACAGCATCTGATCCCAATTTATGTTACCCAGTTCTTGCCTAACTAAATTGTAATTACCCTTCCCCCAGTTGTAAACTTTACCCTGCTGTATGTACCTATCCTTATCCATGACTATTGTGAAAGAAACAGAGTTATGATCGCTACCGCCAAAATACTCTCCTACCAACAGGTCTAACACTTGGCCCAGTTCGTTGCCAAGCACCAAATTCAAAGTGGCCTCTCTTCGTGTTGGTCTATCTACATACTGTGTCAGGAATCCTTCCTGAACGCACTGGACAAAATCTGCTCCATCTAAACTATTACAACTAAAATGTTTCCAATCAATATTTGGAAAGTTGAAGTCACCCATGACTACAACTCTGTGACTTCTGCACCTTTCCAGTATCTGCCTCCCAATCCGCTCCTCTACTTCTTTGCAACTATTAGGGGGTCTGTTTAAAAAAAAAACCAACAAAGTGACTGCTCCTTTCTTGTTCCTGACCTCAACCCAAACTGACTCCGTAGACATATCATTCTCGAACTGTCTTTCAGTAGTTGCTATACTCGCCCTGACTAGCAATGCCACTCCCCCACCTCTTTTCCCACCCTCCCTATTTCTTTTAAAGCATCTAAATCCTGGAACTTCCAGCAACCATTTTTCTCCCTGAGTTACCCAAGTTTCTGTAATGGCCACAACATCGTAGTTCCAAGTACCGACCCATGCTCTAAGTTCATCCGCTTTATTTCTGATACTTCTAGCATTAAAGTATACACACCTCAAACTATCTCGGTGTCCGCAATTACGCTCTATCGACTGCATTTCTTTATAAACCACCTCACTCCCTGTTGTGTCTGTTGGAAGGCCGAATACCTCATCCTCTAAAATACAAATCCGGTTCCCTATCCCCTGCCAATCTAGTTTAAACCACCCTGTATAGCTCTAGCAAACCTCCCTCCCAGGACTTTTGTGCCCTTCTGGTTCAGGTGCAACCCGTCCTTATTGTACAGGTCCCACCTTCCCCAGAATGTGCTCCAATTATCCAGAAAGTGGAAGCCCTCCCTCCTACACCAGCCCTGTAGCCACATGTTGAGCTGCACTCTCTCCCTATTTCTTACCTTGTTATCACGTGGCACTGGTAGTAATCCAGAGATAACTACCCTGTTTGTCCTGGACTTCAGCTTCCAACCTAACTCCCTGTACTCGTTTTTCACATTCTCAGTCCTTTTTCTACCTATGTCATTGGTACCAATGTGTACCATGACTGCTGGTTGCTCATCCTTCCCTTTAAGGATCTTGAAGACACGATCCGAGACATCATGGACCCTGGCACCCGGGAGGCAACGTACCATCCATTCATCTTGTTCACGTCCACAGAACCGCCTGTCTGTGCCTCTTGCTATTGAATCCCCCACTACAATTGCTTTTCTGTTCTCCCCCCTTTCCTTCTTTGCCACAGGGTCAAGCTCAGTGCCAGACACCTGTCCGCTATGGCCTTCCCCTGGTAGGTCGTCCCCTCCAACAGTATCCAAAATGGTATACTTATTATTGAGGGGAACGGCCACAAGGGATCCCTGCACTGTCTGCCTATTCCCTTTCCCCTTCCTGACAGTCACCCAGCTACCTTTTTCCTGTACCTTGGGTATGACCACCTCCCTGTAACTCCTCTCTATCACCCCCTCAGCCCCCCGAATGATCCAGAGTTCACCCAGCTCCAGTTCCCTAACGCGATTTTTGAGGAGCTGGAGTTGGGTGCACTTCTCGCAGGTGAAATCAGAGGGGACACCAGCAGTGACCTTTACCTCCCACATCCTGCAAAAGGAGCATGCAACTGCCCTAGTTTCCATTACCTCTACTCTAGATTTCCAGAAGAAGAATGGAATAAAAGGCCTTACCTTACCGAACCTCCACACAGTCTTTTTTGGTTAGAGGAGGAGGGTGGGTGGGAGACACTACACGTGTAGTGTTTCGGGTTTAGCCAATGCCCGAATTTATCTGTTTCTTCCTGGCTTGCACTGCTGCCGCTGAAAACAAGAGGGCCGCTTGCTGCACGAGGTAAGTTTTTTATACAGGGAGGGCTGAAGGGGGTCATGAAAGGTTGTTAGCAACCAGGATTAAGGAAAATTCCAAGGCTTTTTATGCCAATATGAAAAAGCAAGATGGTAGCCAGGGAAAGGCTTGGCCCATTCAAAGAAAAAGGCGGGAATCTATGTGTGGAGCCAGACGAGGTAGGTGAGCTGCTAAAAAAATACTTTGTGTCGGTATTCATCAAAGAAAAGAAATTGGTGGAGGATGAGCTCAGGGAAGGAAGTGTTGAATTTCTAAGCCAAGTTGCTACTAAAAAGGAAGAGATGTTGTGCTTCTTAAAATGTATTAAGGTAGATAAGTCCCTGGATCCTCAAGGGATCCATCCCAGAATATAGAGGGAGAACAAATTGCTGGAGCATTGACAGACATCGTTGTATCCTCTTTGGCCACAAGAGAGGCCTCGGAGGACTGGAGAATAGCCAATGTTGTCTCATTTTTTAAGAAGGGTAGTGGAGTTAATCCAGGAAATACAGACTTCTGAGCTTCACGTCCGTGTTAGGGAATTTGTTGGAAAAGGTTCTCAGCGACAAGATCTATACATATTTTGAGGCAAATGGACTTGTTAGTGATAGAAAACATGGTTTTGTGCTGGGGAGGTCGTGCCTCGCTAACTTGATCAAGTTTTTTTTGAGAAGGTCATGAAGATGATTGATGAGGGGAAAGCACTTGTTGTTGTCCACACGGACTTCAGTAAAGCCTTTGACAAGGTCCCTCATGGCAGACTGACACAGAAGGTGAAGTCACATGGTATTGGGTGAGCTGGCAAGAAGAATACAGAACTGGCTTAGTCATAGGAGACCGAGGGTAGCACTGAAAGGATGCTTTTTGGAATGGAGAGTTGTGACTTGTGGTGTTCCACAGGGATCAGTGCTGGGACCTCTGCTGTTCGTAGCCTACATAAATGATTTGGAGGAAAATGTAGCTGGTCTAATTAATAAGTTTGTTAACGATACCAAGATTGGTGGAGTTGCAAGTAGTGAGGAGGATTGTTGGAAGATACAGAAGAATGTAGATTGGGTGGCGGCATGGGCAGAAAAATGGCAGATGGAATTTAATCTGGACAAATGTGAGGTGAGGTGATGCATTTTGGAAGGTCAAGAAGGTGGAAATTACGCAGTGAATGGCAGAACCCTTAGGAGCTTTGATGAATCTGGGTGTGCAGGTCCGCGGATCACTGAAGGTGGTAGCACAAGTAGATAAGGTAATAAAAAATGCCTTCATTGTAAGGGGCATTGAGTATAAGGATAGGCAAGTTATTCTGTAGCTTTATAGAACTTGAGTAAGGCTACACATGGAATATTATGCACAGTTCTTGTCACCGCAATACTGGAAGGATGTGAATGCTCTGGAGAGGGTACAGAAAAGGTTTACCAGGATGTTGCTTGGTATGGACGATTTTAGATATGAAAAACAGTTGGATAGACTGAGTTTGTTTTCACTGGAACACAGGAGGTTGACGGATGACCCGTTCGAGGTTTTTAAGATTGTGAATGGCATGAATAGAGTAGAAAATATGAGGCTTTTTTCCAGGGGTCACAGGTTCAAAGCGCGGGGGTTGGTGGTGGGATGTTTAAAAGAGATGTACGAGACAAGTTTTTCACACAAAGGGTGGTGAGTGCCTGGAACGCACTGCTGTAGGAGGTGGTGGAAGCAGACACAATAGCGGCATTCAAGAAGCAACTGGATGAATACATGAATAGGAAGGGAATAGAGGGATATGAATCATGTAAGATCATAGAATCCCTACAGTGTGGAAACAGGCACTTCGGCCCAACAAGTCCATACGGACAGTCAGAGCATCCCACTCCAGACCCATCCCCCTATAACCCACCTAATCTACACATCCCTGAACACTACAGGCAATTTAGCATGGCCAATCCACCTAGCCCGCATATCTTTGGACTGTGGGAGGAAACTAGAGCACCTGGAAAAAACCCACGCAAACATGGGGAGAATTTGCAAACTCCACACAGACCGTCGCCCAAGGGTTGAATCGAACCTGGGTTCCTGGTGCTGTGAGGCAGCAGTGCTAACCACAGAGCCAGTGTGCCGCCCTGTGAAGGCAGTTTTAGTATGGAAGGGGAAAATGTGTCGGTGAAGGGCTGAAGGGCCGATTTCTGTGCTGTATTGTTCTTTGTTCTTTTCTTGTTCAGTGCTGGTTCAACCATGCTGCATTTTTATAAAATTCTGTGTGTCTGCTGTATCAGCATCCTGAGCCACCTTGTGTGCTTTGACTCTTTTTAGCCTGATTACTTTCCTTGAATAAGAATAAATGGACAATAAACCTTAAATAAATGAAATAAATGATTGATTGTTGTTTTTTTTTTTGCTAACTAAGACTCTCTGCTTCATTCTAGCCCTTGCTAACTCATACCATACCCAAAATTTCCCCCAACAGCCATTGCCACATGAATGAAACTGGGCACGTTAATCTTTAGGATTGGGGGCTGCAGGTTGGAGAAGGGAGATGATGACATTTATGAAGGGGGCAATGGTACTGCAAAGGATGGATACAATAAATCATGGATGGAGAGAGGGTCGTGAAGGATGGAGGCAGTTTACCAATGGCCAGAAGTACTTTGTCTACAACGGGGGGTTTGGGGAATGTCCACTGATTATGAAAACACCACGGAGGTGGTGGACATGCTGCTGGTACCTGTGAGAGACGCCAGAAAGAAGGCATAGTGGCTAATAGTTAGAAGAGAGGTGCCACAAATAACAGGTTTAATGTAAGAGTTGCAGTGGAATGAAGAGTGATACTTACTCAGTTGACAGGATATGGATGTTTCTACATTCCCACAAGAGTGGTCACAATCTTCCTTTGTGAGAACCAGGATTCTCCTTTTGCAGGGGGTGAGAAGCCTACTCTCAGGGGTACTGAACATTTTTGGCCTTTTATTGCCCTGTTATGGGCTGTCTTCTCCTGTAATGAAGAAATAGGGGGAATTGATTGATACGAAAGTGCATGTCACATCTATAGGTGCAAGTGGGTGAAAGGTGGTGAGATGTTCTGAGGAGGCAGTGCAGAGGCAGTGGTCTGGCGGATTTGTTGGGCAAGATCAGGTAAGGGTAGATGTTGCAAGCAATAGTGAGAGTGGCAAAACATAAGCCTCAGTAAGAGGTGTATGCAGTAGTAGAGATAGTGAATGTGAAGTTGCAGAGAAGTCATTGACACTGTTAGGCACTGCTGACTGTTCCTCTATGCTGTGGGAACAGCACTGAGCTGGGTGGTGACCTCAGACCAGGCTGCTAGGGTTTAGTAGAGTGGCCTTCTCTGGTGGACCTCATTTGTACCACCCAGCTGGACTAACAACTCCAGGTCCCTGTAAGAGAATCACGATACTGTCTTCCACTTTTGTATCATCTTCACAATCCGTTTGAGCAAGCAGGGCAACTTTAGAATGCCAGCACTCATCCAGTTGCATAGCGGTCTTTTCAATATTGTACAGGGAGAAGAATGCCAGTCTTTTGGTGGAAATCTGCTGAGTGGTGCTTTGTTTTGGGAATAGTATATAGGAAGATTGGGCTGGAATTGGGTCTGATGGACAGCATAGGAATGGGTTGGCGGTTCATATAGCGAGTTCTGTAAGATATGGCTTGCAGAAAATGTGCTAGGCTTCGTGGCGAAAACCCCCTTTTAAAAAAAATAACTCGACCTAATCTGGATTTGGCTAAAAGAAACTTAAAATATAGCTTTTGGTGCTTTTTTGGGAGTTTTGTACTCACTGTAACAGCCTTAGAATGGAAATTCTCATCAATTCATAAGATTTCCCATTGATTGCAGACTCGGAATTCTTTAACAGTGCACCCTTTGGAAAAGCAAAGAATCACTAACAATAGCCTTTGATTTTTGCATTATTCTGTGCATTTGAGCACCAGAAGTGCTGGTCATTTTCACTGGAGCACCAGCGTAAGGCACTGTCATTGCCGCTACCAAATCCAGGCTTCTTTTACAGGAATTGCCCTCCTTCGTACCGTTGATGAATGTTGTGACCTCGAATGAATCTTGCAGGATATGGACAATATCAGTGGCTGAGGAGACAGGAATTACTTATTCCTGTGTAACTTTCTGGTTTCTATTGCAATACCAGTTTTCAAACTGAATCAGCTAAAATGTTATTAATATTGAAAGATGCATTCTTATACTTCCGAAAAGTTACAGTCCCCTTTATGTGCCTTCAGGGCTGTTGCCAAATTAGATAGACTACAATAATGCTGTGGATAGTGGCTCAATTAGAGGGGGTAACTCAGCTTGTTCATGTCATGCTCCTTTGGTTTAGTTTAACCAAAACAGAGATTTGAAGACTGTCTTGAGCTGAGCTTCTAATCTGCCACGTTTTTCTAGGTTAGGACAAAGAAAAATGGTAAAATGAGAAAGTGGCCTACATGATTTTTTGGTTTTCTCCAGGCTCCTTCTGTTTGTATATTGCTTCTCCAAATACCTCATTCTTATTCTATGGTTGAAATATTTTGTTTTTACCTCTTGTCAGTGTAGGATATTATCACTTGGGTTGGGAGAGGCAGGAGAAATAATCGCCTAGATTTTTGTCCATGTGTTATGTGCAGAGAGTCAGAAGTTCTGTGACCATGATTTTTAAAAATGTTGTCCATGCATTGGACTTTTGGTCCGGTAGGATAGCCTGAATTTTTAGTCAGGCCTGCCAACTGTGTCCTTAGAGAGGAAGAAGCTGACTGTGAAGGCAAGCTGGCACTAAGATTTGTTTCCATGTACCAACACCATTTTGCTTTGGAAAAGAATAAGCACAAAACTGCCCTCCAGTTCTTACTGGTCTTGCCCCTCACTCTCCAACATTGATTCTTACCAACTTATGGCACATTTTGCCTTGTACTCCCCCTTTTATCCCCTCATCCATTCATGTACATTTCTTCCTACCCCATGACCTTTAATAGTCCTGATGCCAACTTGGCACGGTCATGTCAACCCTCATGGACTGCTGACCCAATACCCCTTGCCCTACTATGCCAACGTGCCTCGTATGCACTCTGGACAGAGTCCAGGACCCTGAAGAGAGGGAATAAAGTGAATTTCTATTGAATAAATTTTCAGCTGTGTATTGCAAACTTCACTGTATTGACATAAGCATTCCCATTCATAAACACCCGTTTCCCACATTTATATTCCTTCAGCTACATAATGCCTTAATAAAAGCAAACATTTCATTCTTGTGCACAATCCCTTATAACAACAATAAGACTGAAGGTCATTTACATGTCTTATTCCAGGGACCCTATATTTGCTTGGCACTTTAATTCAAGCTGTGAAATAGTAGACACCTAACCTGCGATAATGGATAAGTATAAAATCGGTCATGTAGCACTAATCCATTGATGGGAAATCATGTCAACAGACAAATTGAAATAGCAAGAATATAATAATATTCCATTAACAAATAGAATATGTGTTAATATTCCAGATATTTATTTCCCAAGATTTAAAGGACAGGGCTCTTAACTGCCTTGCCAGCTCCTTTTGTCAGTTGGTTTTGTTACTTTTGGCGATTGATTTTGATAAGTCTGTTTACAGTTCTAATAAATTTTACAGCTTATGTACTTTTCATGCATATTCATGAAACATTTAACCTGTCCAAAGGTCATGTGATGTCCCCTGTTAATCACCTGACCTTCCAAAAGGTGCCTCGAACCATGTCCAAAGGTATATCACTTAAAGTATATTCTGACTACAGAAAGAAATGAACAAAGTTCATATCTGCTCTTACCATGTCTACTTTGGATTTCATGCTGCTGTGCTACGAAAAAATTCTTGGCTTGAATGGAAACAGCTGATGTTTAAGTGGCAAGTTGCCTCTGCAAATCAAGCATGTGCAAATCCCAACTAACCTTGTTGTCATCCCCACAAAAATGGGAAATGCAGTATTTGGGATTAGGATTGCAACTTTCAGGCTGTGCTGTTGTGGAAATCCAGGCCAATTAGTTTCATGATCCTCTTACCATGCAGCAAAATGTTATGCAGAAAGCAATTATATGGACTTGCTTGGTTGACTTACTCATTTTCTAAACTTTGGTTAGTCTCATGTGTTCCTTCTCAAATGCTTTATATTTCAATTGTGGGTGTAATGATACCACCGAAAAATACAAATTAATTTGGTGCATTAGCATGAATACTTTTCACTTAGAATGAGTTTCAGGATTTTTGCTCAAGTTACATTGTAAAACAGCCTCCTGAATCATGGTGTTCAACACAGCTATTTATTGAAAATCAAAATTTTAGAAGGAGTTTCCAGCATCAGGTCAGCTCACATGACAGCCAGGAAACCTTTCGTGCCCATCTAGTAGGCGTTCATTTCTGTGACTATTTTTGTTTCTGTATAATTGTTGAAAGGAATTAGAATGTAATTCGTTGGTGCATTTGTCTTTCAAAGGGAGACGAAGAAACATTTACCCTAAAGTCATGCATTAGGAGAAAAACAGATTCCATTGAGAAGAGGTTCTGTTTTGATGTGGAAGGAGTGGACAGGTGAGTTGAATGTTGCATATTGTAATTTTTTTGATAATATGTTTTGTAATTTTTTTGTTTGCTGGTAAAAAATTCTAGTCACTCCATGTTCAGATGTAAACTGCCTGCTGAATTTGAAGTTTTTGTGTATGCTAGTGTTTCTCAGGGTGTCGATGTTTGAGAATGACACATTCTGCATTTTGCATCTTTTGTAAGAATGAAATTTCTCTCCAGTTCAGTCACAGCTGAGCTTGCAAGGTACCTAACAATGGACCAATGCATTAATGTTAATATCCTGGAAGTGTTTTTTACTTCATTTCTTATGAGTCACACATTAAACATTACTCCTGATAGGAGTCTGAATTTGTTTGAAATAAGCTGTAGACAAATCCTGATCTCTCTTTAAACCTGCAAAACCTCAGAAGCAGTTATTACCATGATGAATAAATGTAAATGGATAAAGTTCTTTTTCAGTGTATTTGCATTGTTCCAAGGATGGCTTAACTTTAAAATGGACTATTCATGATAGACTACTTTGCAGCGATCCAAATTATTCATCTCCACTTAAAGAATTACTTCAAAAAATGATAAAATGTTTGTTAGATTTTATAGGTGTATTTTGAAAAAAAAACTAACATGAAATGAAGTATCTAAGGTTTTAGAGTAGATTTGTCGCTCGGGTTGTGGATGTTGTGGTTGGTTGGCTCGCTGAACTGGTTCGTTGTTTTTCGGCAGACGTTTCATTACCCTGCTGGGTAGCATCATTAGTGCAGCTTTTGATGAAGCACCGTTGTGTTTTCCCACCTTTTATTTAAACTCTGGAGTCCGTTGAGCTGGATGACCTCACTTCTGGTTTTCCTGCGCAGTGGAGTGTATATGGGGTCAATCTCTATGTGTTTGTTGCTGGCTTTCTTCGTGGGGTACCAGGCTTCTAGGAATTCCCATGCTGGTCTCTGCTTGTCTCTGGGACAACACCAAGATCCTGGGACAAGGAAAGCAGAGACAAGCACGGGAATTCCTAGAAGCCTGGTACCCCACAAAGAAAGCCATCAACAAACACATAGAGATCGACCCCAATACACTCCACTGTGAAGGAAAACCAGAAGTGAGGTTAATCCAGCTCAACGGACTCCAGAGTTTAAATAACAGGCGGGAAAATACAACGACACTTCATCGGAAGCCGCACTGATGTTACCCAGCAGGATAATGAAATGTCTGCGGAAAAACAATGAACCACCTCGGTGAGCCAACGAACCACAACATGAAATCAAATGGTTTATGTAAGAAAAAAACTGTCTCAGATCAAAATGTTAGTTAAGACTATTTTTTTGGCCTCTCCGTATTGCTACATTCTGCTACTTGCAGGAAGGAAAGCAACTGTCTCGAACATGCTTTTTGTTCAAGAAAATTAAATGAATTTAAACTCTTGAAGTGATCATCTGACATGGACAGTTTGATTGCTTTCTGTACTCCGCAGGGCAACCACGATCACCATGCAGGCACTTTCTGAGGAGGACAGAAGGCTGTGGATAGAGGCCATGGATGGCAGAGAGCCGGTAATGATGATACTAATGATTAGTTTTGTATGAAGTATCTAATTCCAATTTGAATTGCACATCTTGTGCTTACTATGAAAAGCTGGAGTTTGCAGATTGTTGGCTTATATATGGATTCTGAATACACGGACACTTAATTTTTGCTATTTTAGCCCTGTTGGATACACCCTAAAATGAGGAGATTGTCAGAAGGCAGCTGTTATAAATCTTTCACTTGTTTCAGTGACAATGCATTTAAACAGTGAAAATTCTCAGCCCATCTTGCACACTCCAAGTGTTACTCAGCAGGTTTGTGACCAAACCATCATAAACAAGGCTGGAAGGTGATCTAGGAGTTGCTTTCGACTGATTTATGGCTCTTTTGCACTGAGATTGGGGTTCTGGAACTGGCTAGTAGCCTTGTTGCTCTGGGTTTAGAGCATGAAAAGAAAACTGCATAATCAGTACGGAAATAAGAACAACTTCCCATCTTCAGCAAGATATCTGTGATTTTGACCATGTATGAGAATGGGGAAACCAAAAATTAGTGAAGGTGAGAGCATTATCAAAGAAGGGAGGTTTGATGTTTTAAGCAAGAGTCCGATTTGGGGAGTATAGTGGATCAATATACACTCGTCACTAATATGCTTGATGAAACAGGGACAAGGAGAATGTATATTTGGAAAGGTATGATGGGGGAGATCAGTCATAAGGTGGGATGAGACACTAAAAGGATTGGAGAACAAATTTCTTTGAAACTAATTCACTAGGGCACATGGAACCAGTGGACCATGCTGAAGATGGGATGCAGAAGTAGATAAATTGGTATATTTTGAAGACCCTTAAGAACTCTGGAGAAAGCTAAAGCTAAGTCTATTAGGAGGTGAAATCGTGTTTAATGAGATTATGTTTTCATCACACTGCCATCTGCAGTTCATGTATTTTCCTCCAAGAGACAGCAGTGCTCAAGTTTTCGATCTGATTGTATGACAAAAACTACAATGTGGAATTTTAACAATTAAATGTTTAAAACTTAGAAAAGCTAGATAGGGAACAAGTTCAGGTAACCTTTTTTATCCTGTTAATGATTTTATTATGGATTCATAAAACAAAATACTGTCTTTGAAATAAAAACAATTGATTTGTGAATCATTAGGCCAGAATAATCTGATTACTGCCAAGTGCACTAAAACCAATATTCTTCTTTAATGTTATCTAAATAATTACAAGGAAGGTATTAATGAAGCTATAGATAACATTTAGGCTCTGCTTGTTTGCCTTTATCAATCATGTGTGTTGTGTTTGGAAACTAATTATACAAACTGCTTTGAGCTTTTTCTTATCAGCTGTGGTATCAATGGACACACTTTATGCTATCTATGCAGTAAGAGTTGATCAGTTATGCTTGTATAAGTGCAAAATTATTAGTGAATCACCGAAGCTTATGTGTTCAGTTCAGTCAATCAGAAGGCTAAATGGCCTCCTACGGTTCCAATAAGGTGGCAGGAATTGCATGTTCATTATAAGCTGGAAGTATATTGCTTACTATTATCAGTAAAGATGAAAACCTTTGACCTTTATCAAATGCTTATGCCTAGAACAGACTTTTGATCTTTTGCTTGTGTAAATAAAGGACATAAAGTTTTACTGTAAGTAGTTGGCACCAGACTCAACTTGGCTCAGGAAAAAGGGTCTAAATTAATGTTGTAAAAAGACTCTATGTAAAACTACAGTAAGCAAATTAAGTGTATTAAAATACACTAACCTAAATTTGGATCTGAGAAAAGCACTCCAGCCAGACTCCAAGTTAAAAGAAGTTAGAATCTGTGGGAAAGTTTTTATTTCCTTTTCTTCCATACCTTTGCAACTTCTCCTTTCATTGCCTATCACTCCACATCCCCAACATTCACTATGCTTATTTAACTGTGGACTACCGTGATGCCAAAAGCAGGTTGGATCTTTTGTGCTTTACAAACAAGCTTTCTGTTAGTCTCCACAGTGCACCAACTTGAATGGAGTGATTTCCCCAAGATCAAGATCAAGTTCAAGGAATCATAGAATAATACCGTACAGAAGAGGCCCTCTAACCCATTAAGTCAGTGCCGCCAAAAATATATTACCATCTACACTTGTCCCACTTGCCCTCACTAAGTTGCCTCATGCCTCACCATTGAGATTCTGGAGTCGATGCTTGCCCTGTCCATGTACATTAATTTCAAGTCATTTTACTCTGTTTCTCATCACACCAAAAGATGTTCACCTAACGAAAGTATCATAATTCACATATGATGACCTTTAGTCTTTTTTTCTGTTGATTTTTTGGTTATTGCCTAATGAAGGACAAGTTCTAAAGCAGTTTCTGAAGTAAATGGAAAGGTGACCTGATTTCTGGATGATCAAGTTCTCAGTGACTCATGCTGTCTTGTCGTGACATTTAAAAGAGTACGTAATGTTCTCCACCAGCACATAGCCAATGAAACTAAATGGATATACTGATGAAAGAGAGGATTTGTGTCTGTTGTCAGAATTCAGTTTATTTTTTGCAGGTGTGCTTTTTAAAAGAGTTTCTAAAATAAAAATCTGGGAAGTAGTTTTCACATGGAGTTCTTTTCTCTGTTCCTCAATGCAAGGCATGTAATCCAAGCAAGCAGATTACAATCAAGTCTTGGTTTTTATCCCCATAACAGTACAATTACGTATGTAACAATCTTTGAACTTGATAAAATGCCTTCCATGCTCAATTTGTTTTGAGATTATCAATTGGAGATTTTTGGTGTAACATTGCAAGCCTTAGATGTAAACTTAATTTTATTTTCAGCTTTCTTGAATATTTACAGAATACAATACAATTCTTAAAAAATTGCAATACGCCAAGTAAAAAACACTATTTTCTCAGGGACCAAGGTTATTGACTTCACATCTCAGAAATGGCAGTTCGAGGGTTTAGTATTCTTTTCTGTCTATGTGCAGCATCCTTAGTTCAATGTGCTATGCTGGAAAATAATGCAGGAATTGTTTGTTTATTATTTGCTTTTTTCTTAATATGGAAGTGTATTCTTAACATTTTAAACAGTTAACCTTTTAAACAGTTCCAGCTGCGATATTACAGCAAAGGTAAATAAAAGATTAGATAACTATGTAGAATTAGCTAGCTCAATAAGGAAAAAAAAAACTATAATAGAGGTTTAGGTCGAGAACGAGATTTAGATTCAATTTGTTTTTCAGTTGAAAATAAGCCCTTCCACTTATTGTTAAGTGGGATTTTCCTCTGATATCACATGATGAATGTGTATATCCCATAACAATAACAAACAAAATTTCTACATTTAGTCTTGTTATTAGGGTATTTTATTCCAAACTTGAATTAAAACATTTTAGTTAGGAAACTGCTGTTTGCCATTTATGTTTGAACTCCATTTTGGAATCAGGAATTCTGACATGGAAAGTTTTATTCATTCGCGGGATGAAGGTGTCGCTGGCTAGGCCAGCATGTATGACCCTTGCCTAATTATCCACAGGGCAGTTTAAGAGTCAACCACATTGCCTTGGGTCTGGAGTCATATTAAACCAGACCAGGTAAGGATGGCAGTTTCTTTCCCTAAAGGGCATTAGTGAACCAGATGGATTTTTCTGACAATTGACAATGGATTCAAGATCATCATTAGACTCTTAATTCCAGATTTTTAAAAAGTTGAATTCAGATTCCAAAACTGCCGTGGTAGGATTCAAACCTGGGCCCCCAGAATATTATCTGGTCCTCTGGATTAATAGTCTAGCGATAATGCTACTATGCCAGGTAGAGGCGGTGGCATAGTGATCATGTCACTGGACTGGTAAACCCAGAGTAATATTCTCTGGAAGCAAGTTTAATTCCACCATGACAAATGGTGAAATTTAAATTCAATAAAGCTAGTCTAATGACCATTGCCATGAAAACCTATCCAGTTCACCAATTTCTTTTATGGAACAAAATCTGCCATCCTTGCCTGGTATGCTGTACATGTGACACCAGGCCCACAGAAATGTGATTGATTCTTAACTGCCCTCTGAAATGACCTAAAGACCTACTCAGCTCATGGGCTATAGAGATAGGCAACAAATTCTGGCCTTGCCAGTGACAATCAAATCGCAAATAAGAACATAAAAGAAATTAAACTTGTGCAAGGATGATTTGTACACACCTGGTGTTTCAATACAAATACTGTTTCAGCTCTTCATATTAACTTGGATTTCTTACACTGTCAAACTGAGTAATTATTATGTATTTGTATTTGTATTTACTTCTCATGGAGTTTTCATTCGTGTTTCATATCTTGCATTTTTCAGTAACTCATTTTCTGTCTGTGGGTTTCTCTTATTCTCACTGCAACTTGCTATCATGCTCCCAGTTCTATACCTGTGCGTCTCACTGCACTGCCACAATTGGGGATTGTTCTCTAAATTTCTTAATCGGCTATCAAGAGATAACTGGGAGGCATTGGTCTAAGACATTCTCCAGAGGTGTGAACAGGTTGATTAGAAAAATAGGTTAAATTAAAAAAGTCAACTATCAAGGTTGGGCCCTTTGGTGGCACAGTGGTAGTGTCCCTACCTTGGACAGGGAGACCTGGGTTCAAGGTGCATCTCTGAACAGGTTGTTTTAAAAAAGTATAAAATTAGCTTTCAAGGCAAGAGATAAACAGAAGACAGAGAATGGCAGAAGGGCATAAAGAAAGACAGTAGGCATATGTGAAAGAATGGCTGATAATCTACCATACAGAGTGAGTCAGGTAAAGGTGGACATACCAAAGGGATGTTGAGAATGTAGTGGGATGTGTGTTCTAAAATTAGAGAACTACAGTTAAATTGTAATGAATCATTTAAAAAAGGGTTTATTAGAAAAAGAAATAAAGTAATAGATTAGTTACAGCACAAAAGTAGAATGTTCATGTATCATGTCTCGACTAGATTTCTGAAAGAGCAGTTCACTTAATGCCACTCTGCTGATTTCTCTCCTGAGCCCTGCGCGTTCTTGCTTTTCAGAAAATAATCTAATTCTCTGACGCCTGCCTGGATTAAACATGCCTGCATGCCACCCTCCGGCAGTGCATCGTAATACACTTGCTATTTCCATGGCTGCTTCTGAAAATTACTTCACATAAACATCTTCCACAAGTTAATCCGTTTCTTCTCATCCACTCTATCCAGCTCCTTTCTGATTTTGAATTCCTCTATTAAATCTCCTGTCAACCTTCTCTTCTCCAAAGAAAATAGTCTTAACGTTTCCACTAAATCAATGTAGCTGAGTTTCCTCGTTGCTAGAACTATTAGACCATAACCCATAAGATGTAGGAGCTGTTCGGCCTATTGAATCTACTCCACCATTTGATTGTCACTGAGATGATTCTCAACCCCATTCTCTGCCTTCGCCCTATAATCCTTGATCCCCTTACCAATCAAGAACCTATCTGTCCCTGTCTTAAATACGTTGAATGATTGGCCTCTGCAGCCTTCTGTGGCAATGAGTTCCACAGATTCACCCTCTGGCTGGAGAAATTCCTCCTTATCTCAGCTCTGAAGGGTCATACCTTCACTCTGGGTCCTATTTGCTCTGCATACACCCAATTAAGGCCTCCTCAAATTCTCTAAGCTTCAATGAGATCCCTCCTCAACCTTCTAAACTCCATCATGTGCAAACACAGAATCTCAACCATTCCTCATATGACAAGCTCTTTATCCCTGTGATCATTCTTTAAACTTCCTCTGGACCCTTTGTGAATCAGTACTGCATCCTGTCTAATAGTTTCACATTGTTTTAGTGTGGCGCCTAGATTTGGGCTCCACACTCCAAGGCTAAGCCAGTGTTTTATACAAGTTTAACATGACTTCCTTGTTTCTTTCATATCTAGGATGATACTGGTATGCTGCAAGGAAAAATTAAAATATTCAAATAAAATTGAATTTCAGGATTTTGTGTCATGATGTGCTTGGTGCGGAACAATTCACATAATTTAAGAAATAAAACAGCCTTGTCGGTGATGAATTCTACATAATAGAAGCAGGAATAGGCCATTAAGCCCTTTGAACTCACAGCACCCTTCTACTTCAATGTCCATTTTCCTGCATTATTTCCATATTCCTGATGCTTTTGATATGTAGCAATCTATTGATTTCCGTCTTGAACATGCTTGAAGTCTGAGCCTCCACGCTGTCTGTAGTACTTCCGATGTTAGATGCATGCATAATCTACTTAAATGACGCAGACTTTGTGACATTTATGTTGGTTCTGAAACATTAAATTTCCAATACTGGTATAGTTTTTGTGTAGATATTTTTCACTGGGTAAAATACTATCTTACTAATTTCCAGGTGTACAACTTGAATAAGGACAATCCAATAAGTGAAGGCGGTAAGCAACTATCGTTAATAATTTGATTTGGAATGTGTTGGGTAAGGACAGTTGGTAAGTTTCTCCACTGTATCTTGTTGGTGGTGCACGTTGTAGCCATATTGTGGTGGATGGGTGCCTAGAGGGCTGTTTTGTCCTTGATGATTGAGCATCTTGAGTGTTGTTGAAGGGACACTCATCCAGGAAATACGGAGGGCTTTATATCATACTACTGTCTTGTGTCTCATTGGTGGAAAAGCTTTGGGGAATCAGGAGGAAAGTTTACATGCTGCAGATTACTTGGCTGATGATCTGTTGTAATCACATTATTTGAATATGTGGTTGAGTTCGTGTTAAGTGTCAGATCACTGTTCAATTGAATATCGAGGGGAGGTGGTTGGATTCTCAGTTTTTGAAAATGTTAATTCCTTTGTTATGTGTTAGGTAAATATTATGTGCCACCTATCAGCCCAAACCTGAATGTAACAGGAGTTATTGCATTCGGACATGGGCTCCTTCATTAACTGAGTAGTTAGAAATGGAATGAACTTGTTAATTATACCAATTTCAGACTGAATAATGGAAAGGAGGATCATTGATCAAGAGGCTGAAGCTGTTTGGTTCTATGACATTATTGTGAGAAACTCTTGCAAAGATGTAAAACAAAAACAGAAATTGTTGGAGAAACTCAACAGATCTGGCAGCATCTGTGGAAAGAAAGCTGAATTAACGTTTGGAGTCCCAAGAGTTCTGAAGAAGAGTCACTGCATTCGAAACTTTAACTCTGCTTTTTTCCCCACAGATGCTGCTAGACCTGCTGAGTTTCTCCAGCAATTTCTGTTTTTGTTTCAGATTTCCAGCATCCACAGTTCTTAGTTTTAATTCTGCAATGATGTCTGGGGCTTAAATAATTGGTCAGCCAAAAGTCACAACCATTTTCTTTTATACTTTGTATATTTCCAGCCTGTGGAGAGTTTTCCTTCTTTCCATTGATTTCAGTTTTATTAGTCCTTGTTGATGTCATACTCTGTCAAATGCTGGCTGTGATATTTTGACTCTCCTCTGGAATTTAGATTTTGTTTTGACAGCTTTTTGGATAAGATTCTAACTGCATCTGAAGCTAGTGATTCCGGAAATTAAATTTCTGTTTTCAAGTGATTGCTCAATTTTCTGCCCATTCTCCAACTCTGAGACATAATTGTAGCTAAGATATCCTAATACTTCCTCCATCAAGTTCGTATTTAGATGCTTGACATTTTACTGTGATTCCTTATTAACTTTTTGTGTCATAGAAATAAAGTCCTTAATTTCGTTGAGGTGCTGGAAGAAATAGAAAATTGTAGAATGCCAGGTGGATTCCTCTTTCTGTGGCAGTGTTTTCTCAGTTGTCGGAATGTGAGAAACCTGGTCATACTCCCCTTATGCACACAGGTAAAGGAGGAATAAGAATCAGGCAATGGATTAAGAGAACAAAAGAGTACCTTACTAAGAGCTTGGCCAAGCTCAGAGAGCAAGGTGCTTAACTTTGCTGATGATCCTGTGTCTGGGGAGAAGAAGTAAACTGAACTCGGATGAAACAGACTAGTTCTTAGAAAAAGTGTGCTCTTAGATTTTTAGCTGAGCTGAAAAGTGGCAATGAAGTTGACTAATATTTAATGCAACATTTTAATTTTTGTAACTAAAGGCAGAAGACACATGTGCTTCCTTGATGAATAAAACTGATGAATATGAAGAGAAGAAGGAATCCAGGGAGTTTTTATTGACTTGTTACCTACCACATCTGCATAGAATATTGGGAATATGCTACCATATCTTCCAAGTGAAACGGACAGACGCTCAGTCTTGTTTATCTACCTGTCAATTTTATTTTAAATGTCTTTACTAAAGCTCAAATTCTCATTAGATTAATGGTTTGTTTTTGATTTTCAGCTGCCCAACTGGACAAAGTTGGATTTGATTTAGTGAAGAAATGTATTCGTGCTGTTGAAGAAAGAGGTAGTTCAATTTTTATTTACGTCAGTCTTACAATAAAAACATTGCCAGTACGAGGTTCCTATTCATAATGTCTTGTTTTGTTTCCTCACTAGTCTGATATCATCTTTGAATGTCTGAAATGAAAAAAAAGTGACTATAACTAACTATTTTGACAAGGAAGTCAACCAAACCTATAAATCAACTCATCAAATTGCAAGACAAATATGTTCAAAATCTTTTGTCTCCAATTCCCTTTACTGAACTTAGTGTGTAAATCGAGGACCATAACATTTTTCTTAACTAAAGCCCACAAATTCTAATCAGGAAACCCTGTTCCATCTTTTTAAAAGAAACCTTATTTATTTGTTGTTGACATCTACGCCAGAGAATTCTGGAAATGAACTTCCTGTCACAAACCAACCCAGAAATCCTTGGATCCAGCAGTGTAGATCATTGTCGAAACTGCACCTCCTTACAGCATTGAGTGCTATGTCCTGAAGTTTAAATTTCCAGCAGGTACTTTGAAAGCTACTCTAAAAAGGTCAGTATGTGAGGTAAATAAGGGGGTAGGATGGGAGGTGGGTGGGACTCTGGTTTCAGGAGGACAGGAATGGGAGGGACATAAAATGCTGGATAGTTGAGAGTGAATAGGATGCTAGGTAAGTGGGTGAGTGCTTAGGGTAGTTCTTAGGGTGGGTGTCAAGTTAGCTATCAGTTTGGGGTGTCTGTTGGCTCGATTTAGATGTGGGTTTACAGGATAGGATCATGAATGGTGGAATGTCATATTGGGTAGCAGGAGTATCAGATCCAGTGGGAAGGGTGTGATGGACGTGTGAGGAGTCAGAGGCGTATGTTGGCAGATAAGTGGTGAGTCGACAGTTCAGTTTAATAGTTACCCAGGGGTTAGAGTAGGTTTTTAATTCCTCTAAAATTACCCGTATAACAGTTGAGCTTAAGTGAGTTGGACCCCTTCAAATTTTCTGACTTTATAGGTTCTTTCTGGAGGGTCCCAGATGCTAGAGAGCTACCTGTTGGAATTTTCAGTTTCCTGTACAATTCCCCTGCAGTCAGTTGTGTTGGGATTTCCACATAGTCTTGATGTGAACTCTAGTCTGTGCTGGTACAGTGACTATCTGATTATCGGATACCTTGGCCATTATATAGAACTATTTTTGGTGCTTGTTGGGCTGGATAATTTTCAAAAATTGCATGAAATACTTTATAATCCCAGCAAAAGAATAGTTTTAGTATAATCTTGTGCTCTTTGTGACTGCAGCTATGTTTGATAGTTTGTAGTATTTTCTTTTTAATGAATTCTTAGCAGTGCATTATGCAAAATAAAATCTCTGAAATATTTTGCAGCATAGCTCTGTAAATCTGCATATGAAAACATGCTCACAAAGTATTTTCACGTTTACATTCATATGTGCACATATAAACACACAGCTGCATGTTCCGGAGCACAAGTATAAAAGATCATAAACAGGAACAGGAGTAGACCATTTTGCCCATCAAGCTTCCTTTGCCATTCAGCAAGATTATGGCTGATCTGACTGTGGCCTTGACTTGTCTGCCTGCCTCACATAACCCTTAACTCCTTTGGCAGTCAAAATTTTGTAAATTCAGTTTGAATAAATTCAATGGCCCAGCTTCCTCAGTTTTCTTGGAAAAGACTTCTGAAGATTAATGAGTGGGAAAAGATTCCTTACTATCTCTGTCTTAAGTGTGAGGGCCCCTTAGTTCAAACTGTACCTTCTACATCTAACTATAAATCTCACACAAGAAGTATCTTGTTGGCATCCACCCTATCCACACCCAGGATCTTACATTTTCAACAAGATTACCTCTCACTGCACTAAACAGACAGAACCTTTTTCATAAGACAACCATTTCATCCCAGGAAATAAAAGAATGAATCTTCTCTGAATTGCATCTAGTTCACTTATATCTTTTTCCAAATAAAGAAACCAAGACTGTACACAATACTGGAGATGTGGTCTCACCAAGGCCCTGCACGGCAGCATAAAACATTCTTCCTTTCATATTCCATTCCCTGTGCAATAAACAGCAACAATCTATTTACCTTTCTAATCACTTACAACACTTCACGGCAAGACTTTGCAAGGTAACTCTTTACAATTTATGTGCTGGGATGCTCAGATACCTCTGTACCACCAAATTCTACAATCTTGCCCCCATTTAAGTAGTAGATATAACACAGTGTGGAGCTGGAGGAGCACAGCAGGCCAGACAGCATCAGAGGAGCAGGAAAGCTGATGTTTCGGGTCGGGACCCTTCTTCAGAAATGGGAGAGGGGGAAGAGAGCTCTGAAATAAATAGAGAGAGGAGGGCTGGGGCTGGGGAAGGTCGGTGGGATGGTGATAGGTGAGTGCATGTAGGCAGTGGTGGGGATTGGTCAATGAGGTGGGAGAAGCATATTTTTCTACTTTGCCACCAAGGTGAGCAAGTTCACATTTTCTAACAATGCTCAATCTCTCACAGTATTACCCCCACACACAACATATCTATACACCTTAGCAGATGCATTACCTTGCCTTATCTTTCCTGTTGTATCAATTTTGGTGTGATCAGCAAATTTAGCTACCATAGTCCAAGTCGTTGGTATAGATTGTTGATAGTTGAGGCTCTAACACTGATTCCTGTGGAAATCCAATCCACAACTTGCGAATAGGAAACATCCCGACTCCTTGCTTTCTGTTAGTTAATCAGTCCTTTTTCCCTGGTAATATGTTACACCTCTACATCATGATACTCTGATTTTGTGTAGTAACCTTTGTGGAAATTTATAAAATGTCTTTTGGAAGTCTAACATACTACATCTGCAGGTACCTTGCATGCTACTTTGTCGAATAACTATTGAATTAGTTGAACACAGTTTTCCTGTTCTAAAACTCTGTTATTCTGCATGATCATAATGTGATTTTTAAGGTATCCTATTGTGACCTCCTTAATGGATTCTAGCAGTTTCCTCTGACAAATGTTAGGCGATAGGCTAGCTGATGTATCATTTACTGCTTTCTGCCTTTCTCCTGAATAAAGGTGTTACATGTGCTGTTTGCCAATCTGCTGGGAACCCTCCAGATTCTAAGAAATTTTGGAAAATTAAAACCAGTGCATCAGCTATCTCTGTAGCTACTCCTTTTTGGAGTCTAGGATGCAGGCCATCAGGTTTTGTTGCCTTTAGGTCCAAGCATTTTTCCTGCAACTTTCCTGTCATGACAGAAATTGTTTTAAGTTGTTCCTTCCCTTTCTTTTGATAATCGAGTACCTTTGGTAGCGAAGACAGACTCAAAAATATCTCGTTCAGTACTTTCACCATTTCCTTTAGTTTCGGTATTAGTTCTCCAGCTGCGTACATTCTCTAGAGTGTTTAGTTAATTTTTCTTATTTAGAGACTAGAAGAAACTCTCACCATGTTTTTATTACTTGTTCACTTTCTCTCATATTCTACTTTCTGCACCTTGGTCTTTCAAATTGAGGTCATCTGTCATTAATATACCAACGATAGCAATAATTTCCAGGGCTATCTCACCTTTTCCTCACTTATTTTTAAAATTCAAAAACTCTTCATTTTTCAATTCCAAGCCTTGGTCACCTTACAGTCATGGCTCTGTATCTATCAGGTCATGCATATTTATATCTATCTAATAAATACATAAATTAGATCATAGCCCACAAGACATGGAAACAGAGATAGGCCATTCAGCCCACTGAGTCTGCACTACCATTGAATGAAACTATAGTTTGTTTTGTCTGATAATCCTTAACTCTGTTTCTTGCTTTTTTCCTGTAACCCTTGATTTCCTTACAGATAAAAAGTCCATCTATCTCAACCTTGAATATGCTTAATAACCCAGCTTTGACAGCCCTGTGAGGTGTGGAATTCCACACCCTCTGTGAGAGAAAAAAGGTCCTTCTCATCTCTGTTTTAAATGTGCAGCCCCTTAATCTGAGATTATGCCCTCTGGCACAAAAATTTGAAGTCTCTGCATTTCCATGTTTCTCATCATAAAGGCATGAGAAGCAAGGAAATGGCAGTCCTCTAAATGACTAACCCTCACTTCAGCTACTCTTTCTGTTTTTATATTCTTGTAGAAGGAATTTAGAATTCATATATTTGTGTTTTCATTTTTAATCTTAGTTTTCCCTCATGCTCCAATTTCTCTCTCTTTTATTTGTTTAGCCATTAAAATGTAAGCATATATAAAAAAAGCCACCTCAGAAAAACATTAGAAATTCAATTTGATGTGTTAACAGATTTTTCTCTACATTAAAAACAGGTTTAAATGAACAGGGCCTATATCGAATAGCTGGTGTTAACTCCAGAGTACAGAAGCTATTAGGTTTATTAATGGGTAAGTACTGTGTTTGATTCTCTTCTCTTTTTGTGCACATCTTTATATATTAAATGATAAATTCATCTGATGCATTGCCTAGCTCCAGTTATGTTCCTGAGTATCAGTTTGTGACCTCTGTGGTGTCAAAACAGGACTTTTATTAATTTGTGTCCGTGGGAAAATTCCTAAACAAACTCAGCAGTACTTCGTGGCATATAGTTTCTATTGTGGGCATGATCTGCAAACTAGATGCCAGGATTTCATTCATTAATTTGCATAATGACAAACAATTTTCCATGAACCAAGTGTAGTCAGGCTGCATTTTAGATTGCTATTTTTTTCTCCTTATGCTGATATTTTGTCTTGATATATTGAAAATGATAATCTAATAGTGACTAAAAGAAGCAAAAGTGACACCCAAGTAAGCATTTTTTTAAATATAATGATTGGTTGGGGTTGGAATACACTGCCAGAGAGTATGGTGGAATCAAGTTCAATCCAAGCATTCAAAAGAGAATTAGATTCAAAAATATTTGAAAATGAGCAGTTTGCAGGATTACAGGGAGAAGACAGGAGAAGAAAACTGAGTGAGATCCTCTTTTGGAGAGCTGGTACAGATATTATGGAATAAATCACCTCCTTCTGTGCTGTACTTGTTCTGTAATGTGCCAGATGGCATGTCATGTGAAGCAAGCCATCAGAGGTATATTTTTAAAACTCTGGCAGGCTCACATTTTTCTTTCTTGTTTAAAGGACTGGGGGTTTAAAAATCCTCGCTACTGACACTTAAATAGACTTCATTTATCCTTAAGTGTTTAGATCTACTCAATAAATTTATGACTCCCACACTGCAGGTTATGGCTCTTGAGTAGCAAACATAAGGTTCATTTAAACTCTACTTTTATTTCATGTGTCTAGCTAAGTTTCTGTTTTCTGCAAGTGTGGCTTTTGCTATACTCACCCACTCCACACCAAAAATAGGATCTGTCACAAATTAGTGTGGATCTTCCACCTCAAGAGTAACCCATTATTTTGAAAGGTCTTTGGAACTGTCCTTACTGCATGCATATCTGACGCTTGGTTAAAGTTCTAGAATTTTTTCAGTAATGAAGACCGCTTTAAAAGAAAATGGGGAAGGAAAGTTAGTAATTCAATAAGAGTTGACATGGTTAAGTTACATGATGTATAAAAAGTTCAGAGGAAATTGCTATTTTTTATAAAGGTTTTTTTTATTGCAGTAAAAAATAAGCATTAAAAGAGCATGCAAATCGTGAATCTGATGGTGAAGCATGAGGGTACTGAAATAATTGAAAAAATAAAAAAGAAAGGAAATCCAAAGAAATGAAAGGCCATAACTAAATTTCATGGCTGCAAAATTGGGAAGTACCAGTGACCTTGAAAATATGAAACTAAGGCTGGGATTATTCAGTTAGTGTGCAGTTGGGATTGGAGGTAGTCAAGTTTACAAATTGGCACTGCCAGAATCCATGCCAGTTCATTGTGATGATCCTAATCCTAAGTCATTCTCAATGAGAACTCGTCAGTTCAGGTGGTATGTAATTATTGTTGTTGCCAGTTATGGATAATTGTAGGACCTATTAAGGTTTTGCTCCCCTGTCGAGTGGAATTTCCAGTTGGTAATGCAAGCGGAGGCTGGGGTGACCTTACAGAAATTTATAAAATTACGAGGGGCATGGATAGGGTGAATAATCAAGGTGTTTTTCCCAGGATAGGGCAAATCAGGGCAGGACTTATACACTTAATGGCAAGTCCTGGGGAGTGTTGCCTAACGAAGAGATCTTGGAGTGCAGGTTCATAGTTCCTTGAAAGTGAAGCCACAGTTAGTTAGGGTAGTGAAGGAGGCGTTTGGTACGCTTGTTTTATTGGTCAGTGCATTGAGTAAGGGAGTTATGAGGTCATGTTGCGACTGTACAGGACGTTGGTTGGGCCATTTTTGGAATGCTGCGTTCAGTTCTGATCTCACTGCTATAGGAAAAATGTTGTTAAACTTGAAAGGGTTCAGAAAAGATTTGCAAGGATATTGCCAAGGCTGGAGGGTTTGAGTTACAGGGAGAGGCTGAAAGGTGGGGCTATTTTCCCTGAAGGGTCAGAGGCTGAGAGGTGACCTTATAGATGTTTATAAAATTGTGAGGGGAATGGATTGGGTGAATAGTCAAAGTCTGTTCCCCAGGACAGGGGAGTCCAAAACTAGAGGGCATAGGTTGAAAGTGAGAGGGGAAAGATTTACACTGAGGTTGGTGTGTGAATGGAATGAGCTGACAGAGGAAGTGGTGGAGGCTGGTACTATTACAACATTTAAAAAAGCATCTAGATGGGTATGTGAATAAGAGGGGTTTAGAGGGATATGGGCCAAATGCTGGCAAATGGGGCTATATTGATGTACGATATCTGGTTGGCATGGACAAGTTAGACCAAAGGGTCTGTTTCCATGCTTGTACATCTTTATGACTCTAAGCAACATATGTTGGCCTGGACAATGCGTTTCTGTGATACATCAGTTGACTTGTCAATCAAAGCAGTGTATTAGAAAGTGTTTTCTGTTGAGAAGCTCTGACAGCTTAAACTGTTAATTCATATTTAAAGTGTTATAGATTTATAAAGCCCCCATTAATGATACTTAAACAGACCTTACCCTTGTACCTTTCAAACATTTATATTGACTCCATAGATTTGTGACTCCTGTCCAGAATCATAGCCAAGCAATTGTTTTTATTTTAAACAATGAGAAAACGTGGCCTTCTTCCTCACAGTTTCCATCTTCAGCTAGGCATCTCCCAATCACTGTGCTGGAAGGCCTTATATCAGGCTTCAAATGCGGAAGGAGCAACTGACAAAAATGCTTAGATGATGAGCCTGTTTGGTAGCCTTTAATAGCTGTGGCTGTAACATCTCAGTGGATGTGTCTAAAGCACAGTGTGGTATCTCAGGATGTGGAACCAATCTGCATGTCCACTAGATAAGTCCTGCTTGACAGTCTCCAAATATTTGGAGACATCTCCCAAACTTGCCCTGTTTGGGAGAACAAGAATTCACCCACTCTCTTTTGAACTTCCAAACTATTCAAGGGCTGTTTTCCATATTTCAAAAATTTTATTGGCTTGACCAAAAACTTCCACTTTGAAGGTTTGAACATTAGAGAGGAGCAGTTGCTTAATTAGTGGTGAACTAACATATATGTTGTTCCAGCTGTCCTTACTTATTGAGGGCATTTGTTGATTCTAGTCCAGAATATCTAGCTCATTTAAGAATTGATGTAGTACTCACAACCGCTTAATAGCTGCTTCTGATAGAGAAGTTGGTGAATATCCACTTTACTGTGCCAATTAGTCACAAAGAAAGAAATGACAAAGTATGAATGGAAAGACACTAGAACTAATTAAGTTCTGAAACTTCAAATCTGAATATGCAAGTAAAGGTTAATGTAGTTTTGTTTAAAGCAAGGTGCTTTTGCGCTAAATTAATTTTCAAAATCATGAAGGCATTTAACAAAGATGATGCAAGCAAATTTTTCAAAGAAGTTAAATATTAGGGATGATGGTGAAGAGAAGCTCAAAATCTAACAAGAGATTGTACAATTGCAACAATGGCCCAAAGTTTTACTGTAGCTTAGTATCTAATAGCAAATTTTGTCATTAGTTAAACTTACTTTTGCATGTATAAGGCTTCAATGTCTTGTTTGGCAAACTGCTAGAAATGCAAATTGATACCATCATTGTGAGGAATACAGGGCATCTGGGATTTGAGTGACCAGAATACACTGATTAATTAGTTGATAAGAATAGATAAATCAGATTGAAAGATGTGAAATAAACAAGGTTGATAGAGAAGGAAATCTGATAGAGAAGTAGAGAGAGAAAGAAAAATTAAATTAAAAAGACGAAGGAATAATAAAATTGTAAAGTTTCATATTTGATATATTTAAATTTGCCGAGAATTAGTGGTTTAAAGAGTTAGATGATCTGGAGTCGAGGGATGTGTATGAACGGAGCTTTGGCTGGCAACAAGGTGCGAGTTAATCTTCCTGCAAGTAGCTAGTTGTTGATGACAAAGGCCTTCTGACTGGCAACAACTATGTGATTGTCTCTCGGGTAACTGAACATCTTATGTGTGTGAATGTTTGGGACAAATTGTTGGATGTCTGCAAGGACATGAAATGTTTCTTCACTCTGCAGTAAAAAAAACTGAACCCTGAAGAAAGCCAGTTTATTTTTCCTTCAACAGTTACCGTAAACTGGGTCTCTTGATAAGTAATCCATTTAAGTATTAACCCACCATCCTGTACCTTCTTCAAATAAGTGAAAGTACCTGGAGAAGATTTAAGGAGCAACATATCCCGACAAAGCAAAAAGACCTTCACAGTAAACACTACGAACAGGGACTGTTGAACTGGCTTGACAGTCTTACCCTCTGTCCATCACACCCATGTTTTTTCTTGTCTGTCTGTATATGTTTAGGGGAGAGTTTAGAAGGGGTTAGGGTTTTAACTAGTAATGCTACATGTGTAGGGTTCGTAATTGTTTAGCTGTAGCTGGGATCTACTTAGTTGTGATAGATGGTCACTCTTATTAATGACAGAAACCTGGTCCTTGCTTCCTGACAGCCTGGGTCTAAAGGACAGGTAAATTGGGAAATTCTGTGTACTTTTAAAATCTTTAACTTTTGAAATGATTCTGGGAGTAGTGGGGTTGATTTTGAGTGCCTCACCCCAATGAGACATAACAACATCTTTTTACAAAGCTGATGGCCTATCAGTACAACTCGGACAACAGCTTTTGAACATGGGCATTTTGCTATGCATTGGACTTTTGTTGAAAGTTGCTCCACCATTTATGTTTAAATAATAATAGCACCAACATTATTTTGGTAGTAAAATCTTAGCCTGTAAGTTCAAGGAAACCATTGAAATTACGGTATCGATGGGTTCAACCAACGTACCAGCAGAGAGAAGGTATTGAACCAAATTGCAAGGGCAAAGGTTCAAACTTACCAGAAAATCATCTTAATTGGTATGAAATCTGCTTTTGTAACAATTATTGTGGTTCTTGCATTTAACAGGATCAGTTGATGTAGATTTGGAGACTTCAACTGAATGGGAGATAAAGACTATTACCAGCACACTTAAACATTATCTGAGGTAAGATCTTCAAGTGGAAAATAGTCTTTAATTCTGTTAACAAGTTATTAAATGTGTGGTTGGACTTCATTCCGACACAAAGGATCTGAAACTAGTTTTCACAACTTGAAGCCCTTTCCTGGGAGGATTGAAGAGACTTATTATGGGAGTTAAAAATATTTATTATAGGTTTTAACTATTACTGTTTTTGTGTCAGTCTTCACAGTGGAAGATGCAAATAACATGCCAATAATTGATGACAACAAGGCTATATGGCAGGTGAGGACATAGAAACAGTATTTATCACTAAAGAGGGAGTGCTGGGCAAGCTAATGGGGCTAAAGGTAGACAAATCTCCTGGCCCTGATGGAATGCATCTTAGGGTACTGAAAGAGATGGCAGAGAAAATAGCAAATGCGCTTGTTGCAATTAGCAAAATTCGCTGGACTCGGGCAATTCCAGCAGATTGGAAAACAGCAAATGTGATGCCACTGTTTAAAAAGGAGGTAGACAAAAGGTGGATAGCTGTAAGCCCATTAACTTAACTTCTGTAGTGGGGAAAATGCTTGAATCTATCATCGAGGAAGAAATAGTGAGACATCTAAATAGAAATCGTCCCATCAGGCAGAAGCAGCATGAGTTCGTGATAGGCAGGTTATGTTGAACTAATTTACTGGAATTCTTTGAGCACATTATGAGCGGTGGGCAATGAGGATCTGGTAGATGTGGTGTATTTGGATTTCCAGAACGCATCCGACAAACTGCTTCATAAGACAAAGGTGCACATTATGGGTAAAGTATTAGCATGGATAGAGGATTGGTTAAGTAACAGAAAGCAAATAGTGGGGATAAATGGATGTTTTTCTGGTTGGCAATCAGTGGCTACTGATATGTCTCAGAGATCATCAGTATTGGGACTGCAATTGTGCACAATTTACATTGATGATTTGGAGTTGGGGACCAAGTGTAGTATGTCAAAGTTTGCAGGTGATGCCAAGATGAGTGGTAGAGCAAAGTGTGCAGAGGGCACTGAACGTTTGCAGAGGGACATAGATTACGTGAGTGGGCAAGGGTCTGGCAGATGGTTTACAATGTTGGCAAGTGTGAGGTCATCTATTTTGGTAAGAATAACAGCAAAGTGGATGATTATTTAAATGGTGAAAAATTGCAGTATGCTGCTGTACAGAGGGACCTGGATATCCTTGTGCATCAATCAAAGAAAAGTTGGTTTGCATGTCCAGCAGCTACTTAAGAAGGCAAATGGAATATTGTCCTTCATTGCTAGAGGGATAGAGTTTAAAAATAGGGATGTTATGCTGCAGCTGTATAGGGTGCTGGGGAGGCCACACCTAGAATATTATGTATAAGTTTTGGTCTTCTTACTTCAGAAACGATGTACTTGCACGGGAAGGCGTGCAGAGGAGGTTCACTTGGTTGATTTTGGAGTTGAGAGGGTTGGCTTATGAGGAGTGATTGAATTGACTGGGACCATACTCATTGGAATTAGAAGAATGAGGGGGGATCATACAGGAACATATAAAATTATGAAGGGAATAGACAAGATAGAGCAGGGAGTTTGTTTTCACTGATGGGTGCAATGAGAACTAGGGGGCATACTCAAAATAAGGTTGTGGTGGGGGGGGGAACGCAGATTTAGAACTGAGTTGACGAGGAACTTCTTCACCCAAAGATTGTGAATCTTTGGAATTCCCTGCCCCATGAAGCCATTGAGGCCACCTTGTTGAATGTTTTTAAGGCAAAGATAGATGTTTGAACAGAAAAGCAATTAAGGCTTATGGTGAGCAGGCAGGTAGGTGGAGCTGAGTCCGTAAAAGGATCAGCCATGATCTTATTGAATGGTGGAGGGGCCAGATGGCCTACTCATACTCCTGCTTCTTATGTTCTTAATTTGCTACAGAGTACAAGTGTGCAAACAATGGTTTGTCTTTTTGATTGGGAATCACTGTATGTAGTTACTGTATGTGGCAGCTTAGGTGTGTATTTTAAATTTTCAAACAATCTTTTGCCCTGCAGTTACTTTTTTTATATTTTAAGAAAAGGTTGTTTCTCTTTGTAATGCTTAGTTTTGGAAAATACACATGATTTTCTTTGCATTGCAAGATACTAAGAATGTGGCCAGGGACTTTTGTAGAATTTTGAAAACTAAATGAGCGTATTTCACAATTTAACGTTTTATCAGCTTCTAATTACCTGAACACTTAACCAATTTTATGATCTCTGGGTCTCTTATATTTGGCATAGATATTTCACCATTCATTCAGACTTGGTGGTTTAGATCCCATTTAGGAGGCAGAAGTGCACGTTATTCATTAGACATTGAACTAAATTCAAAGGTGGAGGTTAGTTTAGATCAGTTGGCTGGAAAGCTGTTTTGTGGTGCTGAGTGTTGCCAACAGCGTGTGTTTAATTCCTGCACTGGCTGTCATTACCAGAAAGGATTCTCTTTTTCAGCCTCTCCCCTCGCCTGCGGTGTGGTGACCTCAAAGTATTTTTTATCGCAAAAATATAGTCTAGTTCATTAAAACAACTATGTACTTACACAGATACTAAAGCAGTCTGTACAGTCCTTGTATATAAAGAATAAATTTTGGAGCTATTTAAAAAAAGGCATTTCCTACACATACACCACACTATTTACTATTTGAGGCAAAGGGAGGATCTGATAACTGAACAGACCCTCATATTTTGGCAAAAAAACTTTAGAAAGTGATCGTTCCTCACTGTGCCTTGGTGGCAGCTCCCCCAAGCTTTAATGTGTACCTCAGCACATGGTCTTGGATCTTGGATTGTGCCAGTTTGCAACACTTGGTCAAAATCAACTCTTTGCACTGGAAGACCAAGTTCTTGGCAGACCAGCATCTTTCATTGAGTTGATGGATCTTCCAGGCACAGACAATTATTGTCTCGGTGAGCATCCCTGGGAACCGACCACAGAGCACAGAGTCTTGCGTTTCGGAGCTGCTCAGGACAAACCTCAACAAAAACCACTGCACCTCTCTCCACACCTTTGAACTGGCACATCCTCAATGGAGATGTGTGACAGTCTCTTTATCCCTGCTGCAGCCAGTTCAAGGGCAGCGTGTGGTGGCAGAGAGAGTCTGGGACTTATGTGTAGGATCTCACCAGCAGCCAACTCCATCTTGGTTCTTTTTGGAAGGTTCTGGCGATGAGGCATTCTGCCAAATGACTTTGACAGTCTGCTCAGGGAACAGCTCAATGGGATCCACCCTCTCCTTTTCTCGCAGGTTCTCGAGGATGTTATGTGCTGATCACTGCATGGACTTGTGACATTCCATTGGGGAGAGATGAAATGGAACGGTCCAACTACTTGGAGTATTTTGCAGCAATGAGGCCAGACTTTCCTTAATAACACCAGGGATAGGTGGAATTCCAGTCCATAGTGACAGTTGGTGTTTGCATATTGAGGGTCTATGCACAGCTTGATACAGCCACACACAAGATGCCCATCAGGATGAGGGCAGTGTTGGGTATGCCTTGTCTTCCCCTGCTCCCCCCCCCCCATCCAGACCAGGTCTGGGAATAGGCTTGACCTATGTCACATAACGAAACGCCAAGAGTACCTCACACCTGATGGACAAGGTTTTACCTACAATGGAGAAGGAGCAGTGCTCCCATCTGCCCAGTTTTTGCCGCACCTTGGTGAAATGCTCTTCCCAGGTTTTGACGCAAGCCCTGTCCTCTCTGAACCATATACCCAGCACCTTCAGATAATCTGACTTGACGGTCGAAGTGCTAAAGGATCAGTCATCCCAGTTCCCAGAGAACATGGCCTCACTCTTGCCTTCATTTCCCTTGGCTCCCAAGGCCAGTTTGAACTGGTCAAAGTTACTCATCGATCTGCACGCTGACAGTAGATTGGAGCAGAAAATGGTGACATCCATGTGCAGGGAGGCTTTGACCTTCAGACCTCTGCTGTCTAGAATAGTTACCTCTCTCAGGCTCGCATCTTTCTTGATTGCCTTGGCGAAGACTCTATACAACACAAACAAAGCAGGAAAGGCAGTTTGTCTGACTCCAGATCTGACCAGGAAGCTATCTGATTCCTGCCCATTGGTTAAGACTGCACTAATGGTATTGTTGTAGAGCAGTCAGATTCAATTGCAGATTCCCTCCACTAAGCTCATTTTGGAGAGCCCATCCCTCAGCTTGGTTTGCGATATCTTGCCAAAGGCCTACTCATGGTCCAGACTGGTGAGGCAGGTGTCCACCCCCCTGTTAAGCACGTAGCCAATGTATCCCTAAGGAGCACAAGGCTCTCCGAGATCTTCCTACCTGGTACAGCACAAGTTTGGTGGGGGTGAGCCACTGATCCCAGAGCAGTCCAGACCCTGTTAGTGATGACCTTAAGACAGAATTTTATAATCCACATTCAAAATTGAAATTGATTATCAATTTCTAAATTCTTCTCTCCCCCTTCTGCTTGGTGAACCTCTGGTCAAACCACCACCAATCTCTAATGAGACAGCAGTCCAATGGTCTGGTAAGGCTATGGCGACCTTACCTTTATTCATAGGCGCCACTTTTATTAACAAATTTCCTTTCGTGAACTTCAATTTGTGAACCATGTTATGTATAACATACTTTGAAGCCTCTTGCATGTACAAACCAATTGCATTATGTTAAAAGAAATGCCATACGCTTGACTTGCAAAACAACTGGCTGATATAAGCTTTCTACCCTTGCATTGAATTTTTGTAGAAACTTTACATCTGCATTGCAAGTTTCTGGGCTGTGAATGACTTTAAAATGTTGATATAATTGCATTGCTGTCACAAGGAATTCAGCTACTTTATTGCAAACAGCTGTGAAATGTTCATGGTGGTTTAAAAATAGATTATTTTTGTTGAACAAGTTATCTATGTTTTGGGTGTTGGTTTCCTGGACAAACAAATGCAATAGTTAGGCGTCTTGAATGAGAATCATTGGCTATTTAAATCTATTTAGAGGTTTTGAGTACTATGTAGAAATTGTGGCATATGTAAATAATACAGTTTTATATTACTAATATATTTTGCTTACTGGAAGATGATTTTAAAAACCAAGAATATATGAGAACCGCCTACAATAATAAAGCTTTAT
Source organism: Ginglymostoma cirratum (assembly GCA_024137785.1). NCBI lineage: Eukaryota > Metazoa > Chordata > Chondrichthyes > Orectolobiformes > Ginglymostomatidae > Ginglymostoma > Ginglymostoma cirratum. The sequence continues at coordinate 19,466,569 of JAHRHZ010000289.1, forward strand.
GGATTCTGAAAGTAGTTCATTTTCATTTAAATTGGGATTTTGTACAATTACATTTTAATGCATTTGGATGGAATGTTAATTTATTTTTTTTACTGCAGTTAGTGTGGAATACTTCCTGGAAATGGTCTTTCATGGCTTGACTTCAGTCCATATAATAACAGTGCACATCTAAAACTTCAGAACTGGGAATGTTTGAACAGTTGGTTTCAGGAACAGCACTACAGTACATATTGATAATTTTCCTCATCTATCTTGCCTAACTCTGTAAAATTTTCCATTTCAGCCAGTGTTGTATTTTGTATTGTTACGTTGTTGCCATTCTACATTTATTGACATGCTTATTTAAAGTGATTTATGACTGATTGACCAACACTTATTTTAATCGACCTTTTCCCCTCCTACTGAAGGGGTTTGTGTTGGCTAGCCTTTCTTACCACAGTTAAAGATTAATTTCTACTTTTCATTAACTTGTATGTCTTTCAAGTTGCTAACAGTATAAGGTCTTGAAGTTTTGATTAACTGCAAATGAGAGATCAGCTCAAAGTATAGTTTGTAATTTAAAGGACAGACAACAACGTGTACAAATAGAATTGATTTGTCGAAGATTTGATGGATAGGTTGGCAGGTCTGGTGTCCACAAGTAGCCATTGGGTTGTAAATGGGAAAGTTCCTGCTGTTTCCATGCAGACAATTCTTTTGTATAATAATCTTAGCCTTCCGTTGTTATTAAACTGCAGTATAATTTCCTGAAGATCAGTAAATCTTCAGGAGTGCTCCTGAAGATCATGGTAACTTTCATTTTTATCATGCCATTTAAAATATCTTACAAAGACAGAAACTTGAACACTGCCTTAGTGGGAACCTATTTTGTTCTGATTAGAAAAATAAGTTATGTATTATTTGGAAAAACTGGTGCGACTGAGTAGCAACGGGAATGTGAACAATAAGTGTTGTAATGTTCAGCTGATCTAAAACGCTGATGGACTTTGGGGCACTTCACAATGGAAGCAGACCTGTAGTGCTGGTATTAAATTGTGTTGGTTTGCTGCTAGTCCAGTGTATATTGGGAACCTTGCAGATTGAATTTTAATTGCCTTTTTTAATTGCTTATATTTCCAACTACTGATTGTTAGCTGAGTCACAACTGTGCCCTGGCAGATGAGTGAAAAACAGCTCTTCATTGCAAGATGACCATCTGGAATTCATCCATTATATGAATCATGAATTACTGCGCAACGAGAAAATCTCTATGGCAACTAATTGGCCAGTGTCCGTTTATTTATTTCAAACTTGCAGTTATCCCCAGCAAAATAATCTAATGCTGAATGTTCTATGAAATAAAAATGATGAGAGGGTATCAACAGACAAAGTACATTTACATAAGGATAATTTCAAATTGTTGCAGAAACGCTGATATTTACTGGCAGAATACTTAACTAGTTTAACAATAAGAAAAGGGTTGATAATGTCAAATTGTTGTCATATCTTCAATAATGAAATGTTGATCTGAATCAGCTCTAAACTGTACCTGGTCATTACTCATCATTGTAAAAATGTCACTAAGATTGTAAAAGCTGGGTAAGTGTTAACTGAAACTTGGTGTGAAGAATTTTCTGAGATAATTACATTGGCAGTTAATAACAAGTTGACAATAAATATCAGTGGAGGTAGAATGGAAAACACAGACCGTATTGATCATCTTTATCAGGACTACTTTGAAACACAATCCAGAGTTTAACTCTGTTGATGAGAAGAATGGTACTTCCTGTACTATAAGAATGACCAATCTGTTGTAAAAACAGAAGCACTACACAAACATTTGCATAAAAATTGTGGGTTCAGTTCAGAGAAATTAAAGTAGTAGTTATAATGAAATGAAAGATATTCAGTTATATGCAACCCAGCATGTCTCAAAGGAACACCATCTATCATGCAGTGAATTTTGTATGGAGCAAACAATTCTTGTGCTGTTTTCTCCAGTTGTGAAGCCTAGCACAACTACTAGAACATTAGGTGGAACATTTCAACTAACTCATCAATAGACTTTCAGTAATACATGCTTTTATAGCCACAATTTCCCAGGAACCAAATCAAAAGTTCTTCAAATATAACAGCACTCTTTAACTGACATAAAAAGTCCATCCTCAAGCAAACAATGCCAAGGTACTTGGCATTGCAGCAGAGTTATTGCAAGCCACCACCACTTAATTCTTCAACTATTGAAAGTTGAGAGATTGTTCAACGAATATAGTGACTGGACTAGATCGTTCAACTACTTGAGTCAGAAGTAGATCATGGCTGACGTTTCTCTTAGCTCTATTTATTCGCCTTTCCACCTGATTTCTCCAATGCCCTTCCTAAATAATAATTGAATTCATCTCAGTTTTGAAACCCTCTGATTTAAGATAATCATTCAAATGCATAACATGGATTATTTATGTGTGTGCCTGAAGTGCCATATATTCATATACCAGACCCACCAGGACAAACAAAAAGATATTGTTTAAGCCTTGCACCACTATCCTCAACAGATAATTTTCTCTGCTCTTGGGCTAGCTCAAACACCACTTAAGTTCTTTGGAACTTCACCGTTGAGCCTTGGGATACCCTGGATTCGTGTGCTTTTGTAAAGTTGCTTTGCCTACAGGGACACACTCCCATCTCGTGCATCTACAGACCATGTGTTTTATGGTACTTCACTTCATTTCTTCACTGCTTGGAGGCTGCTAGCCTCTTTCGGTGACTTGCAGTGTTTCTCAGTTCATAGATTATTCAGTGCTAAGCTGCAGGCTGTTAACCTCCAGCTTGCATTGTCTTTTTCTCTTCTTTTAGGTAGAGGTAGGTAGCTTGTCAAGATTTTAAGTACTGAACAGTCAAGTGGGTGGACGTGTCGGTGGTTAGCACCATGCTACGTCATTGTCACGTGTGCCACATGCACCATTAATGTACATGGCAAGCACACTGCACATGTTACAATGAAATGGCCATGTCTGAACATCAAAGGGGACCAATCCTTAAAAAGTTTAAGGGGGTCTGTGGTCACTCAGGGTGCCATTACTCTCAGTCAATGGATTGAATCAATTCTAGTCCATGGGCTTGGCCACGAAACTTAAGAATTAGATCCTATCAGAGTCCAGGGACTAAGCCATAGTCGCTGCTGTGAGTCAAGTTCAGCGAATCTGAGACAAGAACAAAGTTGCTGGAAAAGCTCAACAGGTCTGGCAGCATCTGTGAAGGAAAAAAATAGAGTTAATGTTTCGGGTCTGGTGACCCTTCCTCAGACCCTTCCTTAGCAAATCTGAGAATTGTCAACAGGCTATTTGGGGAGCTGTGGAGCAATCAGTGCAGGAGCTGGGTTCTATCTACTCCTGTTGACGCTTGATTTGTCTGACTAACAGGAGTTTTATCTACCTTAGTCTTAAATATATTCAATGACACTTAGTCCTCAAGTGTCAGATACTTGTATTTCTTCCTTTCTGACCTGTGGCAATGTTAGTGAGGTGTTCATCAGATTGTGCTTTCGAGTCTAATCTAGAAAATAACCCAGAGATAGTAGGAACTGCAGATGCTGGAGAATTTGAGATAACAAGGTGTGGAGCTGGATGAACACAGCAGGCCAAGCAGCTTCATAGGAGCAGGAAAGCTTGACGTTTCGGGCCTAGACCCTTCTTCAGAAATGGGGGAGGGGAAGGGGGTTCTGAAATAAATAGGGAGCAAGGGGGAGGCGGATAGAAGATGGATAGAGGAGAAGAGAGGTGGAGAGGAGACAGACCGGTCAAAGAGGCAGGGACGGAGCCAGTAAAGGTGAGTGTAGGTGGGGAGGTAGGGAGGAGATAGGTCAGTCCAGGGAGGACGGACAGGTCAAGGGGACGGGATGAGGTTAGTAGGTAGGAGATGGGGATGAGGCTTGAGTTGGGAGGAGGGGATAGGTGGAAGGAAGGACAGGTTAGGGAGGCGGGGACGAGCTGGGCTGGTTTTGGGATGCGGTTGGGGGAGGGGAGATTTTGAAGCTTGTGAAGTCCACATTGATACCATTGGGCTGCAGGATTCCCAAGTGGAATATGAGTTGCTGTTCCTGCACCCTTCGGGTAGCATCGTTGTGGCACTGCAGGAGGCCCAGGATGGACATGTCGTCTGTGGAATGGGACCGCAACTTCCCCCCTCAGTGGTCGAGAACGCCCTCGACCGTGTCTCCCGCATTTCCCGCAACTCATCCCTCAAACCCCCTCCCCGCAATAACAACCAAAACAGAATCTCCCTCGTCCTCACGTACCACCCCACCAACCTCTGGATCCAACGCATCATCCTCTGACACTTCCGCCATCTGCAATCCGACCCCACCACCAAAGACATATTTCCCTCCCCACCCTTATCTGCCTTTCGGAGGGACCACTCTCTCCATGACTCCCTTGTCCACTCCATACTCCCCTCCAACCCCACCACACCCGGCACTTTTCCCTGCAACTGCAGGAAGTGCTACACCTGCCCCTACACCTCACCGCTCACCCCAATCCCAGGCCCCATGAAGACTTTCCACATCAAGCAGATGTTCACCTGCACATCTGCTAATGTGGTATACTGCATCCGCTATTCCCGTTGTGGCCTCCTCTACATCGGGGAAACCAAGCGGAACCTTGGGGACCGCTTTGCAGAACACCTACACTTGGTTTGCACTAAACAACTGCACCTCCCAGTCGCGAACCATTTCAACTCCCCCTCCCATTCCTCAGACAACATGTCCATCCTGGGCCTCCTGTAGTGCCACAGCAATGCTACCCGAAGGTTGCAGGAACAGCAACTCATATTCCGCTTGCCAATGCGGAATCCTGCAGCCCAATGGTATCAATGTGGACTTCACAAGCTTCAAAATCTCCCCTCCCCCAACCGCATCCCAAAACTAGCCCAGCTCGTCCCCGCCTCCCTAACCTGTCCTTCCTCCCACCTCAAGCCCCACCCCCATCTCATTCCTACTAACCTCATCCCGCCCCATTGACCTGTCTGTCCTCCCTGGACTGACCTTTCTCCTCCCTACCTCCCCACCTACACTCACCTTTACTGGCTCCATCCCTGCCTCTTTGACCTGTCTGTCTCCTCTCCACCTCTCTTCTCCTCTATCCATCTTCTATCCGCCTTCCCCTCGTTCCGTATTTATTTCAGAACCCCCTTCCCCTCCCCCATTTCTGAAGAAGGGTCTAGGCCTGAAACATCAAGCTTTCCTGCTCCTATGAAGCTGCTTGGCCTGCTGTGTTCATCCAGCTCCACACCTTGTTATCTTAGAAAATAATCCATTAAGGTGATAGTTTGAGGCAGAGTTGAAACTGCAGGTGAAAGCCTTGCCAGTCCCTGCATTTTCTGAGGGCTGTGTGTGATTTCCTCCGAGGTAGAGATGAGAATCTCTGGCATTTTGCTGAGAGCCTGAGAGAAGCTGAGAGCCTTTTGGAAGAGGTTTGTTGGTGTCATAAGTGACTGCATAAGAGGAGAGAGAATTGGTTGTGTAAGAGGGGTAAAGGCTTCTAGAGACTAAGAATGAGTTAGCATCAGTGGTAAATGGGAGAGCAGCACACTGCAATGAATCTTATTGGGTTGGTTGCTCTTGGACACTTCTGTATTCCCTCATGACTAGTTGTGCTTTTCTTCAGCCAAATCCAACATCTTTTCCTTAAATGGTGTTAGCAGCTTTGTGTCCACCGTACCATCCTACTTATCTTTGAGACACTAAACTAATTGTGAGACATTGTTTTTCCCACAGTGAGACAAAAAGAGGGAGCGCATCGTATGAAGGGTCCTGACCCGCAGTGTCAACTTTCCTGCTCCTCTGATGCTGCCTGGCCTGTTGTGTTCCTCCAGCTCCACACTTGTTATCTTTGACTCCAGCATGGGCAGTTCTTACTATCTCTGAGACAAAAGGAGGGTTGAGATTGATAGAAATGGTCAGAGGATCCATTCGTAGTGATACAGGGGTGAGCAAAATGGTGAAATGTCCCCAGTGATTGAGTAGGAAGTACAGAGGGTGGAAAAGATTAGTAGTTTGGGAGGTTCAGATGAAGAGCCATTGAGTGGACATGTTGCATACAATAGTGAGAGTTGTGTGCAATGGCAGAGTTAGAGTGAGTACTGGCCTTATGAGTGTGAGACAGCAGAAAGAAGATAGTGTCATTTACCTTTACTGACCACTGAAGATCATTAATCTTCTTCCTACACTTCTGGATATCCTGCTTAACCCAGGATGTAGTGCTGATCCAAGCTACTGTTTCTTTCCATGCTGGCTAAGTGCAGTCGCCTCCTTTGCCACTAGCACAAAAAACAGAGCTCTGCCTGCCTTTCAACCACACTGTCCACCAGCATCTCCAAGTCCTTGTTGGCAAACCAAGAAGCTAGCATATCTAGCTAGCAGCATTTGTGTTCATCCAGCTCCACACCTTGTTATCTTGGATTCTGCAGCATCTGCAGTACCTATTATCTCTGATATCTTTCTGGTCCATTCCCTTTGGGAAAATGATGCAGGATCACAATGTAAAGAGCATTTCCCAGTTGGAAGCATCTGAAGTGCTGTGAAGTTGGGATTCTAGTACGATGACAGTGATGTGAAGCATCAGTGAGCACATATCCCATGAGTCTGGTGCTGAAGAGACCAGTGTGTAAATAATGAGGTGAGGAGTGGATTACTACAAGAGAGAGGTCTCCAAGGATGATTGCAGATCGGCTGCCATGAATCTCACTTGAAAATATACCGCTAGAAAATGGGAGAGTTCAGCCTTGTATTGTATCTTTTGGCAAATAACACCAGTTATCAGAAAACTATTTTTCTGACTTCACGAGGGATACTAAGCAATTAAGGATTTATTTTCTAGTAATATGCCCTTTTAAAAATATAGACACTTGTTCTGTAGTTTTAGTTTGATAATTGGCCAATAACCAAAAACTTTTCAAACTACATGTTTCTCATTTGAAGATAGGTGTCATGCTCAGTTCAAACTGCTAATTTTATCTTTTTACTATTCTTTTAAAACTGATACACACATATCAAATTGCATTTGTTGCATTTAAATTGACATAATAACTTAAGCCAAGACTCTTAAGCATCTTTAGGTCGTTTAAGTCAAACCCAGATCTCACAAGCAGTTGCCCTGTTAATTGGTTTGGTAGCAGAAATGTTTTTAAAAGACAGCTAAGGCAAAATCATAAATTTTAACTTCAAACCAATATAGTATGCTTAAAAATTAGCAGCTCTGAAACTTTTAAATCTGTCTTGCAAGATTCTTGCTGCATGCAGCTATTTGCATCTGCTGATAAAACCTTTCTCCTGCCTGGTATCCTTTAATACCTATATTTCACACAAATTTTGTCATTGTACAAATGTAAGGCAGACTATTCTGATTGTGGACTAATATGCCATTTTCTTTTTCTGTCATTGTGCTCAGAGTGATTTTGGGATCATCCTGATTCATCTAAGTAAGATAATCTCAGATTATTGTACCTGAGGTAAAAAGTGGATTTTGATCCAAGGGAAGCACTGTGGCCAATCGTGTGATTGCAGTGTACAAACTTAGAAGAAACAGTCAATGATCTGACAAACTTGTGACACTGTTAATAGAGAGTCATTGTGGAAACCTCAGTTTAAACCTCATGTTTAAATGTATAAATGGGATGGTGTTTAATTCTTTCTCAATTTTGGTAACATTAAATTAAGATTCCATATGGCTGCTTTACTGCCGTGCTGTGAACTGACACCAAAAGTAAAACAAAAATTGTTCATGAGATCCTGCTTTTAGATCTTTTCGCACACAATTTAGAAATCTTTACAATGTCTCATTCTGAAAAATGACTTGGCACAGCAATCACACACTTGCGTCTGAGTTAGAGGATTTGTGTTAATGCCCTACTTCTTCAACCAGAAGACTTCAACGTAAAATTTAAACTGATACTTCAGTGCAGCAACATCAGTGCCACCTTTTTGTAAGACCAAAATTCTGTATGTTCTCTCAGATAGAAGTAGAAGAATCCACTAAACTAGATTAAGAACAGCAGAGGTATGTTCTTATTGACTTGGCAATATCAAGCCATTGATGATTATCACCAGCTACCTCTTCAGGTCGTAAGTCCTGTTCCAGCAGATGATAGTTCTGTGATGATATACTGGGATATTCGCAGTCACAATCTGTGAAAGCAATGCGCCTTGTTCATCTGCAGAACGTAGCATTGAGGACAATTGACTGCAAGTCTCCCGTGCTGCCTCCAAATCCTGAAAGGACCTTCAACTGTGACTGCTCCATGTGGAGACTGCAGAGCAGTCATTGAAGGTTGGTATAGGTCCTGGTATTGCTAGTGTATCTGTTTCTCCTCAATTTGTTTACACTGTCTTCGAACTATGGCCACTGCGAAGATGACCCCCTCCTATGGGTTAATCCAATTGTCATGGTTCCGATGCATCTATGTGGCAAATAAAAGAAACAGAGCAAGTTCTTGATAATCCGAACATTCAATATCTGTCTAAGAAAGTTATTAAGGGTTGAGGCTAAGTGAAAATTAAGATCAAGGTTGACAATTTCAGGGGCTTTAGCAGTCTTGAGAACAGAGCAATTACATTTCATGCTACTGCATGATCAAAATTTTGTTCCATTAGACAACTAACGTGAAAGTCCGCACCTCTGTTTAGTATTGGAATTAAGGGCCCAAATATTTTCATGTAAGTTGTTCTATAATTGATGTGAAATTGAAGGGTTCAGCCAGGAAAACTGATGCATGAAATCACCAGCCTTTGAACCCCAGTGGGGACTAAATTTGGAGATTCCATGAAATAGTTGTTCTTAATACCCTTTATTCTTGCATTCTGAAGGTGGAACTTATAAATAATTTGCTGTACTTTCACCTTGAACTGGTTCCATAAAGTGAAAGGAAAGGCGATTTAGGATAATCCATAGATCCATAGAATCCCTACAGTGTTGAAACAGGCCCTTTGGCACAACAAGTCCACACTGACCCTCAGAGCATCCCACCCAGACCCATTCCCCGAACCCACGTAGCCTACACATCTCTGAACACTACAGCAATTTAGCATGGCCAATCCGCCTAGCCTGCACGTCTTTGGATGATGGGAGGAAATTGGAGCTCCTGGAGGAAATCCATGCAGACACGGGGAGAATGTGCCAACTCCACACAGACAGTTGCCCGAAGGGGAATTGAACCTGGGCCCCTGGTGCTGTGAGGCAGCAGTGCTAACCACTGAACCAGTGTGTTGTCCCCAAATGTATAATCCATTCTGCTGTAACATTCAGATTTGAGCATCTGGCACTATTTGTATTGGTTTCATTGATATTTACAGCCTAATGAAAAGTATTGCCAGTTTTTTAACATGTTTTGAAGTTCATCTGTGGATGTTGGTACTGCAGACCACATCTAGGCACCCTGAGAAACAGGTGATAGACTGCATTCTTGAACATTTTTTGTAGCAGTTTGGTATAACTGACAGCCTTATGGGCTTAATGGCCTCCTTCTGTGCCTTATCATTCTAAGATTCAATTACCTAGTTTTTGTAGTATACTTCAAAGGAATGTTAAGTGTCATTTACTTAGTCTGAAATCACATGCAGACCAGAAGGGTAAGGGTTGATAGATTGCCATTCAGAAAAGTTCATGTTGAATTTTAGCTTCTACTAATGCAAGCTATTTTCATTTTCAGCTCTTTTCGTTGAATACAGAGTCTCAAATGGCCTCTTGATTACTAACTTCATAATATAATGACTATGCTGTTGCACTAGTCTGTGAATTAATTGTAAAATCAAATACACTAGTTTTTATTAACATTATGACATTTCATTTTTCTTTTAGGGTTCTCCCAGCTCCACTGATGACATTCCAATTACAGCACAGCTTTATCAAAGCAGCCAGTAAGTACAGAACTTTGCATTACCAGAATAATGGAACTCAGCAGAGTTATTACAGCAGATACCGTCGTGACCATTTTAACTCCATATCTATTTTGATAAAACTGGAATGTGTGTTTAGCCTAAGAAGATTATGCAGGATATAAAATTCTGTTGGTCAATTATTTTTGCTGCATCAAGTAGGCCGCTGTAGTTTACACGCAAATTTGTAAATACAATACAGATTGACAATTGAATCTGTGATTTTCCCAACCTGTAAAATTACTGATTGTATAAAGCCAGTAAGACATTTAATAAGCTTTGCAGCATCAGAAAGAGAAGATAATCCTTCAGAATAATTCACAGCCTGAGTGTTTATATAGTTTGGGGAATTTGGAGGCAATATGGGGATTCAGTGCAGAGGGGAAGAGGTACTTTCTGTTTGCTATTTTTGGCTCCTAGTTTGTAAGATTTTTTTAAAAACAGAATAAACTGAAACCCGGACCAGGAGCCCACCACAGAAGAGTGACATCACCGGTAAACTGTAAATTCATTGGTGGTGACAGGTATTAATTTGACTTTCTATTATAGGTTACTTTCAGATTGAAGGTAAATTGGGGAAATATTCACAGGCTATAAGCTAAAATACCGGTACAATTGTTTTCTTTTAAAATTCAAATTAAGAACTAAGTATTTAAAATAGAGATGCCAGGCCAAGCAATGTGTTGTAACTGCATGATGTGAAAGCTGAAGTCCCCACATTGCCTCATAGTGCCCACATCTACAGCAAGTGTTGGTTGCTTAAGGAACTCTGGCTCAGAATTAACGAGCTGGACTCTGAGCTTTGAATACTGCAATACACCAGGGAGGGGGAGAGCCACCTGAATGAAATGTTTCAGGACACAGTCACACCCCTTGCATTAACTACCTCAAATTCATTCAGTGATCAGGGACAGGAGGGTGTCAGTACCAGTGAGGCAAGTAGATGGATCCAAGAGGTAGTGTTGAAGGAATCTCAGCCCTCAAGCTTGTCTAAGTGGATGAGAGTGGGGGCTGTAGAGAGGATGAGCAAACTGTGGTAGAGGGAGCGATTCAAGTGAGGGAGAATAGAGAAATGTAGGAATAATCAGAGCATATTTTGGGGAGAAGACACTGTTCTCTGTGGCCAGAATTAAGAATCCTGAATCCTGTTGCCTGCCTGGTGTTTGAGTTCAGGATATCTCATCAGGGCTGCAGAGGAACTTGGAAGTTCCCGTTGTCGTGGTCCAAGTAGATACCAAAAGTGTAGGTAGAAGGAAGAAAGACGTTCTGCTGAAGGGAATAAGAGCAGCCAGGGACTAAATTAAAAATGAGAACCAAAAAGGCAGTTGTCTTCAGATTGTTGCCTGAGCCATGAGCAAATTGGCATAGGGTCAGTAAGACTAAAGAGTTAAATGCATGTCTCAAAGATTGGTGTGAGGGAAAATGTAGTCTGCAGTTCTGTTTTGTTTTCCACTGAAGTGGACAACATCACATTAATCCATATAATACTGCATATGCCATGTTTTTTCTACCTCAACTTATAACTCTGAAGCCTCTTCATGTCCTATTCACCACTCACGCTCCCACCTAGCTTTGTGTTCTCAGCAAACTTGGAAGGTTTACACATTATTCCCTTATTCAAATCATTGATTGTATGTTGTGAATAGCTGGGGTCCATGTTCTGATCCCTGTAGTACCCAATTCCTAAACTTACCCATGTATTCATTCTCTCTGTGGTCTGTCTAACCAATTCTCAATCCATGCCAGTATATTACACCAATCTCACGTGTTTTGATTTTGCACAATTACCTCTTCTGACAGACTTTATCAAAAGCTTTCTGAAAATCCAAATATACTTCACCCACTGGTTCACCTTCACCTATAATATTAGTTATGTTCTCAAAAAAACAAATTCCCCTTCATAAATCCATGTTGACTTTGTGTAATACCTTTGTTTTATTTAAGAGTTCTGTTATCATAGCCATTATAATAGAATTCAGCATTTTCCCTACGGCCGATATTAGTTTGACCAGTCTGTAATTCCCAGTTTTCTCTCTCCCTCCCTTTTTTTAAACAATAGATTTACATTTGCCACCCACCAACCTGCTGGGAATGTGCAAAAATCTGTAGAAGTTTGGAAGATGATGACCAACATTACCAGTATTTCCACAGTCAGCGCTGGTAATGGAGTGAGATGTATCCGCTTTCAGTCCCTTTAATTTCTGTAGCTTTTGTTTTTCTCACTGATACTAATTAAATTTAAACTAATGAAACATAAGTTCCCCCTTACCAAAACGTAGCACTTCTAGGAAGTTTTTGCATCCTGAATTAATTAATTGCTCTCCAATTTCCTTGTTCTTCATTATCAGTTCTCCTGTTTCAGATTGTAAGGGGCCTAAATTTGTCTGCAGTAATCATTTTCTTTTTACAAAATGTTATTGAAGCTTTTACGGTCTGTTTTATGTTCCTTACAAATTTGCCCTCATACTCTATTTTTTCCCTTGTAATCTCCCTATTGCTGCACTGCTGAATTCTAAACTAAAAGTCCTCAGGCTTGCTACTTTTTCAAGCAAGTTTAATGATTTCTCTATCCTTAATTTACTTTCTCAATCATTGTTGGACCACAAGTTAACCAGCTTATTACAGCTAATTCACACTTTTCATACCTTCATAGTTTTCTTACTTTATATTTAGGACTTGAGTTTAGAACGGTCTGGTTCTCTTTCTATCCCAGTGAAGAGTTCTACCGCGTTGTGGTCACTTTTTCCTAAAGCACCTCTCACGACAAGATTATTAGTTAATCTCTGCACCTGAATTGATTCCAAAATGGACTGTTCTAAAAATTAATCTTGCGCTGTCTAGGAATTCATCTGCCACAGTATTATTGCAAATGTGGTTTGCCCAGTATATATGTAGATTAAAATCACCCATGATTACGAAAGCATCCTTGTTACGTGTAAATCCAATTACCTGCTTAATGACAACCTCAATCTCTCCACTACTTTTTGATTTGATTGTTTTATTGTCACATTTAGCGACATATACAGTGAAAAACTTTGTTAATGAGCAGTACAAGCAGATCATAGTAAGCAAAGATGTAAGGATCAAAAAGTCTTAGACAAGGCATACAGCTTACACATGCACAGGATGTGTGCTAGGCAAGGTCAACCTTAGCAATATCTGCATTATTTGAGGCTAGAGAGTCCATTCATCAGTTTAATAATGGCTGGGAAGAAGCTGTTCCTGAACCTGTTCATGCGTTTGTTCAGGCTTCTGTATCTTCTGCCTGGTAGCTCATGGATCGCTGCCACAAATGTTTTCTGCTTTCTGTGTTTTTTAGTTCCTCCCAGACTGATTCCACATCGAAATTTCCTGTGGCAATATCCTTTCTCACAATTGCACTGATCTCATCTCACACTGACAATGCTACCCACCTCCTTTCCATTTTGCTTTTACTTCCTAAAGATTGAATACCCTTGGATGTTCAGTTCCCAGCCTTGATTATCCTCAGTCATGCCTTCATATGCATTATATATATTGCAATTATATTGCACCCATGGAGAATTATTTACACTGTTCATTTGTCTTCCTTATTGCAAAAGCTCTGTGCCTTCAAATATATTACCCTTAGACTTCTCTTTATCATGTTTTTACACATGCCTTTTGTACTCCAGCGTTATTTGTTGTTCATCACTGCTTCTACTTTTACTTTTTATTTTTCTGTCTTACATTTCCATTATATTTTCCCTCATTTTTGTCTCTCTGATCATTCTCCCATCCCTGTGCTACTGTCATTTAAACTGTCCCCCATTGTAGTAGTGAATGGTCCTGCGAGGATATTTCTTCCAATCCTGCTGAAGTGCAACCCATCCATCTTATCATAGTCCAGTCTTCCCCAGCATCAGTCACAATAACCCTCCCTGCTGCACAAACTCCAGCCAAACAGTTATTTGTTCTGTTCTCCTATTCCTGATCTCATTTTCACTGGGAACGGGGAGTGATCCTGTGATTACTTGTTTTGAAGTCCTGCGTTATGGTTTAATTCCTAGTTCCCTATTCTGTTTGCAAATCCTCATTCCTCATTTTCATCATGTCATTGGTATCATTGTGGACCATGACCTCAATTTTTGCTCTCCCACCCCCTTTAGAATATCTTCTAGCTATATAGTGACCCCTTTGAACCAAGCACTAAGTAAGGAAGGAAAATAACACCCTGGTGTCACATCTGCAGCTGTAGAAAAGTGTATGTTCCCTTTTCTGACAGAATCTCCTATCAATATTGCTCTTGTGTTCCTTTTCTCCCCCAACCCTCATGTTGCATTCCCCTGAGAAATCATCTCCTAGCAGTATCAAAAGCAAAAAAATCTGTTAGACAAGAGATGGCTCTGGGAAATTCCTGTGCAGCTACCCGGTGCTTTTACAGTCTCTGGTGGTGTTCCATTCCCATTTTTCCTGTGCACCACTTTGCTGTACATGCTATCCATGAAGACCTTAGCCTTGTTGATACTCCACTGTGAGTTTAGTTGCTACTTCAGATCAAAAATAAGGATTTTTAGTAGCTGCAGCTTAATATACTTATTGCACCAGAAATTGCTGGAAAAGCTCAGCAGGTCCGGCAGCATTTGTAGAGAGAAATCAGAGTTACTATTTTGGGTCCTCAGAAGCTGCCAGACCTACTGAGCTTATCCAGCAGTTTTGTTTTTCTTTCCTGATTTCCAGCATCAGTAGTTCTTTCAGTTTTAACTTAGTGCACATGTGATCACCTTGGGCAATGCAAGTATCCCTGACCTTCCACATACAAGGAGCATTTGACTTGGCCTGGCTGCTTTGCCATGGCTTACTCTTAAATTATCTGCTCAGATACTTATTCTTGTTTTAACAATATTAAATATATACAAGGGTCCTTACCTTGCCCGCTGTTCTTGGTGATGCTGACTATGTGACACGACGTCTTCCCATTGCTTGATCCTCTCCCATCCTACCTGCATAAATATTCTTATGAAATTAAGCAAAGCTCCAGAATATTTGCTCAGTCTACATAGCCACTACTCTAGCCTGCTGCCTATAACTGACAAACCCTCTATTGTTCAACTTTGGATGGAAAGCAATCCAGGGTAGCATGTAGAATACATGATCAACACATCCATCTAATCCCTGTTCATTGACAGATATTTCTAGGTAGAAAATTACTGTTCTACAGAGCTTTTGATCTCTCTTCACAGGTTTACCAGGCTGTTGCCTGGTTTGGAAGGTTTTAGCTATGAGGAGAGATTGGATAAACTTGGTTTGTTTTCACTTGAACGTCAGACACTGTGGGGGGACCTGATAGAAATTTACAAAATTATGAGAGGCTTGGATAGAATAGATAGTTGGAGTCTTTTCACCAGGGTAGAAATATCAATTACTAGGGGACAAAAGTTTAAGGTAAAAGTATTAAAGTTTAAAGGAGATGTGAGAGGTAAGTTTTTTGCACAGAGATTAGTAAGTGCCTGGAATGCCAGAGGAGGTTGTAGAAGCAGACATGATAGCAACATTTAAGAGGCATCTTGCCAGATAAATGATTAGGCAGGGAATAGAGGGAAGCAGAATGTGTAGAGACAAAAGATTTTTAGGGTAGAAAGATGCCATGTGTTAGTGCAGTCTTGGAGGACCCATGGGCCTGTTTCTGTGCTATACTGTTCTTTGTTCTTTTCTGTTGAGTATAAATGGCATTTAGCAATTCTGGGCGTGCCACAGACAATTTCAGTGTTCTTCATATTTTCTAAATGGTGACATAAAACCATAGACAAAATTTAGTTTTAAGAAACCTATGTGAGCTGTAGTATTAGGCAAATTAATAATCCAACTAATTGTTTCAGAGGAGTGCTTGCATTTATTAACCGTTTCCATGCATTGAAATCCAGCTAACTTGAGAACTATTAAAGTGACAAATGAGTATTATAGTATTTTTAAGTGGAAATACCAGTGTTAGTGTTGATGTAAATATTTTAATCCTGTTTTTACTTCCTACAAGAATTGGATCATCCAGAATCAAGACTGTCAGAGATTCACAAATATGTGCATCGGCTGCCAGAAAAGAACAGAGCCATGTTGGAAATAACAATCAAACATTTGGCAAAGTAAGACAAAGCTCCTTGTCTTAATTGTTTAAGTAGAGCTTTAGTCTCAGTAAAATTTTCACTGATGTTTTCTTTACAAATGCATACATTCGTTTTTAGATAATTACTAAGGATAATAAAATGATGTTGTGAGTGTAACTTCTTTTGCTATTGTATCCTCTCAGGTGGGAAATCATGACTTTATGCCACCAGTTTGTAATGATTTGTGTAATTTTGATAGAGTGAGCCAGTAAAGTCATGCTTGTTGACCTTTTTCTTGTGAGCAGCATATATCAATCTTTTTCACATTAACAAGCTGCTGAACAAAGTTGGAACAATAAGGTATTCATAAATTTATTTCATAATCAGAACTATGAAGTTTTTTTTATGAATTGTCTTCAAGTAGAAGACAAATTTATGTGGCTACACCAAGTTGGTAGGTGATTCTGTCATTCACTCACACCTGCCTCACCTGAGAGGTTTGTAGATTAAAATCATTGAGGAGAAATTCAATATGCTACAAAGTTACCAAGATATGCTTTCCTTCAGCCCTGTTTAATACTTCATCTGTCCCAGGTTGGGCTGCCTCCAATTCCCATTCCCTATGGCATTGCCAATGCATTTTTACATCTTAACTCCTTGGAAGGTGGTGTTCACGTCAGAGAAACAGGCCCGTGTTCCTACCTATTCTCCCCCACAACCAACGTCCTTTCTCCCCGTTTTTAATTGCAGACTGCTGCTCAAGAGAAGCAGCAGTGATGGAGGTGCAACCCTTTGCAGAAATCTCTACTTATTTCAATTTGGAATGTTACTACTCAGGCTGTATTCAAACACTTGATAGGCTGCATTCTGGCCTGTGAGTAATATGTTGGACAATGTGGAGTGAAACAATGTTAGATGGAGAGAAAAATCTTGGACCATTTCTTTTCATAGTAAATTATATGCTGGTTTTGAAAAATAGAGGAATGAATTGTGTACTTTTTCCCATGCAAATATATGGGGAATGTTATGAGCAGGTACAAAACAAGGCTACAGAAAAACTGTTGTTTACTTCATTTACAGCAAGTCACCTTGCTTTCAGTCATTGTTTTATTCAACTAAATTCAAGGTGGAGAAAAGATTTCCCTTGTGTTAATACTTCTGCATCAGATTCATTACACAATGATCAGAATTTTTTTTAAAACCAGTTGCATTGTACAAAATTGTAAAACATCAGCACAGCAATTTAGTAGATTAACAAGTGTACTTTGATATCAGCTTTGTGAAAGGATGGCAGAAGGTCACATAGTCAGTAATAAAAAAAATTAGTTGAAGTTTGTGAATCTGGAATTTTGTTCCTTTGTCAAATTAATCAGCATGTGATGTACTATTACAGTTGGGTCTAGATTAATTAGGATTCTAATAAATTGATCAATGTGGTGCTCCTGGACATTCAGCTCCCAGGGGAGCTCTGCATCATGCATCTCTATCCTTGAGAGTCCACTGCCATTCTTGGCTGCATCTTAGTTTCTAGCTGCAATTTCATGGTCCTAGTTTGAAATATATTTCATGCTTTCTGATCCAAGGTGGCCTCCAATTTTTCCATCATCTTTCTGCTCTTCTCATTCTGCTCATTCGGCACACTTCTTAGACGTTCATTCCCAATGCAATATTTTCATCAGTGCTTCATTTGATGCTCTATCCCTGAAGTAACTTCTGAACTATCTCACCTGCTCTTCAAACTTAAGCAATGTCCTGTTAAGCGTCAAACTCATTCCACGCTCAAATTTTCAACTTTATCTCCCCATGTGACTTCTGAATTTAACCTTCGGCCCTCTTGTATTGTTTCATCTGTTACCTGTTAACTATCACTTGTGTTCTAATAACTTGTTTGTTAGCCTGTTGTTACCTGAGTTTTCATCTAGTCCATTCACATGTGTATTTTGGCTGCCACTCTGGAAGCAAGTCAGTTCTTTTTACACCTTTTTGAAGTCAGCTTTCTATAATTTCTTTGTGCCTGATCTACCTTTATTCTTCCTTTCATTTCGCTCCCCTCTGGTACTCTACTTTCTAAACATCTACTTCAATTCTTCACTACTACTCACATTTCCTAACCTCCTCCTGCTGTCACAAGCTTTCCTCACTCTTGAGTAACCTATGAGTTCCCTCTCTGCCTGTTTTGGAATTCTGAAAGGCCAATCAGGAAACTGATCGCTGCTCTCAGTATGAGCAGCAACCTCAAACGCTCTTTAATGTTTAATCTTTCCTCAGCAGTATGCTAGCAGAGGACTAAACTTGCCAATTACTGCCTCTTCCAACCCAACTTAACTGTTCTAATGCTGACCATGTGGGTTCTTGTCAATAGATCAGGTCTCACCATCCTTCACTTCTCCCTCCACATTGTGCTTTCACTCATGCACAAGGTCACTATGGGTTCATTGTTGATGATTCATCAATATTGTGCATTGAATAAAAACTTAGTAGAGGAGTGATGCCACTGTCCTCTAACTGTAGCCTCCTATCTGTCTATTGCTTACACCACACACCTTACTCTGGTATTGCGGTGACAGTGTGACTCATCAGAAAATCACACCTTGGTCTAACCCTCCTGTTACTTTTTGCTCATTTGAGTATTTTAGCTTGTTCCACCCCTCTGAACCTCTGTCACTTAAAATCCTTGTTCTCATCCTTCTGCCCAAGTATGTCACATGGCACATTCTCACTAACTACCTGCGTTGCTTTCACCCCATAGTATCTACACAAGTATCGTCTCGTATTTTGAGATTTCGACCTCCAGCTCATCTCATTATCATCCGGTTGCTCTTGAGGTTAGACCGCTCCTATTCACCCTTAATCTCTCCCTCTACATAAACTTCCCAGTCCATATTCACAGCCACCCCTTTTGCTTCATGTGGTCTTGCCACTTTCAGAGTAGCCGTCACAAATAGGGCCATTTCCCATTACTTTCTCGTACTGGTCTTTACCCACGTCGTGCTTCACTAACCCACTCCCACTTCCACCCTCAATGTGACTTATTTGTCTATCACTGCAAAACGCTGACATACTATTAATGTACAACTTCAAATTCAATATCTCAATTGTCCAACCTTGCCTGACCTTCTGGTCGTCATGACATTTCTGCAACCGCCAGATTGCTCAACTGTATCCTCCTCTTTGATGCCTTAGATCCCATTTTAAAAAAAAATTATTTTGTCTCACCTTAGCTGATTCTCTTCATCTTAAGTCAGTGGATCACAGATTTAAACAGATATGGCAGACAACCGCTCTAGCACTCCATTGTCAGATTTGGTAAGACCACCGTGAACCCCTGTGAGGTCTTGTTCTCAACTTTGGAGATGACTAACTATTCCAGGGTTGTGATGTGAAGGTGCCGGTGTTGGACTGGGGTGGACAAAGTCAGAAATCACCCAACACCAGGTTATAGTCCCACAGGTTTGTTTGAAAACACAAGCTTTCGGAGCCTCAGTCCTTCTCCTGTTTAAGATGGTCATTGCTTAACTCTCATGGCATAGCTATTTCTGAATTTTGTCGAGTTTTTATTACATGTGGACATGGACTGCTTTGTTATCTGAGGGATTGTGGATGGAACTGAACACTGCAAATGGCAGCAAACATGCTGACTACTGACTTTATAGTGGAGGAAAGGTTATTGTAACAGCAGCTGAAAACGATTAGACTTTGGTTGTTACCCTTATGCTCTCCTTCAATGATATGAGGGTTGAGATGATTAGTTTGCAGAAACCACAACCATCTTCCTGTGTTAAGTATGAACCTGGTTGTTTGAGAGCTTTCCTCATTGGTGCCACATCCAGTCAAAATACTGTTATCAAGGGCAGTCGCTGTCACATCATTTTTGTAATTAAGGACATGCAGTAGCCAGGAGATCCCTTCAATCACGCTCTCTCATTCAAGACGTTCAAGACTGACCTGATGTTGGCCTCAACACCACCAATCTACTGATTTCCCATAGTTTTCAACCTCCTTTGCATTCAAGAATCTGTCCATCTCAAACTTAATAAATCAATAGTGGGTGACATCATATTCTTCAAATGTGTCCCCATCATTTTAGATTACTCCACAGGGAGAAACATCCTTTTGATTTCTACCCTGTCCATACTTCTCTGAATTCTGTGTTTTCATGTTGAAAACATGGCTTCAATGAGGTCTGCGGCTCAGTGTCCCTGGCAGAACCTGATAAGTGTTGATGGGCTTGATCCTAAGTCAGTGCCAGGTATTGGTAGCATTGAGGATCCCTACCATCAGTTCATTAATTATTGTATGCAGATCACTTGAGGTAGAGGGGATTGATGGATGTAATTAGCTGGATGGTTTTGTCCTGTTTTTAGTGGGCAATAGTTGGACTTTGACATCTGCCCAACAACGTAGAAAATTGTCTGTGTGTTAATAATTTAACTAGTGCCCTGGCTAGTTCTGAAACAGGAGGTTGGGACGACAGCTGGGATACCATTGGGACCAAAGGCCATAGATGTAAACTAATATGCTGGGCTGCTTCTTGATATTACATGGCATGATCAGATAGGCTGAAAACTGGCTTCTGTAAAGTTGAGTCCTCTGGGGGAGTCAAGATGCATCATCCACAGGCACTTGAGGCTGGAGATCACTATAAACACACTAGAGCTTCATATTGCCATTCTCAATAATTGCATAGCCTTGGCGAGTGTTTATGTTGCCTTCTCTTATATACTATATCCTATAATTATGTCACAAAATCCTTTATAACCTTTTGATCTGAGTTTTAATTTATTTATAGTTGAATCATAATTAAGATAGTAATAACTTTGAAATAAAAACAAAGTGCTGGAGAAAGTCAGCGGGTTTGGCAGCATCTGTGGAGAGAAAAACAGCGCTGATGTTTCAAGACTGATATGACAGTGTGCTCTGAAGAAGTTTTGTTAGATTTGAAAGACTGGCTTTGTTTCTCTCTCTCCATAGATGCTGCCAGATATGCTGAGCTTATAATTTCTGTTTTCATTTCAAATTTCCAGCATCCGCAGTTTGTGCATGATTTGACTGGCAATAACTTTTTTGTTATCCAGTTTATACTTAAGTCATACAGGCAATTGTCTGTGATACAAATATCAAAGAGAGCAGCAGTCCCAATATTGACTATAGGAACTCTTCTGTAGACTACACTTATTTAAAGATGTGTAGAGATCAACTGTTGTACAGCAGCTAGTCTTTGTCACCTAGTTAATAATGTATGTAAGCGGCATTTTCCCAGAATTTGCTTAACTATGTTTTAGGAAGCTGAGCTGCTTGCTCTGATTTGTTTTGAGTAATTGTAATATTTTAGAATAATTTTGTAGGTCCGTCTTCAGTCAGTGAGTTCATTCTCTCTTGTTGCCCAGGGTGTCCAAAAATCACAAACAAAATCTGATGACTGTGGCAAACTTGGGTGTGGTGTTTGGACCAACTCTGCTTAGACCAAAGGAGGAAACTGTAGCAGCAATCATGGATATCAAATTCCAGAATATAGTTGTTGAAATTCTAATAGAAAACCACGAAGAGGTAAGAGTTTCAGATGCTTTATTCAAATTCACTGCTTTACAAAAATTCATGATCCTTTACCATAGAATAGCACTTCATAGAAATAGATCGTTTGGCCCATTGTGTCTGTACTAGTGTTTTCTAAGAGCAAACCTGTTGGGCCCAACATTCAGTTCTTTTCCAGTATGTCTCTGATTTTTACCCTCTGTATTTACCAAATTCCGTTTGAAAGCTTTGTATTGGATATGTTCCCCACACCATGTTGGGGAGTTCATTCTAAATCCTATCCACCTGTTGTAAAAATAAGTTTTGTCTCTTGTCATCTTTGGTTCTTTTGCCATCATCTTAAACGTGCATCCTCTTATTAGTAACGGTTCAACCACTTAATAAAGATTTCTCTTTATTTTCTCTATCTAAACATTTCATGATATTAAGAAAGCTTTTATCCTTCTTTGCTCAATGGAGAACAATTCCCTTTTCTCTAGCCTATTTACATAACTTTAATTTGTTATGCCTGAAATTATTTTAGTAAATCTCTTCTGTATGCTGTCCAAAACTTGATGATCTTTCTTGTGTATGATACTCAGTTTCAAACACAGTATTCTAATTGAGACTGAGCTTATATCTTATTTATGTTCGGCTTAACTTTGTGGCTTTTGTTCTCTAGACCGTTTTAATAATACCCAGGATCCTTTACAATCAATTAACTGCTCCAATACAAATCTGCCACCTTCAAACATTTGTGTATGAATTCCCCCAAGTCTATCTGTTCTTGCACTGTCATTAAAATTGTACCATTTAGATCATTTGGCTTCTATTAAAGCAAATTCCAGCAATGCTGGAAATCTGTGACAAACACAGAGAATGCTGGAGAAAGACTATAAGACCATAAGAAATAGAAACAGGACTCGGTCGTTCAGCCCCTGGATCCTGCTCCACCATTCAACAGGGCCATGGCTAATCTGACACCCCTCATGTCTGTATTCATGCCCTTTCCCCATAACCCTTGATTCCCCTACTGATCAAGAATCTATTTATCTTAGCCTTAAATATATATAAAAATTATATAATCCAAATATTGTGGATTCTGACCCCACAACTTTCTGTAGCAAGGAGTTCCAAATACACTCAACCCTCTGAGAGAAGAAATTCCTCCTCATCTCAAACTTAAATTGGCATCCTTTTATTTCTGAGGCTGTTCTAAAACTCAGAAGGTCTGGGAGCATC
This sequence comes from Ginglymostoma cirratum, assembly GCA_024137785.1. Taxonomy (NCBI): domain Eukaryota; kingdom Metazoa; phylum Chordata; class Chondrichthyes; order Orectolobiformes; family Ginglymostomatidae; genus Ginglymostoma; species Ginglymostoma cirratum. The sequence continues at coordinate 19,489,285 of JAHRHZ010000289.1, forward strand.
TATGGTGAGAGAAACAGAATTACCATTTTGAGTGCAGAGTGATTCTTCTACCGAACAGTTCTCCGTAATGTTTATCAGGTCACATTTATTCAGCGTGTGCTGTCAATTTATTTATTTTTTTTCAACGCTACGTGCACTCAGATATGGAGCCTTTAGTCCAGCTGTTATCTTTGTAATGTCTAGTCTTGAATGTTAATGTATTTTAAAAGTTATTCTCTCACTTCCTTCCTACCATTCTGTGACCTTCATTTCTCATATTACTATTTTGCTCTCCTTCTTTGACTCTACCCCTTGATTTGGTTCATCCAACCAAGCCCAATGCCTTACCATCATTATTTAAATCAATCTATACTTCATTACCAATACGGCTTGCTAAAGCACGAGTTCCAACACAGTTCAGGTGTTGACTGTCCCAGTGATATAGCCCTCACTTTCCCCAGTAATGGTTATTCTTAGAAAACTGGATGTTCCCATAACTTAACTTGTATGCCTATGTCCTTTGCATGATTAGTGTAAAGCAGAATACTCCATTTTCTGGAACTTTGAAATAAAACAGAAGATATTGGAAACATGCAACTGGTCATGAAACGTTGTGGAAAGAAACACAGAATAAACGTTTCAAGTCAGGGACATTTGATTGTAACTGGGAAAAATTAGAGACCTAATAAATTTTGGGAAATGACTACATGGGACAAGGGCAGAAGGGTGATGCTGTTACTCAGACTTGCATTAAGCTTAGCTGGTAGGCTATTCAGAGGGTAGTTAAGAGTAAACCATGCAGCTGTGAATCTGGAGTCATGAATAGAATACACCAGGTAAACAAGGTAGATTTCCTTCACTGAAGATGAATGTTCATGATAATCTAGCGGCTTTAGTGGACCAGTATTTTATTTCAGGATGAGTAATGAATTGAATTTAGGTTTCCCTGGTTCTACTGGTGAGATTTGAACTTGTCTCCAGAGCATTAGACTAGATCTTAAGATTATTTATATCTTACAATTTTGCTGCTCTCCCCTATGGAAATTTGATTAGCTAAAGCAACAGTAAACAAGTAAATACATTGACAAATATCTGTACATAGCAACTAACTTATGCAATTTAAATGATTGCCAAGGAGACTAGTTTGGTTTTCAATAATGGGGAAGGGTAGGAGTGTAGAACATAGACTCATTTCCAGTGACCTTTAAAGTTAGAGAAGAAATGCGCTAACAGGGATTTTAACGTTTATTTCTGTACAGTGAATGCTGTTGGAAATGTGTGTGTGGCAATGTTGGTTGAGGGCGTGTTGGGCTTTGCTGTTCTGTTGAATAGAAGTTCGTGTCTTTGCTGTTTGCTGTCTGGGCTTATCAGCAAAGGATGACTGCTTAGGTGTGGTGACTGGTACTTGTGGAGCCAGCTGCCATCAATGGAGGAGAGAGTGTTTGAGGGCAGGGTAGGGGGAGCTGTTAGAAGCACTAATACCTCCAGAAAGAGTTGTGCTTTAACCAATATTTAAATTCATGATGTATCTGTCGTTTTTTACATACATCATTCACAGATTTTCCAGATAGTGCCAGAAGCTGCCACAATTCAACCAAACGTAACATTGAGTTCTACACAGAGGAAGAGTTTTGAAAGTAAGCCTCCCTTGTGTAGCCAGAGGCCTTTAATGTTGTTTCCAGCAAATTCAAATGAAAATGGTAAGTATCTACAATCTGTGCTGTAAACTCATCAGTATATAACTATTTCAGAGATAGTAGGAACTGCAGATGCTGGAGAATCTGAGATAACAAGGTGTAGAGCTGGATGAACACAGCAGGCCAAGCAGCATCAGATGAGCAGGAAAGCTGATGTTTCGGGCCTAGACCCTTCTTCAGAAAATTGCTGTGTTCATCCAGCTCTACACCTTGTTATCTCAGTATATAACCACTGTTATTTTTATGTATTCATAATACACACAATTATATTTCCTCAGCAATGCTCTAAACCCATTTATAATATTTATCAGAGATAAAAGGTACTGCAGATGCTGGAGAATCCGAGATAACAAGGCGTGGGGCTGGATGAGCACAA
>JAHRHZ010000289.1:19491736-19505370 GCA_024137785.1 Ginglymostoma cirratum
GTTATCTATAATATTTATCAGTTTGCACATCCACAAATGCAGTTATTTGTTCATATAATTTAATAATTTATATCTCATTGCTAATCTCTGTTCAAAATTGGAATTATGGAACTTCTGTATAATGAAGTAACGAGAAGGTATAGCTGCAATTTTTGAGTTAAGAAGCCATGCATCTCTTTTATGCCATTTGTTGAGTTTAAAGATGCCCTGATTGATCAATATGTATTTCAACTGATGTGGAAATATTTTCGATCACCGTTACAGTTCACGTTTTTCTTCTTATACAGAAATGTGACTGCCCACACATAACAGCACTGAGTTATAAGAAATTGCTTACAGAAGATTGTGGGATGTCCACCATGAGCATTTCAATACCACTCAAATCTTTGCTACCCAGGGCCTTTAAAATTCTGCTAGCCACCATTTTCCTGCATTCATACAGTGAATATGCACAACTAATAAAGCACATGCGACTTAATTTACTTCATCAATAATTCCACTGAGATATAAAACTTCTATTTGTGATCTTCCACACACCTTCACCCCCAAGCACTATCCCCCTCCCATTGCCCTACAATATATGTAAGAATATATATTCCATTGAAAGGTTCAAACAGGAAATCAGTTACTTTTCTTTTCAACTTTGCTATTCCCTAGGTACTAGAATTCTTCACGCCTCAGATGTTGCACTTTGAGCATTGAATCTGTGATAAAGAGTGAAAGTCAGTCATTTTCTGCTAGTTTCTGACCTTCAGGAGAATCTAAGGATTTACTGTCGGCTATCAGTTTAGAACAAAAGATGCTTTGGTTGTCTTCAGAATGTGCCTATGAGGAAGTATTGTTAAAATGGTCACAAAGCATGCGGTGAATGGGCTCTAAAGGAAAACCATTCCAATTTGGCAGAATACCATCTGCTTGTGATAATTCAAGCATTTTGCACTAATATTTAGAAGTATTAGAATTTGAATTAAGTGTAAAACTGGAGTAGCACAACTGACCTTGTATAAAGAAAATTACATCCTGTAACTTGATCCTAAGTGGTAGCAACCTGCTAGTGAATTAAATACTGCTGAATGTGTCTTGGTTCTTTGGTTCTTATTAATCGTATTTCAAAATATTTTTGAAGATTGAAAGCATATTTTCAGAAAGAATTTTGTCTAATGTTTGGAAAAAAAAATGTTGTAAGTTAATACTCATGCAATGAACACACACTATTTTTTCTTTTAATTGTTCAATACACTAAAACTTAGGAAAAATATAAAGTAGTCTTTTCTCTTTGTGGGATCATTTGCTGTTATTGGTTTCATTTATTTGAATTTTTAAGTTATTTCATGATCACTTTTACTTGTGCAAGTTGTGCTACAAATGAGTTAGTGAGTGTTGTCTTTACAGCTGATTTCTTGTACAACTAACTAAGCACTTAACTTCCTTAATTGTGAGTATATGTAGTTAAAGTGTCCAATTTCCGGTAAGTTACAAAGCTTAGATTCCAGTTTGAAACGTAAAACTTGGAAGGGGCTAAACATCATTGTATAATTCAGTTGGTCCTTTCTTTCCTTTAAGAAATAATGTGTGTGCATGTAGTGTTTCACATCCTCACAGCCTTCTTAATACTTTTTGAGTGTAATTACTTGTTATTTAAGCACCTTGACTGAGGGACAGGACTTAACTTGAAATTTCACTTTAAAATGGCTCCTCCAACAATGCGCCACTCTATCAGTAGTGCATTAAAGTGTTGTTGTGGATGACATGCTTAAATCCTGGAGATTGTTTGAAACCATGATTACTTGACTTAGTGGTGAGGGTGCCACTTTTATGCTAATCTTCCATTCAAGTCTTTAAATAACACTCCAACGAGGTCTTTTCTTATTTTTCAATTGTTGGCAAAACAATATGGTGTCTCTATACAAGATCATAGAATTCCTACAGTGCAGGAAGAGGCCATTTGACCCATTGAGTCTGCACTAATCCTGTGAAGTGCATCCCACCCAGCCCTGTAACCCCATTTGGGGTTTTTACCATGCTTAATCTACCTAACCTGCACATCCCTGGACACTACAGTGCAATTTTTAGCATAGCCAATCCCCTTAATCTGCACATCTTTGGACTGTGGGAGGAAACTGGAGCACCTGGAGGAAACCCACAAATTGAACCCAAGTGGGGCAGTGAGGCAGCAGGGCTAACCACTGTGAAACAATGCTGCCCTTTCTAATGAAATATTTTAGTGCATCCGAGATTTGTTCTAGCATTGCATGTTTGGAATAAATGCTACAACTATGTCCACTCCAAAGTTGGTAAATATTTTATCAATTATTCTGTGTAATATTTTGGGAATGGGTAATAATTGATTTAGTAGATTCTGGAGGCTTGTCATCTTCAGAAGTCAGGAATACATACATAATTGGAGTGCCATTGTAAACCCCACAGAAATCAAGGATAGGACTCCTTACACCTAATGCATTTATTTAGAGAATGGATGCTACAAAATAAAATCATAATTAGCAGTTTTTGAAAAAATCATTATTTCTGTTCCTGAACAACCTGTATGGGTCAATATGCTGTTTGTGTGGCAAAACATGTTATTCCCTTTTAATCAACAAGTCACAATCCGGGAAATAACCTCTCAAACGGTATTGACTGATCTCTCATTCGACTTCCTCCGTGTAGGCCTGTTGTAACAAGGGAAGACCCTTAATGCAAACAGTTGTTGAGGCTTAGACCTTCTTTTCATCTTTTGTTTTCTGGGGTAAAATATCACTTCAGAATCTCACTGTTGTGGCTCTCTCGTAAAGAATAACTGCTTGTTTTTATGATAGTTGTCAATGCCTATGGAACCCCGCCCCAAATTCAGTTTCTTCCCTTAAGAAGAGGAAGGAGAATAAAGTTGTGTAGCAATTGACATAAGAAAAGCTGAGTATGAAAAGAGGTAATTTAGCCCACCTAATTTTATTTTGCTAATATTCAAGCTTTTTCAGTATAGTTTTCAAATACAGAAAGCAGAGTAGTTGGAATAAATGCAACATTCTCAGATTGATCGGCTGTGACTAGTTGGGCACCAAATAGATCAATGCTTAGCGCCCCAGCTTCACATTCTGTTTTAATGATTTTGAATTGGGAATTAAAGGTGATTCAAGTTTAACTGGGACTTTGTTTTCCCCTATTCATTCATGTGGGATGTGGGTGTCATTGGCTTTGTCAGCTTTATTGCGCATTCCTATTTGTCCAGCGTCAACCACAATGCTTGGGGTCTGGAGTCACATGTAGATCAAACCAGGAAAGGATGGTAGTTTCCTTCCCTCAAGGACATTAGCGAACAGATTGTTTTTCCATCAATTGACAAAGGATTCATGGTAATCATTAGACTCTTAATTCCAGACTTTTTTAAAACATTCAAATTCTACCATCTGCCATGACAAGATTCAAACTCAGGTCCCCAGAACTAGGTCACTGGATTAATAGTCTAGTAATAATACCATTAGGCCATCACCAGAGTGTTGTGACGGTGATGCAAAGAAGGGGATTTGCACAGACTGAGTGAGTGCCCAAGAGCATGGCATGTGGAATAAAATATGGATGTATATGGTAGGAGGAATGGAGGTGCAGATTATTTTTTAAATGATGGAAGATTGATAAGTTGGTGTCCAAGGGGACATGGGTATCCTTGTTCATAAGTCACTGAAAGTTAATGTGGAAGTGCACCAAGCAATTAGAAACTGAAGTGGAATGTTAGCATTTCTCATAGGAGCATTTGAGTTCAAGAATAATGATGTCTTGCTTAAATTATATAGAAGCTTCATGAAACCACACATACAGTATTGTGTGAGGTTTTGATCCTCTTGCCTAAAGAAGGATATACCTTCCATAGAGGGAGTGCAGTGGAAGTTCATTAGATTAGTTCCAGGGATTGTTTGGACTGTCCTATGAAGAGGAATTGGGAAGACTGGGCCTGTAAGATTAAGAGGTGATCTCATTTAGACCTATAAAATTCTTAATAAATTTAGACAGATTGAATGGGCATAACAGGCGCAGTGCAGTAATAATTCTGTGATTCTACAAGACCTCCCTTAACCACCTTCTGCTACATATAAAGGGATTGAATCTTCCCTCAAACTTGGAATCACTTCCGTTGGTGTTCTCTATATTTTCTACACTGCTCATAAGGTTTTTCAATATTATGTAACAATACCTTTCTTCCAAGTCAAATCCATAAATATTTGTACATTTGTATACAAGGAGAATAAATTTAGGTGGGCTAATGTTTCTTGCTTAAACCTTGGCTTTTCTTACATCTTTTGTTACATTACATTTATTTCTTGATTTTTTTTAATGGAACAAATTGAGTTAAGGTTCCACAGGCATTGACAATTTGGGTATATGAACTAATTATACTAGGTTTGAGTAATGTCTGTCAAAAGTGTAATGCTTGTGATTGTTGGAGGTCGATAATTACACAAGACATAACTATAAAGCTCCTTAGAACAGTATCCTAGACCCAGCCTCCTTCAGCTACTTCATCAATGTCCTTCCCTCCGTCATAAAATTAGAAGTGGAGATCTTGCACAGTGTTCATCGTTATCTGCGACTCGTCAGTACTGAAGGTTTGGACAATGTTCAGGCTTGGACTGATAAGTGGCAGGAAACATTGCGAGAAATCTCTGCTGGGTCATGGCCATTTCAAACAAGACAGAATCTAGCTATCTCTATTTGGCATTCAGTGGTGTTACCATTGCTGAACCTCCCACTCTGAACATTCTGGGAGTTACTATTGACCAGAAGCAGAACAGGAGCAGCCAAATAAATACTGTGGCTACAAGTACAGGTCAGAGTCTGGGAATTCTATGATGAGTAACTCATCTCCTGACTCACCAAAGTCTGGCCACCACCTAAAGAGTCGTCAGGAATGTGATGGAATAGTCTCCATTTGTCTAGATGAGTGCAGCTCCAGTAACACTGAAGAGGATTGTCACCATCCAGGACAAAGCGGCATGCTCTGGCATCTCATCCATTACTTAAAACATTGTCTGGCTCCGCCACCGAAGCATATTGGCAACAGTGTAAACTGAATAGGAGATGCACTGCATCAACTCATCAAAGTCCCTTCCAAATCTGTGATCTCTATCATCTAGCAGCACAGTGGTTTAGTGGTCGGCATTGCTGCCTCACAGCACCAGGGACCTGGGTTCGATTCCACCCTGAGTTTGTGTGGATGCTTTGAGTTTCACCCACAATCCAGAGATACGCAGGTTAGGTCGATTGGCCATGCTAAATTGCCCATAAATGTCCATAAACATGCAAGCTGGTTGGATCAGCCATGGTAAATGTGGTATTATGGGGAAAGGCTGGGGTGTTTGGGTCTGAGTGGGATGTTGTTTGGAGGATCAGTGCAGACTCAATGGACCAGATGGCCTCTATCTGCATTGTTGGGATTCTGTGAGATACTTCTATAGAGTTTGTCCGAGAACACTAAAATCTTCAAGCAAGCTGAGTGGTCATTCACACAAAGAAGTTATCTCAGACAGCAAATCATAATGATTGTCATTCAGTTTTTAATTGAGAGTAAAATAAAGATTGAGCATACTGGTGAGATTAAGGTAGCAACTGAAGTATTATAAACATTTTTTTTAAATTAAGGAATATTACCAGAGAATGAAGGTATTGGTTTTTAAAGTTAGTTTTTCAGTGATAGAGAGGTATTTCAGTAATTATGATTTACATGTCATTAAAACTCTTTAGTTGCATCTTCAGAATGCTGCTGATATTTAAATTGCACCATCCAAAGAAATGAGGAAGAGAATTTTTTCGTGGATTGTGAATTTGTTCCATGATTTAGATGAAGGTGAGATTGAGGGAGTATCAATAGGGGTGCATTGATATTGGAGATATTTTATTGGCACTCATTGCTACCTCTGAACCAATCTTTATAGACCCTTGCATAGTCTTGTTACAGGAGACTTATCCTTCCCACATTTGCTTCACAAAAAAGATTTTGTTGCATTGTGACTCTCAGATACAATTTCAATCAGGGATAACTCCTGCTTGATTCCTTGAGGCTACTAAAGTTTTCATCACTGTTTTCATTATATCAAACCTTCAATCTTTCCACATAAGACTATTTGCAATGCATACAAATATTGAGCAAATTGTAAATGCTGTTTTTTCAGCATGACCCCTTAATTGTTTTTTCCGCGGAACGAAGTATCATTTGGTGCTGAATGTACACAAAGTGACAGTTTTCAATTGCAAGGTCTCACAAATGGCATCTCTAAAGACATCATGGTTCTTCATTCCACCCTCTTAGCTAGTGTAAACGGGGGTTTACATTCAGTTCATTTCAGATAGCATATGCCCACAAAAACATAATTATTCACATGAATGGTTCTTAACAAGGAAGCAGATTTGCCTCACTATGTGGTAGCACAGACTACCTACAGTTTTGCAAGCAAAAAATACAATTGGAAAGTCATTCTAGGGCAAGGAGACTAGTATCTGCATCCACAATTTGTGATTCTGCTCAGAAGTCCCTGAATGACAGTAGAAAACCTTTGGCTGGAAGCCTAAATATGTGTTCACTATACTCTACTTACAGCCTTGGCACAGTCAAGGATGTGTGCAATGTAGTATTAGTAGTGCAGATGTTAAAATTATGTATCTCAAAGATTGTTCTTATTTACAACATTGTTTTCTGCCATAATCTGAGTCCCATGAGTGATGCCTGCAAAAGTGAGGAACAAGTCTCTCATTGCGCTTCTCCTGATACCTTCTCTGATTTCAGTTACATATAAGAGACCTGGAAGAGCGCATTGACTTGGTTGGTGACCTCCCATCATTTATCCGGTACCTGTGTTATTCCTGATGTGTTACAGTCAGCTGCAAATAGACCATCTACTTTTAGTGCAAACCTGCAGAAGCAAAAGGAGCATTATTGTAGCCATATCTTGAAACCTACGACAGCTCTTTCCTGTAATGAGCAACTGTTGTCTTGTCAGGTTTGTGCACCCTAGTCCAAAATGTTGCAATTCGTTGCACATGTGCTGTGTACAATCAACCAATACAAATTGGGGGAGGAGTTCCAGAGTTTCTGTACCACATTTAGCATCGCTGCATCTGTTTGCCAGTATCAATGAGTCTATATTATATGCCACCCTAGCCTGTCTAGGAAAATTAACATTCTAATGTCAATGCTAGATGGCACAGTTGCAGGATTCAGTTTTAATGTCGCTAGACTTTTTTTCTTGCACCTCTACAAATCATCTAGGGTACCAATGCTGGCTGGTGGCTAATTTTCAGGCATCTGCCAGCTGTGAACTTCATTGGGCTGCCAAGAAATGGTGCCAACTCAACCATATTTCGCCATTCCCTTTATATTTGCATTTAGTTTTATTTTTCTTCACAATCTTCCCTAAATAATATCAGAACCTGCAAGGAATGTGTGAAATATTATCCAATTTTGTTTGAGTATGTATGTGTTCTAACTACAACATATCTAACAGAATAGAAATGGATGAAGGTCTAATTTTCTTGGCAGAGGTTACTAAACAATGACCTTGTGTTTCTTGAATTTAGATTTGATGTAAGGACCAGCAGACCATCTCTGTGAGGTAGAGTGGGTGGTTGTTTTGCATTTTTAAGTGCTGTTCTTGCCTTTGAAAGTAGTGGAGTATTCATCTAGTAACATTGGGTAATTTCAGTCCCATTCATGCATGCAGTAATACTGGTCAATTCAAGGGAAGTACTTGTGCAAAGTTAATAATATTAAAATGATGATTTTTTTATTTCAAGGTCAAGGTTAAGGTGAAGCTAGTTGGGCTAAGCTTTTAGTGGTAAAAGTGCATTTATTACTTTTAGTGAAAGCCCTTGTTGGAAAATAATTGTGGAATATTTTGCTACTTGGGTAGATATACTAAATACAAAGAAAAATATCTTATTCTTGCCAGAGAAGCAGAAAAACATTGCAAACTCCAGTACTGAATCTGTGATCATCCCTACTGTGAATGCTTCATCGAATTCTAAAACTCTTCGACAAAGTGTGCAAAGCCTTGGCTGTTATGACGCTGAAGCTTCTGCAGTGAAATTGGAACGACCCAATTCTCTGTGAGTACGGCAGCAGCTTACATTATTTGCTGATTTCTGTGAAACAAAATGTAGACCGATAGAGCAATAAGAATGTCTCTTCTATGGACTAATTGACAACTTTTCTACTATGCATATATCTAAATCCATGATAATTGCACTGGTGATTCAGACTCCTTTAAAATTTGTAATTAAACTTTTTAAAAAATGTTCTGTTTTAAGTACTCATGTTTCAAAGAGAATAAAATTGCTCTGACTCGGTAGGGTAGAACTGAGTGCAAAATGGATCATAGTAAGACGGACAATGTTGGATGCATTGCCTAGTATTCACTTTTTGGCTTTACTAGATCTGTTAAAGGGGCAGTTACTCTAAAAGGCAGCCAACAGAATACCCTTAATATGCCCATTTTGTAACTGTATTTCTGTTTTTAATGTACTTTATTTTGTCCTGGCCCCACATTTCACACAGTCCCACTATATTTTTATTATGACATTGTAGTATCCCAGCAGACCACAATGATTTTCTCCTACCCTTTTCGTTTACAAAAATTCTGGTATCTCTAGTATATGGTGAGTGGAAAACCTTGATAAATAGCCGAAGGGAGGGGAAAGAAATTGAAAATGGTTCAAACCATGGAGCTTACCTTCCTTATCTCTCTTGTATTGAACGTTAACTAAGACTTGACATTACTGACTGTGTTATTGAACAAATTCAGTGTGCGCTGGGATGGTGAATTTCAAAGACTAGTCACTTTTTTAGGAGATTTAAATTCCTCCTCGATTCTATCTTAACTGGAAACCTCTTATTTAGAAACTGTCCTCTAGTCTTCAATTTACCCAAGAATCGTAGAGTCGTGCAGCACGGAAACAGACGCTTCGGTCCAACTCGTCCCTTCCGACCAAATTTCCCCAACCTAAGCTCATTCCACTTGCCTGAATTTGGCTCATGTCCCTGTAAACCTTTCCTATTCATGTGCCTATCCAAATGTCTTTTAAATGTAGTTACTGTACTGGGGGATCTACCACTTCTTTGGCAGTTCGTTCCATATATAAATCACCCTGTATGAAAAGTTGCCCCTAGGAACCCTTTTAAATCTTTCATCTCTCATCTTAAAAGTATGCCCCCTACATTTAAACTGCCCCACCCAAGTGAAAATATCCTTGTTATTCACCTTATCTATGCCCGTTATGATTTTATAAACCTCTATAAGATTACTCCTCAACCTCCTATGCTCCAGTGAAAACATTCGCAGCCTATCCCATAAGTCAAATTTTTCAGTCCCAGCAACATCCTGTAAAATCTTTTCAGAGCCCTCTCCAATTTAATAATATCCTTTTTATAGCAGGACAGTACTCCAAAAGTGGCCTCCCCTTTTGACGTGACGCCTCAATTTGGTGGAATCTGGCCAGGATTTCAACCAGTGGTGGTTGAAGTGTCCAGGGTTCGGTCCTTATGCAAAATTGTTCTCTGGAGTTCTGTTGTAGGTGGAGTTCTGGTGTTGATTCTTATACAGATTTTCATCCTTCAGGTCTTTGAGGTGAGGCGTAACATCTGCTCAGCATCTACTTTGTCAAACTCTCTCAGAATATGTTTTAGTAAGATCTCTTGTTCTTCTGAACTCCAGTGAGTTTAGGCTTAATCTGTGCAATCTCTTGTCATAAAGCAACCCCTTCAATTAAGGAATGAACTGAGTGAACCTTCTCTGAACTGCCTCCAGTGCTGCTGCTTAAATGACGAGAGCTAAACTAGTATGGCCTAACCTGTACTCTTATAACAAGGGCTACCTGCTTTGATATTGTATTCCACTTCTAAGAAAGGTCAGTATTTTATGTGCCACCCTAATTACTGTACCTGTATGCTAACTTTTTGTGATTCGTGCACAAGGGCAATAAGATCCTGCTGTGCTGCAGGATTCTTAAGTGACTGCTTTAACCAATAGGAGTTTGTCTGTTTTTCTGACCTAAGGGGATAATCTCTCATATTCTCACATTATGTATACTCCATTGCTAAATTTTGCCCACACACTTAAACTACCTATTATCCCTTTGAAGACTTGGGTAACCTCACAAAATGTTTTCCTTCTGATCTTTGTATTGTTTTATTCCATGGCATGAAGGAAAACTTGAAGGAGGATAAATACAGTTCCAGTATACTGCATTCCCAAACACACCGTTAAACTTCCATCTAGCATTCAGTAGAAGGGAAAGAGCTTTGAACTTTGAGAAAGCAGTTGAGTATGAAAGACAAAAGAGTGTGGAGTTCAACCTGAACAGGTATAATTGAAGTTAGGAATTAGGAGTGAGAATGGGCTATTTAGCCCTTCAAGCCGCTTTGCCATGTAACATGATCATGACTGATCTTATTCTGGCCTCAACTCCACTTTCCTGACTGCTCCCCATAGCCCTTTATCCCATTTTTCATCAGAAACATATCTATTTCTTTCTTGAATCTATTAATTGACTCTGTCTCCACTGCACTCTGGGGCAGTAAATCCCACAGATTCAAAACCCCCTGAGAGAATTAGTTTCTCCTCATGTATGTTTTGAACTTACCTCCTCTCATACTCTAACTATGACCACTTTTTCAAGACTGTCCGACAAGGGGGAGCATCTGCACAAAGTCCATTTTATCAATCCCCTTTTGCATTTTATATACCTCAATCAGATTCCCCCCCTCACTCTTTCTGAACTCCAGCAAGTACAAGCCCAAGCTATTCAACTGCTGCTCATACAATAGCCCTTTTCATTCCTGGAATCAATCTGGTGAACATCTTCTGAACTGCCTCCAGTGCTACCACATCCTTCCTCAAGTAAGGAGACTAAAACTGGACACAATATTCCAGGTATGATCTCACCAATGCCTTATTTAATTGTAACAATGCTACTTTACTTTTATAATCCAATTTTTTTGCAATAAATGCCAGGATTCCATTTGCCTTTCTGATTATCTACTGCACCTGCATGCCCACTCTCTGTGATTCATGCGCAAAGACTGTTCCTTCTGCACTGACACACTTAGAATCTGCTTTTCTTTTAAATAATAATTTTCCTTTACATTTTTCTAGTCAAAGTGGACAACATATGGGAGAAGAAAAGAGCGATAATATTGACCAATATTAATTCTGACATAGATCAGACTAAAATTAATGGAATGGAGCCCACATTTTAGAATGCATTTGAGACTGTGTTTCCCCAGCAGTATGTTTCTCATCAAACAAATGAAGAATTATTGCTTGATTTAATTCTAGGAAATGGAGTGAAATTTCTGTCAAACTGAATGCTAAATTCTGGCATATAATGGCCACTGTTTTCTAGGGGACCTTTTACTATAACATCATTTTATTGAAACTGTCTCTTCTCATTGTCACGTCCAAAGTAGCCTGATCTCTGGTTGGGTCCACAATTTATTATTCTAGGAAACTATTTGGAATGTACACTACAAATTCTTCCCCATAACCATCTCTGTCAGACTGACTATCCCAATCTATATGAAGATTAAATTCACCCATGATTAATAAACTGCCTGTTTTACATACCCTCATTAGGTCCTGATTTATTTTCATTCATACTATATAGTTACTGTTATGGAGCTAATAGTCTACTCCTACCAGAGCCATCTTCCTATTTTTATTTCTTAGCTCCACATTGATTGTACATTTTCTCATCCAAGACCATTTCTTGCTATCGGACATATTCCATCCTATGGTAATAATAGTACCCCATTACCAGAGTTCCTTCTAAGCCACGTGGTAGTGCCCGCACAGCCACTCCAAGGTTTCACACACAGTGAATGGCATCGATGTGCTGATTGCGGCATTGACTTCCAGTTCCAGAAGTTGCTGCCGTGCATGGACCACGAAGGCCCACACAGCCAGGAAGGAAATTAGAGGAAAGGCTGCCCCAAACCCTGTCCTTCCTGCCTATCTTTTCAAAAAGCTACATACCCCTAATTATTTAGTTGCCGGCTTTGTTCTCTTTGTGACCATGTCTCCCTAATGGCTATAAAATCATACCCATTTACTAGCCTTTAATTCACTTATTTTGTTCTAAATACTATGAGCATTCACGAAAAGAGCCATTAGCCTTTTACCATTCTGCCCCCCTCAACCCCGCTTATCCGCAACCCTTTTATTGCTGGTTTACTGTTTTTGTATACTCTGTCACTTACTGTCTCACTCTGGTATCATTATCAAAATAGCTGTCGTGGAAAACTGCCATATCCTTTTGCTTTTTGAAGCCTATACTTCTCCTTTCCCAAACCATCCTGCCAATTAGTTTAAAACCCTCTGTACAGACTTATTTATTCAATTCACCAAGTGCCATGCACAGTTCAAATGAAGTGTGTACCATAGACATAGGAGAAGAAATAGTCCATCCAGCCCATTGAGTTACTCTGCCATTCAATGAGAGAACAGGAATAACTCTCTTCTACCTTAGAACTGCTGCCAGTGCTCCACAAACTGAAACCCATTCCGACCTACACAGATTTCTGAGCCACACACTTAATTTCTTGACTTTATTTACCCAGTGTCAGTTTGCCTATGGCTCAGGTAGTATTCCGGACATTTTTACCTTGGAGGTTCTGCTTTTTAATCAGCTCATAACCGTTCAAAATCTTTAATCAGAATCTCCTTTCAAGTCCTATTATTTAAAGGCTCTCCTTAAGGAGCATTTTTTTTTGGTGTCATCTGATTCAGGTAAGTTTAAGATACTGACCCATTTTGGAAAATCTGGAACATCTGCCAGCAGATGGGAACAGCTGATTTGAGTCACATGATTTGAAGTAAACCAAATGTAATGATGGTCTGTATGGTTAATCTGTTTATATCAAGCCCTGCCATCTGTAAAATGATTATTTGTTGATTCTTCCCAGGGCTGTGTGGTCAAGTTATGCAACTTTATCAGCTAGATTCCGCAAAAGGTGAAAGGAGAATGATACATAGTACAGTTTCCTTATACGGTGCTGCAATTAATAAAATATTTTTAAAATGTGAATCATATCCCTTTGGTGAGGAGGGGGAAGAGAGTGAAAACCCATTTATTGATTTATTGTTGTTCTCTTAATTAAATTACAAAGGACTAATCTTGCACAATTTGCTTGTTTCAGTGATGTGTATGGGAAAAGGGAAAAACAACAAATTCACTGTATGCTGCAGCTATTTTGGACATTGCTATGTGTATGCTATCTAATTTGCGTTCTCTTAATCTAACACTGTGGTTACCTGAATGGCTTTCTAATGGACTATTGGTCATTTTCAATGCATCATGAACCTATATTGTGCAAGTTATGCTTCTAAGAAGTTTGGAAGGACAGTGCCAGATTTCAGCATAAGCTAAGCAAGATACAGTTTAAGTCCTTCTATGATGAGCGTCCTTTATAAAATGAAATAACATTTTGTATTTTTCATGATTGGTTGAATAAAAAGAAGAGGGGGTAAAAGGACTCTCTAAAAGGAGCTAAAATTGTATCAGAGATAAAAGGTACTGCAGATGCTGGAGAATCCGAGATAACAAGCATGGGGCTGGATGAACACACCAGGCCAAGCAGCATCATAGGAGCAGGA
>JAHRHZ010000289.1:19539853-19624547 GCA_024137785.1 Ginglymostoma cirratum
GTGTGTGTGTGTGTGTGCGTTGGGGGGAGGGAGAGTGTGTGTGTTTGTGTGGGAGGGAGAGTGTGTGTGTGAGTGATGGACCCTTTGATATTTCCTTTCAGTCCACAGAGGGCACCGACTGCCTCTCTAAAGGGTTGTGCATATCACCATGGCCGTTACGGAGATACATCTTCTGCGCGCAACTGAACATTTGCCTGATCTCCTGCAGACCAGGAGAGGTGAGGGTGGGGCATCAGAGACCTTGGGCATGTCTTCCTCCACTGGCTATGAACAGATATTCTGCTTGGGAACCCTGCAGCCCAATGGTATCAATGTGGAGTTCACAAGCTTCAAAATCTCCCCTCCCCGTACCGCATCCCAAAACCAGCCCAGTTCATCCCCGCCTCCCTAACCTGTACTTCCTTCCACCTGTGCCCTCCTCCCACCTCAAGCCCCACCCCCAGCTCCTACCTACTAACCTCATCCCGCCCCCTTGACCTGTCCGTCATCCCTGGACTGACCTATCTCCTCCCTGCCTCCCCACCTACACTCACCTTTACTGGCTCCATCCCCGCATCGTTGACCGGTCTGTCTCCTCTCCACCTATCTTCTCCTCTATCCATCTCCCCCTCTCTCCCTATTTATTTCAGAACCTCCTTCCCCTCCCCCATTTCTGAAGACAAGAAATTGAGTGTCTTGATGCCTCTCACTGCACTTGATGAAGGAGAAACATTCTGAAAGCTGAGATAACAAGGTGTAGAGCTGGATGAACACACCAGGCCAAGCAGCATCAGAGGAGTAGGAAGGCTAACGTTCGGGCCGAGACCCTTCTTCTGAAGAAGCGTCTAGGCCTGAAATGTCAGCCTTCCTGCTCCTCTGATGCTGCTTGGCCTGCTGTGTTCATCCAGCTCTACACCTTGTTATCTTAGATTCTCCAGCATCTGCACTTCCTACTATCTCTGAAACATTCTGAAAGCTAGTGTTTTCGAATAAACCTGTTCAACTATAACCTGATGTCATGTGATTATCAGTTAGGTGTGGTTGGGCTATCCCTTTTCTCCAGCAACCAACTTAAACATCCCAAGGCTTTTGAAAGTGGTCAGTACTTCAGAGTGGTCCAGGATTAATAGACACGACAGCTCCCTGGATATCTAACTCAGACCTGCAGTATTTGTTCGCTGGGATCACAAATGATTTAATTTTTCAATGGAGTGGAAGTCTTTCTTGTCAACAAAGGCACTGGTTCATGATCAGATACTCTGATAATCAATTGGAGGGATTGTCTTTTGAGCAAAGGGTGAACAGATTGAGACTTTACTCACGGAGTTTAGAAGAATGAGAGCTAATCTCCTTGAAGCATAAACCTTCGTAACAGGCTTGACAGGGTACATGCTGAGAGATGTTTCCCATCATGGGAAAGTATAGGACCAGAGGGCATTATTTATGAATAAAGGGACACCAAATTACGACTGAGATAAGGTGGAATTTCTTCTCTGAGGGTGAGACATTGTGGAATGTCTTGCCGCAGAGAGCTGTGGGGGTAGAATCATAAAATCCCTACAGTGTGGAAACAGGCAATTTGGCCCAACAAGTCCACACCAATCCTCCAAAGATCACGTCACCTAGACCAATTCCACCCCCCTTTCCCCTGCTAAGCTATCCCGTAACCCTGCATTTCCCACTGCTAATCCACCTAACCTAGGGGCATCCCCGAACACTATGGGCAACTTAGCATGGCTAATCCACCTAACTTGCATATCATTGGACTGTGGGAGGAAATCAGACCACCCGGCAGAAACCCATGCAAACACGGGGAGAACATGCAGACTCCACATAGAGGGTCACTCAAGGGTGGAATCAAACCCGGGTCCCTGGTGCTGTGAGGCAGCAATGCTAATCACTGAGTCACTATGCTGCCCAAGTCCTTGTGTACATTGTAGGCTGAGATAGATATGCGGACAGCTAGATTCTAATCAGGAGAGTAATCTAGAGTTACAAGAAGAGGGAAGGAAAATAGATGTGAGGAATGCAAATTAATCATGATCCTGTTGAATGGCCGAACCGGCTTGAGGGGCCAAATGACCTACTCCTGTTCTTATTTCTTATGGTCTTGTGTGCCTGTGAACACGTGACAGATTCTGTCATCATCATATAAAAGATGTGCATAGCGTTCATCAGTTGGCCATCTCAAGTTCTGTTTCTTCCCCTGGACCTCATTGTTACCCTCAGTGTTGCGTAATCTGCAGTGACTTGACCTTTAAGTCCAACTTGTGGGTATGAGGTTCTTTCACAGATGAGCTGATCTCTACTCACCCAGTTTTCTGATTGAAAGAAAGAGACATTCCTGAACCAGTGGAAATCCGCTGATGGCTGAGAAACCTCTTTCCAATGAGAGAGATGAATAGATGGGCTCTTCCAAAGAGAACCTCAGTGGCCTCCCAGATGCGTATATGAATTGAGGACTGTGAAATGTCACAGAAATCCACAGTAATTCCATGAAATGATCCACTGGCAAAGAAATTCAGCACAGTTGTTACTTTTAATACTACCAAGATGTGATTCCAATCCAGTCCAAGTCTGAAGCTTCAATCTTTGCCCACCAAAGCTGGCAGAGGTATGAGACAGTGCTCAAGACATCCTGAGTCATCATCAACAATAGCTGCAGATAGCTGCATCTCAGCCTTATACAAGGGCTTTCCTTTGATGTAGTGTCTCTTGTTCTGCTAATCCTCTTCTGGAGGCTGTGCAATAACCAGTGACAGCTGCCACTGTTGTTGCTGCTGTTATTGTTGTCTTAACAGTTTTCAGAGTCACAAAAAAATCAGGATTTATCTGCCATAGTCCTTTCACTTTCTGCAGATCCATGTGAACATTATGTAAATGTACACAGTACACTTAATAGGACACTGACATCCTTTCCTCCTGGCCAAGTTCCCAATCAGCATGTGCTCCATGTGATTCTGCATGGCTGTGTCCCTGTCACCATTGTCACAAAACAAACCCATTTTGTTCCCTAAAGTCATAGATGCGAATCTGTCACCTTACCTTCGGTTCTAAAGTGCCAGATGAAAACTGTTGGCTAACCCTGTGCATTAAGTTGCCACTGTGGAGCAAATACTGAATGTATTTCCATCTGAAGGTGGAAAATGTCATCTCACCAACTAAAAGGGAAGGACATTATTGTTAACAGTTATCTTAATGACAAGAATCTGATTTTTGGACTCTTGTTCAATCAAGTCATTACAATCGCTGATATTCTAGCAAATCCTGTGTATGGAAAATTGAGTTGTTTGTCTTTCTGTCTTGTTCCCCTTTTCGTCTCAGAATTTTTACAGACTAGTGGGATAAGCCTGAAATTCACCATGTGAGGACTAATGCTCGTATACAATGACAAATTGCTTTCTGTTTTGTTTTAAAATGCATTATAAATGTCAACATCAACAAACTCTCAAAATCTGAAAAAATCATTTATTTGGTGTTAATAACACATGCCCTTGCAGAATCCACAATGCATTATGGAGATTGAAGCCAAGCTTGGATGCCTCAGAGTTAAAGATTAATATAGGATGTCCATATGCTTGTGCCATAAGAGACTGTTTAAGGTGAAGATAGCAGCCTAATGTTATATACAGTTGTTGGAAGGAATCCAAGGTTATTCGTTTGGACATTCAGTTCAGTCCAATATATTGGTAACTAATTATTAATTTAAATTGAATGCAAGTTACTTTGACTAGCATTTATATAATCAGAACATCAAAGCACAGTTTTCAAATCATTGTATCTGAAACTAATTTAATTTAAATTTTAAATTAGCAGTTTGACATTTAAACAGACATCTTAAAGTAAATTTGTTTTAAAATGTGTTACACTAAGATGCACTATTTTAATTGATAAACACTTGAGACTATGGTGAAAACTGGGAGAAGTTATTACTTTTAGCATACTTTATACTAATGCAACCCACCCACCCCAACTTTCCCCAGTCTTTGTCATAATTGGATTGACCATCAAATGTATCCAATGCTACTTTTGCTTTCTTCCTTCTGCCAATTTCAGAAAAAAAGTTGTCATTGTTCTGGCTTCCAGTTTGCTGTTCTATTATGCAGATAAACTGTCTAAGCTTGGACTTCTACTATCAATATTTTCCTATCAGCTTCATAATTCATGCTGTATCACCTTGTGAACCACAGACAATAAATCAATACTCGACTTCTCATGCTACATAAATTGTTCTTTCTTGACTAAAATTTGTGTTTTTGAATTCAATCATGGTGAGTGTGAATTTGAAAAACTTCAACTTCAGAGCTCTTTTTAAAAAGAACCAAGATGTTAGTTTGCTTTTTGGCACACATTTCCCGTTTCATGCTTCTCGCTGCATTTTGACTACCATCAGCTCTTTCAGCATTTTCCTTGTACATAATGCAAAAATACTGTGGATGTTGAAAATTTGAAACAAAAAATAGAAGAGTTAGTAACACTCAATGCTAAGCAGGATTTGTGCAGAGAATGAAAGGTGTCCTTTCGAGTTTAGGTCCTCCGAATTGGTCTCCGTTGGACAGGACTGCTTTCTTATTTTAATTTGTTTTGTTACTTTAAGCACCAGAATACCTACACATGCAGGGTCAGGTCCATATTGAGACATCATTCCAGCATGATTCCAGTATGAGTGCTCGAGTACATCATACTTTACATTCTTGTATAAGTGCAGCATACAGAGTTTCACACGTAATAATTTAACCTTTGATCTCTACATGTATAACACTAATATCACAATAATAATTTGGTGACAGCAGAATGCTCATGGTCTTTATCATTTTGTTCCAATCATTTTATTTTCTTAGTTAATTTGCCCTATTTAGCACTTTCTAACTCTTATTACCACAAACACAATAAAATAATTTAATATATTTCAACCAATCCCAGGCCTAACTGATGACTTTTACAAATTCCATCGCACTCCTTTATTTGACAAATTGCCTTTGCCTGAGGTCAACCTACACACTGCATTCCATGCTCAGTAGTAGCAAGCTGTTTTAATTGTGTTGACCCTACAGATAGACCAAGATATCAAGTGTAAACTCTTCTTTTCCCCACAGTATCTACCCAAAATGTCATGTTGTGTTCTCTTCATAGATCTGACTTCACTTGCTATATTACTAACATTTTCGGCTTGTGTTTTAATTCTGGCATTTGCAGTATTGATTGTTTTATTTATGTTGCTTAACTAATTATGATTTCTTTTCCAGAAAATTCTGCCTTAAAGTTCTGCTTCGTAAAGATGATTTCCACTTGCTTCCTTACTCTATTTTCTTTCATTGATTTCTGTCTTCTGTTTTCTAAGTCCTGCTTTCATAGTTATATCTCTCCACACTTATCCACAGCTCTTGAATTGTGTTCATAATCCAGCTTCCAGCTTCAAATAAAGTCTAGGTGGATTGGCCATGCTAAATTGCCCGTAGTGTTCAGGGATGTGTAGATTAGGTGGGTTATAGGGGGATGGGTCTGGGTGGGATGCTCTGTGGGTCGGTGTGGACTTGTTGAGCCAAAGGGCCTGTTTTCACACTGTGGGGATTCTATGATTCGGTGAAATGAGTCTTATATATTCTCTTTTTTGCAATGTGTTTCATCCATTGTTATAATTTCATTATCATCAAAAGCATGTTTATTTTTATTTTGTTCTCACACCCCCTTCAGCCCATCTAACCTCCAACGTATATTACCTCATCCGCACTTCAATTTGTCAACAATACTTTCCATGTGATACATTGTCCATTTATCTGTGCTCTTTATAAAAGAAGCTTACCTGATGAAAGAGGAGTGCTCCAAAAGCTTGAGATTTCAAATAAACCTGTTGAACTATTACCTGGTGACTTTTGACCTTGTTCACCCCAGTCCAACACTGGCATCTACACATTATGGCTACCTTCTTTATACAATCTTTGATTTAGGTAATTGGGAAGCTGCCATTGAGCTATTCCATTCTTCATTGATCAGTTTTTCATTTTATTGTGATGATAGCAACCAGTGAGAATATAAATATCTGTCACATTTTTTAAAGAGCTTAATATGTCCTGACCTTAGCTTATAAATAAAAAAAAACTGGGAATGTTCAGCAAATATGGCAAAATCTATGAAAAGAAACAATTAACATTTATGGTTGATGACATTCCATCATAACAATGTTGATTTCCATTAATGCGTGGATCGCTGATTCAGTATTTCCTCCCTAATGTATCAATCATAATTTGTGAGCTGACCGTATTGAAGAAATGAATATCAAGAACCATGACATAATCTTCACTTCACAATGAAGCATTCCAAATCTTTTATTCAGCTCTGCAATAACTTTTAGTTCCCTCATCTATTTCGTAATCTAGAATTTTTTCAAGTTTATCTGCTAATTTTTCAAGGTACTCTCTTTCCTAGTTGTAGTGATAGATATTTAAGAAGTATGTAGTTGAGCCACTGACATATGCTGTGATGTTTAAAGTGACTTCACTAGTCAAGTGAGGGAGACTCTGCTTGCAGGTTAGAACTAGAATAGCTTCCAGTCAAGATGTTTACTGCAAGATCCTCATATGAATAAATATTATTTGAAGAAATATCTTGCATTCTGGCCAGAGCTTATATTGTCAGACACAAACCAAAGAAACACCAGCAGCACCGTCTGTCCAAATGTGTGTCTTTTAAAACTACAGGTCATTGTTGTTTGCTTTTTGATGTACTTTCTAACTACTTGCCTAATTTTGAAGATCTGGTCAGGACATACTGTCCGATGTCATGCTGATTTCACCTCACATTTGCATGTACTATGTCCTGTTGAGAAGCACTTTGAACATTGTTGTCCCTGGTCTCTAGGACAGACTAACTGCAATTCCTCATTTCTTCCTGACATTTTTTTTGTTAGTTTCCAAACCAAAAACACTTTGACATTCTTAGTGTATGGATGCAATGCAGATTGCCACAGTACACCTCATCTGGCAAACAAAACTGTGGATGCTGGAAATCAGAAATGAAAACAGAAATTTCTGGAAAAACTCAGCATATCTGGTGGCATCTGTGGAGAGAAGGCAGAGCTAATGTTTCACATCTGGTGACCCTTCTTCAGAATTGATTATAGCTGAGATAGTGTTGGTAAATATGTTAAAGAGGAGGTGGGGAGAAGGGATAAACAATAGGGCGAGACGGAGGCCAGAGAGAGAGAAAAATGGTTGGGCAGACACGAGAGTGGGTAAAGGTCAGCCGAGGAGAATAAATATCTGCTAATGGAGACCATTAGTAACTGACAGCAGTTGTTTGTGATAGCAGCCCATGGGATGACAAAGCCTAGTGTGTGGGGGTTGTGGTAAAGACATGGGAGATGATATTCAGGTCTTAAAATTATTGAACTCAATATTGAGTCCTGAAGGCTACAGGGTCCCCAAGCAGAAAATGAGGTATTGTTTTTCCAGCTTGCACTGAGCTTTGCTGGAACAAACAGAGATGTTGGCCAGGGAATATAGTGGAGTGATGAAATGACAGGTAACTGGAAGCTCAGTTATTTTTGCAGACCGAACGCAGGTGTTCTGCAAAGCGGTCGCCTAGTTTGTGCTTCATCTCCCCAATGTAGAGGAGACCACATTGTGAGCAGCAAATACGGTAGACTAGATTGCGTGAAGTGCAAGTAAATCGCTGCTTCACCTGGAAGGTGTGTGTGGAACCTTGGACAGTGAGGAGGAAGGAAGTAAACGGGTATTATTACACATTCTGCAAATGCATGGGATGGGGCTGTGGGGAGATGTTGGGAATGGAGGAGGAATGGATCAAGATTAGAACTAGATCTTTCAGAAGTGAAATAAGGAAACCCATCCACATAGAAAGGTGTTGAATGGCTAACATCCTGTTCCTGTATTTCTGTGTTTCTATGCTCCTGTCTCCTATGTTTAATGTTTCTTGTATGTTCTGCAATTTCATTTACATTCTCTTATCAACTCTCATTTTGTCTGGTAATCATTTAATGTTTTGGCTGTTCTTGTTTGTTTAGTATGCCAAGGCAGTCATTTTGGTAGAGTTTTCCTGAATAGTTAGCAGATACAAGCTGAGGACAAATCATTGTGAATTCAGGAAGATTTACAGTTGTCCTGAGCTGCTAAAACTACTTTTGCCGATAGGACGTGCCTTTTTTCTGATCCTTCATTAGCTCCCGTGCATTGTTGTTCCCTCTCCCCAAATGTAGCTGGTTTTTTTTTAATCTAATGGAAGAAATCTGAATTTGGATTATTTTATTGTGAAGAATCTGCATTTAAGTCAGCTATTGACAAAAGATGTTCAGTATCGACATCCTATGGTTGTCAAGGATACTGATGAGAACTGAAGGACAAAAAAAAATTATGCAGCCATACAAGGCTATGGAAGATCATAAATCTGTTTTTTTCCATTCCTCTATGTGAACAAATGTTAAAAATATTGTTGATTGAAAGTAATAGCAGGAGTTTGTTTTAATATTCTTCTGAATCAGAAATTTTACCAAAATGTGTTTGAGTACAACTGTATTTCTGCGATGTGACCGTGTTGCTGTTTATTTAGAGTTCAGTGTACTGTTGAAAGTCTTGTTTACAGTCATGTTGAAAACTGTTGCCAAAATGCCAGCAAGTTCACAAATAAATCCTTAATGTGGCATGCCAACCTAACGAATCTGAAAATCATGTCCTGTCTTTGTTGTTATTTTTTATTTTCTGTTTTTAACACTGCTTATTGAATTTCTAGTCCTCTCCCTCCCAGTCCCAGCTCACCATTATCACCCTCGTGGCCCATGGTTTCAGCACCTTCAAGTCCAGTACCTGTTTCCTCAACTTCCAGCGACTCCTCCCCTCTCAGGTGTGGTAACAACTTTTCTTTTCAATTGTTAACTACTACTTCATTTGGGGAGAAACCCAACCCTTCCCCCCAAAAGGTTTTAGAGTTTTATTAATAAGTGTATACACTAGATCATTGACTTAAATTGATATTGGTGCGTTTTTTAACGGTAAGTTAATCTTATGTTATTCATTTAGTACCAAGTAGGGAAATGGCTAAAATATGGTTCTTTAGCTAATTGAAAACCAGCCTGAAGACTGAAGTTTTCTTTTAAGCAGAACCTTTGGTAAATTTGCATTCAAACACAGGTGAAGCTTTTATGGCTGTGACTGCTGTATCTCTTCAATATAATATAATAAACCAATAAGGTTAGGACTTATCCAAACATAAAAGCCTTTACAAAATAGTGTGAAAAAATATTTTGGAAGTATATTACTATATTGTTCATCATGCTTTATATTAATTTCAATTTAATAAGAAAAAACATACTTTTATCGTAAATTTTTTAAAGCTATTTTAATTAATTTAATAGCTGTTAAGTAACAAATAATTATAGAGTATCATGATGCAGAACAGTACTAAATAGATTGATACTCACTGATACCTTACAATCCCAATATAATTCATTAAAAGCACGTACACTATTGAGTCTCTTACACCTGCGTTTTAACTTTTCTCCAGAACACTGGCAAAATTAAAAAATTGTTTTAAAAAAGGCATCAGAATAAATTCCTGCTCATCTAGGGTTTCTCATGTCTCCTTGAATGTACAGACATAAGCTTGTATCAATTCCCAGTGACATTTGCAACAGTATAACACACCTCAGTGTAACATGAAGTTGAAACTGAGGCTAGCTTCTTTGCCCAGAATTAGTCTTCAATCCAATCCCTTTGACTGAAAGTGGTGGGTGCTGAAACCAAATAAAACTAACTCTTTAAAAGAAGAACTGTAAAAAAGCAAAACATTCATAATTACAGTATATATTTCTCACCATCTTTTACTATCTCATACACTGAACAGTTTGGTTTTCACTTGTAATTGTGTTTATTTACAGTAAGTTAAAATAATATTTCTTCTATGGGAAAGTTAGCATTTAATTTTATTCTGTTGAAGCATAATTATTTATAATATTGTATCTTGTCCCTTGTTCTCGTAACAAAATTCAGTGATTAAATTGGGTGTTTATATTTTGATTCATTATTTGTTTATATTAAATTTTGATTACTGTACCTTGCCATTTGTTGGCTGTCTTAACAGCTTTGAGTGTTCTTGATTGTTTGTTCATGTTTCAATTGCAAATTCAAGGATTACCTGCTAATTTTCCTCCTTGCTAATCTGGGGACTTGTGCCAAAAATTGGATGATTTTGGCCCACAGTTTAGAAAGAAAGTCTGACATAGTCACGAGAATCATTGCCTGTAAATTTATAATCCAGACTCCTGTCTTCTCTGCTTATGTCCTGTCCTGTGGAATCAAACAGTATATTCCTCTACTGTTGTTGTTGAGCATATTCCTCTGGTTGTTCATCATAGGCTGACTACAGATCATACTTGACCACCCCACACTTGAAAACCCAAAGTAAAATATCTCTTGTCAGATGTGATTCTGCAATTGGGTAGAACCTGTTAAACTTCCTGGGTGTGTTAATAGCTGTACTAGCAGTCAATCTGTGATGATCAGTTGAACTTGGTGGATTTACAGTTGCTAGAAGCAATATACATTCATACAGAGGGATTTATTCCTTGAAATCAAAAGGAATATGTTCAAGCTTTGTTCTTTTGTTTTTTTTTTAATAACCTGTTACTGTAATGAGTCTAAAGGTCTGCATTGCTTTCTCAGTAAATCAGAGTTAACTTGATTACCAATCAACACCATTTCCTCCAGTATAAAGTATTCAGATCATTTGGCTTTCTTGTATTTGCACTGAGTGCAAGATAAGTCCAACAATGTGTCTCTCTTTTCAGCAATACTTCCACAGTATTGTTCAGCAGAGAATTCCAGGAGTTTGATCCCATGTCAGTGAAGGGATAGTATTCCAGTTCCATACCAAGATGGAATGTGATTTGGAGGGAATATGGCAATTGGTATTGTTCCCATACACCTATTGCCCTTGTTGTCTTGGTAGTGGAGGTAAATGGTTTGGAAAGTGCTATTGAAGGAGCCTTAGTGAGTTCCTTCAATGAATATTGAACCGGATATTCAGTGCTGCCCTGTGCATTGGTGGTGCAAGTGAGTGTATATTTAAAGTAGGTGAATTTGGCGAGGTTCAAACAGATTGCTTTGTCCTAGATGAACTTCTAGACAATGTCATTGCAGCCACAGTAATCTCAGCAACTGGGGAGTATTCCATCACCTCCTGAATTGTGCATTTTTGATTGTGGAAAGGCTTCACAGGAGTTTGGAAATTTGTTACTCATTTCAGAATTTTTAACCTATGACCCCAGCTCTTGTACCCTCAGTATTCATATGACTGCTTCAGTTAAGTTCCTGGTCAGTGATAACCCCCAGGATCTTGATCATGGGCTCGTTGAGATAGTAATGCTATTGATACTGCAATCATTGAACTCTGTATTAATCTCAAAGGCATTCAATCTAGTCTTTCCTCTTTGTCCATGTTTGAACAAAGGCTGTCATGAGGGTAGAAGCTGGGAAACCCTCGCAGAACACAAACTGAGCATCAGTGAACAGTATACAGAGCTGTTCTGAACTGCTACATTACCTGCCCATCATTCTTATGACTTTTTAAAGTAAATCCCCTTAATACTGTCACTTCACTTTTACAGTATTCAATGTCGCAAAGCTCGAGCCTTGTATGCATGTAAAGCGGAGTATGACTCAGAATTATCCTTTAGTGCTGGAACCATGTTTGAAAATGGTAAGTGTGGAGAAAATTATATTGAATTAGGGGTTGCTCAATGAGTCCTGTATGTTCACAACTTGCCTAAAATGATTATGTTTTAGCTTTAAAAGTCTCCATAAAAGACTGTAGTAAGAATTACACCAGAAACCAATTTAATATTATCAGCTGGGCTTGCATTGCATTTTATTTGCATGTGCTAAAGCTACATATAGCTTCTACAGTTGCATCTACTTCATTGAAGAAAGGATCATGGAGACTGTCAATCCTGACTGTCAATCCCTTCTGGCATGCCTTGACCAGAGTTTGATTCAAGGTTAATCAGCTAAGATTGGCAGTTAATAGATCTTGCTGTGTCTTCATGCCAACCATGGTACAGCCAATCAGCACAGTCTTTTCATGCTATATAAATTATCCTCCCTTTCAAAGTTTGATTTCGTATGTCCTATTAAGCTTCAACTTCATGCCTCTTTTTAGCAATGGATAAATGAGCAAGTTATTCTCCTTAGACGCTGCACACAATAGAAGATATTGTGAAACGTTGTCAATGAAGCAAATGCAAGTGAGGAGACTTGACGCTATACAATATAAATGCAAAACTTGTTTCATTAACCATTCTTGACATGCTTCCTCTTGGTAAAGACCTCTTGTTCTGGAGCTGGTCTAAAACAGTGCTTACGCTCTCAGGATTAACAGTTGTGTATTTTGCAGTTCATTCATCCAAAGAACCTGGTTGGCTTGAAGGAACATTGGATGGGAAAACTGGACTAATTCCGGAAAATTATGTTGAGTTTCTATAGCCAAAGGTGGAAGACGTAATTTCGGAGCACTACATGGTATCCATGGCAATGTGCGAAGACATCAACAAGATTTTAGCTTTTAAGGTTTTACTTCTATTGCAGTAATGCAATAAGGAAAGATCAGTGAACTGGAGATAGATAGATGATTGATTAACTTTAACCCTAGCCTTTACTGTCCTGTAGTGTTGATTTGATTCACTGTTAATTTATCAAACCAGAGCCTGTAATTATTTCGGAAGGATTTTGTTTTAATTCAAGCAGGCCCGGGATTCCTAAATTAGGGTTTATTTTATCTGAACTATACTGTATCATGTATATAGTGTAGATATTCATTCTATGAAGGTGGTGGCAAATGTAATCAACATGATGTAGGCAGTGTTTCGTTTCAGCTTTTCCTTTGCAAAGTATCTGTTAGTTTGCCATTTCATTTCAAGATGTTTCCAGCATTGACCAGAAATTAAGCTGGTCAGACTACTTGTCACCTAACAAGGATTTCTCCCAACAGAACTGTTGGAATCGCATGCTTAAATTATAGATTTGTGATAATGCATACCAGAGCTACAAGGGGCTTAGAATGATGCCATCAGATGGTCAAATTTTATACTGAGATAAAGCTCACACCACTGTCTATATGACTATTTTTAAATCTTAATCACTATGGGAAACATTTATTTTTTTCAAAATATATATGTGATATTTGCATGAGATTTGTTTACAGAAAAATGATTGCCCTCTGATGTAAAAAAAATTGGATTTTAAGAATGTGTTACTATTTTAAATAAAAACGTCTGTATAACATTTTTAAAAATGACAATCAACCAGAAAGTGAGATGTTTCAAACTATCTTCACATCAGAATTTATTTTTAACTGTACTGAAAAATAAATTTTGAGCAACAAAGTATGATTTTAGCAATCTTCCTTCTCTTGCTTCTGAAGCTGGAGAAGTAGTTATGCTTGTGCCAATTTCTAAAAAGAAAACAGATCTAATCTGGTTTCATATAAATGTAATGATTTCAAATCATCTTTGAAACCTGGAATTTCCAACACAGCAACAACAAAAACATAAGATAACAAGGTGTAGAGCTGGATGAACACAGCAGGCCAAGCAGCATCAGAGGAGCAGGAAAGCTGATGTTTCGGGCGTAGACCCTTCTTCAGAAATGCATTTATTTTCCCAGGGTGCAATAAGAAAAGGTTCCATGATCAGAATATTACATCCATTAAAAGGGTGAACCTACTGTATGGGTTTGACAGTGAGCATAAGAGTTGTAAGCAATGTGTGTCTGTTTAGGACAAGCTTTTTTCCTAATTTAGTCATCTTGCATATTTAGCTTTTTAGGGGATCATTGGGCTTTGAACTGCTAGGAAGAAGCAGGATGGAAAAAAAATGAAGGAAAGAAAAATCTGGGAGAACAAAAGGAAGCTTTCACGGTCTATATGTCATTCTACTTCTTGATTCAAACTGAACAAAATATGTATCAAATGAAGATTGAGGTTTTTTTTTAAAATGGATATTATATTTTGAGGGATATCTTTGCTTTTTAAAATTTCTGAAGTCCTCATCACTGACCTAATGGCAAGCTTGCTGAGTCCAGTTGGTTGTCACATGAAGAGTTATTTTGTGTGATTTTGCAGCAGTGGTTAATGTGCCTTCCATATGGTTCACTGTTATCAAAATTATTGCTAGATAGCTCATCTGTTTCAAAAGTGTATTGTTATCAAAAGTGCATCCCTTTGCATTGTCTGTAATTATCTTCAGATTGCAATAAAATTATTTGGTGTATGAAAGATCAATGTATGATTCATATAATCAAGTTTTTAGTGTGACACATATTAATTCAAATTTGCTAATTAAATATTTTAAGTACTAAATTCCCACTTTTTCTACATATTGCTTAATTTAACTTATTTTGCATTAAGGTTATAGTTTAGAAAATTAAGACCAGTTTAGCAAGAGAAAACTGTTTGCATGCACTGATGATCTACATGTGCAATTGTGGAATGGATGGCATTGACACCTAAGTATCAAATACAGACTGTCACAAATAGGTAGGTATTCCTTTCTTGACCATAGAGCAGAACTGCATGGTTTCCTTGAAATTGAGAACAGTTTTTTAAAACATTCTTTAATAGGATGTGCATGTCATTAGCAAGGACTGCATTTGTTGCCCACCCTTAACTGTCCTCTGGTCTAACAAACCAAGGGCAATTAACAGTCAACCACATTGTTTAGAATCTGAAGTTATGTACAAGCCGGACTAGATGAAAGATTTCCTTCTCAAAAGGGGTATTAGTGAATTAGATTGGTTTTTATAACAGTTGGTGGTCTGACTTTCAAGTATAACTTTTATTACATTTTAATTCCATGAACTTTCCTGGTTGGATTTGAACTCATGTCCCCCCAGCATCTCATGCTGGGAGAATGGTGGCATAGTAGTAATGTTAGTAATTCATCTGCAGGTGTCACTGATGGGAGCTGCTATCTTCAAATGTTTTTCTGGTTACTGGTAAGGGGTATTTATGCGGGAAATTTTGATATACCAATACTGTATTATTCTGAAAGCAAAATTTTAAAGAACAGATGTAATGGCTATAATGTTGAAAAATTTCATGGAAACATAATCAGGCATCAATAGATAACTAACAAACAACAAAAGAAGATATAAAAAAGCAACTAAAACTCTAATGGGCATAGATATCAGAGGAAATGAAGATAAACAGATTTTAGGGAGGATATTCAGATGTTGGAGGCATAATGATGATAGGATGCACAGCTCAGATGGCGGCAGCAGCAGCCCAAAATTCCATAATTTTTCAGTGTACCAGGTCCGTTAGTAGTTATATTACAGCAAGCCCTGAGGCCCAATAGCTACAGAGCTGAGATGTCATCATTCAAAATGAGGGGGAAAAAATCAGATGAATTTCCAGGACTTACTAATTTAAAGGCAAGATAATGATCTTTCAGTTATTTCTGACATATTATCATTTGATCATTACACATGCCAAGTTTGTTAGATTTATATCACCATGAAAATCAAGCATGTGAATATTTATCTTTCCAGATTTTTGTTTCCTGAGAGATGGAACTGCTTATATGAATTATATCAATAGACTAATACATCTGTTTATTTACAAACAGAACATTTTTTTCAGAGACCGTTTCATTGCTCTGGACTAATTTAAGGTTTCCAATTTTATCAGTGAAAAAGACTTGTGTGATGACCAAGGCTGCACCACCACTCCATGGATCACAGAATGAAATACTTTCCCAGTTACTGAAATGGCCATCTAAATACCTAGTTTTAAATCTTAAAATGTCATCCAGGTTTCTGAATAAATTTGTATTAGCAGCTAATGAAAACAAAAATTACTAAAAGAGATGCAATGATTAGTTAACATTGAGTTAAATGATAGAGAAGTATACATGCTCATCCCTTTAACTATCCCCAAAACAAAAGTAATCAAACTCTCCCCAACCCACTAGTGAACCCATCTTGAGGATATTTGTTCATCTTGCTCAGGTGGAGTGATCACATTTGAATGGATATCTCTGTCCCATTCCGGTGGTTCTGCTATATTGGCCTTTGATAGACTAACAGCATTCATTGACATGGGAAGATTTTCTGTTTGTGTGGTAGGAAATTGCCATAGTGGACCAAAGAACCCCCAAAGCTAGCCAGTGGCTTGCCTACTGAAACTTAATCCCATCAGGACCCAGAAATGGCTATAGTAAATTTGTCATTGACTTTACAGTTGGAGTTTGGGATACCACAATAACTAAATATTGCCATTTAGCAGGCTGATGTACCTTAAAAAGAATGTACAATTGTTACAAATTATGAATTAAACACTAACCAATGCTTTTCTACAATCATATATCTGTACTTTGCCAATTCCACTGTAAGTGAATGCCACTCACCCCTCACACCCACAATTTATTTTTAAATTCAGTATCAGTTAATTGCATTTTACAGTCACTCCCTCCTAAAAGCTCCTTTGCTACTAGCAGTCCTTTCTCATAATCCTGTATTTGAGATAACCTATTATTGACACCATAGCATACTTATCCAATAGCCTTTCCTCTATACATTTCATAGACTTCTTTTTGTCCACTCCATTACTTCAAAAGTTGGTTTGTTCAGGCTATAATGTAAGCCCTTCATAATTATTTTCTCAACCTTGTTGCGCACAGCTCTAATTGCCTGGTTTATATTCTGCTCTACATTACAACCACTCTTAAGGAGACTTTAAAGAACACGTACCAATACTTGTTCCCCTGCTCTTTCTTTCTTAGGCCTATCCAATCTGGTTCAACTGTGGGGGTTTTGCAAGATCCCATCCCTCAACCGGGCCTACTCCATCTTCTATTGTCAGGTTTATTCAATCTCCTCTTTCATTTGCCTATCTTCTATAAAGGCTATTAGGTCAAACCTGTTAAGTTCTGTTAACTCACCTGATTTCTTGCACACATTCAGGTATATTGGTTTTAGTGTTTTTTTTCTACCTTTTCCCCCATTCAATCACCATAGTCAATCTATCTCTTCCTGACACAACTTGCTCTGCTCCAGAATCTTGATTCAATGTTGCAGGCAGAAAGTGAAAATAAGGTTTCTTGTTCTGAGCCATTACCAGCCTCTCATTTTCAACTTTAATTTTGATTTTCATTGGTATCTCTAGACACTGGAAAGAATGTACACTCAATGCTTTTCTAGTGCTAGGACAGTTTTTGTTATACTCCAAGTAAGTTCAAAGTTACTTTGAAGGAAGTAGAGATTGGGAAAATGAGAGGGAAATGACAAATGACACGGATTGGAAAGTAATTTATAAACATCATACTGGTCGTCCTCCACTACAAAATCTGCACATGCTTTTGCATTGCGCAGATGTAAGTGCATTGTGCAACATTCCAGTGCACATTCTGATCTTAAGGCTTTTGCCATTATTAGCAGAAATGGAAAGATGTTATTTTGTTGAAGTAACAACTAGAGACAGTTAATGGAAAAGCAAATTTATTATCCAATTTCTGTCCGTTATCTGCAGTTTGGAAAGCTATTCACAATTACTGGACTTAAACACTTGCACAATAATGCAAATTACAGCTGTAACAACATGAGTAATGAGACAAATTTTCAGAAGTACCACAAAGATCAACCAGCTCTAAGCAGAATAAAGGAGGGAAGCAGGACTATGGGAAAAAAATACATAAGCATTTGACTTCAGGTTTTAGTAAGTAGTTTTGGAAACTAAAAAGGTCTTTGAGAAAAACTGCACATTGATTTTCACTTATTGGTGGATCGTTTTACAATGCACTACTGAGAAGTTGAGATTATAGGGTGAAGCAAGTTTTCCAAAATATTTATTCAAATATTGATTTTATTTTTAAAAAAAAAGTAATTCTGATGATTACTACCATTTCAGCATTCTTTTCTATCATGTTTAAAATAAACATGTCAATAATAATTCATTGTGTACAACATACACGAGCAAATTTTAGAGGTAATAGGGGCGTATTTGATTGTCTGACCTTTACACACTATCTCAGTGCATGTATATAAAATTATACATTCAAAATTAATAAAATTCTGAAAAATATTTAAGAATGTATATCTCTACATACAGTAGATGCAAGTTTTTCTGCCCTTTTGAAAAAGGCACACCTTTAAAGTAATGATTAAAGTGTCAGTATCCTCATTTTATATTTATAGAATAAATTTAGGAAAATATTAATTAAAACTATTTTCAAAATTACAAATTAGGTTATCAAAATGGTCACTTTTGAAGAACTTATTTTAATATCACATTCTAATGAATTTGATCTATTTCAAAGGGGATGTAATAAGGTGGATGTTTTAAAAATACATGTATAAAATATATAGCCATTTAATTATTATCTGGATTTTGTTAAAAGCACAATCCTTTTATAAATTCACATTAATAGGCTGCATTAAATTTATGAAATAAGTATTTTCTTTTAGGTTTGATAATTTTTCTAACTCTACATGATGTATACGTTCTACATTTCAAGCATATTTTGTGGTGCTTACACACGATGTGTATGAATTCAGACAACGGTTGGATTTTGTTGTTTTTGATCACCCTGCCAGAATAAATCCTTGAGTTTTACGAATGCCCTGTTAAGGGGGAAATGCGACCTGATAAGTGTCTTTGGAAAGTATTTTGTAGGACGCTTGTCAGGGTATGTCCTGTATTATATTTACTTCCTTATATCTTTAATTTGTAGGTATTGTGCATTGTGACAATGGATCTCAACATAGAATGAAACACAAGTAACCAGGTTTTAACTAGTCTGGTGTAAAGCAAATGACAAAGCAGGCTTTGTTTATCCAACATCACATTGTTCCTTCCTTCAAATTTTTCCATAACTCTCCTGTTAATTCTTAATCAAAAGCAGTCAAAAGACTCATTTGTGATTTCACCACAAAGTCTATAATAATGTGCAATGCAATTGATTTCATCAATGTCTGATGCCTTTTTCTTCCATCTTTAATTCATTTCCTCTTGTAGTTTCTACCAAAAGTTGTGATTTACCAAAGCTTGTAAATAATATTGGGCAAAGATCTAAAATATCACTTAAGATCAGCTCACTAGTTAATTTGGATGGAAATACTTCATAAACGTACTTCACAAAACAAATTACCCAAGTTACAGACACTTTTCTAAGGCACCCTGTGTACTGAAATGTGTGCTTCAGTTCCTGTGAGAGATTGAGATAGATCGAATCTGTATCGGAATTGATGCTGTTTTATAATATTAAAAAAAAGACACATATCCTCACTTAATTTATTTTAGAATATCCTCTTGTTAACAAGCCAAGTCAGCAAAGATGAATGATTTTCTCTCAAAGGGAACCAAAACCCACATGCAACAGGCAACCTACACAAAAGATCAGCTACAGATTTGTAGAACAGATGTCTGTGGCCATTTACTGATCAAACTGTTCAGATTGAGTTTGTGGACTCGAACCCAGGCTTCCTGTCTGAGGTTGGGACACTCCCATGCACCATAAGAGCCCTCCAGATCACGTATATACACCATGTTTAAATACAAAGACTGGCATCTGTACACATACATGAAATAATATTTTGCAACAACATTTGTTTGTAACAGCCGAACAATATAATATAATGTTCAGAACTAATCAGAGTTAGAATTTGCTTTTGCTGTTACTGACTGACTGATGGGCCAAAGAAAGTCACTTTCTACAAGGTGTAGACATAGCTGTTTTCTGGGTTTAGGGTAGAAATTAAAATATGTATATTCTCCATCCCATAATGGGACCAGCCCATTTTATAAACTTCTTTAAAAAGCATCATTTGGGAAAAAAAGCTCCGTTCAATTACTGATAAAGCAACAACTGGAATTTTTTACTTAAAATTCTGTATCCTGTAAGGGTATGGGAGTTGAAATTATATTGAATATATTAAAACAAAGAACGGTAAGTCACTTTGCTTCAATGCACATACAAATTTAAAACCAGGCCCCATGTCTGATTATACAAGTAAAAATAGTTACTGATCACTGAGCAAACTTCATCACTACTTTATGTCACATGACTCATACAGAAGTAAAACTGCAGCCATTCCTTAGCAGCATTTTCCCTTCTTATGGGAAAATAATTAGAAGCAGACATTAAAAATAAAAACTGTTTTTGGCATTATTATTGAACCCACTGCTAGCACCTTCGGCAAACTGCCAACAAAAATATAGAGACGTTAAAGAAAAAGAGATATTGGCTTGTTTGTAACAAGACCATAAGTGGTAGGAACAGGATTAGGCTGTTTGGCCCCTCAAGCCTGCTCTGCCATTCAATAGGATCGTGGCTAATCTGACATTCCTCCTGTCCACTTTTCTGGCCTTTCCCCATAACCCAGACTGATCAAGCATTTATCTGCCTCAGACTTAAATATACACATGGACTCTGCCTCCACAGCTCTGTGGCAAGGAGTTCCAAGAACTCTTTATCTTCACGAACTTAGAAACACTTCCATCACTATTGCGAGTCGCACTGATTTAATTACCTAGACTCATTTTTTTTATTTATGAGTAATGCCTTATGACAGGTGAAGAAACAGTAAAGACAATTGGCTATAGCGAAGCATGGAACTTCCACAACATTAAGCCTGTTCCTTCTAAAGCACGATGCAAGTCTCTGTAGGCCTTCACTACTAACACCACTGACTAGAAATCAGGAGTTATAAAAACAGAACAAGTTTGGGGGGAAAACACCTCAATAATCAAAAAAAAAAAAATCAATCCAACCGACATGTTTAATAACCTTTTTTTAGAAAAAGTTACAATGCCAATGCCTAGACGTGGATTCCCATGACACATGCCTACGCATCTCAAAGGCCATAATTGTGTTATGCCGTGAGATTGAAATTCATTGAAAAGTTCTGGTGTTTGGGAAGGGCAAAGGATTTCCAAGACAAACGAAGGAGCATCAACTCAACAGTTAAAGATTATAGCAGTTCTAAACCGGAAACTTCTGCTGTGCAATCACTCCAGATAATTCTCCTTCACGTTTAGGGGAATAATGAAATTATCCTTGAAATAATGGAAGGTATTAAATTTTGTACAGATACATACAGATCTTCCCTTTACACACATTGGAAATTAAAGCAACGTGATACATCAATAAAAAGCAGTTTAAAATCTGAGTAAGCGCTTATGATTTTGACATCCACACATCAGTGCTCTGATCCAATTGCTTATTAATTGTCACTTTTTAAATTATTAAACTATTAATTTTTCTTTTAAAGCTTGTCTTTTAGATCAGTGGCAGGTACCAAGTCAGACTTGTGCCTGTGATAAATCTCATGCTTTAGATAACTGATCAAGCAACTATTAAAAAGTAGCACTAATCTGAAATTTTAAACTTTGTGAATACAGTTTAAGACCATGATTCTCGTAATTCAATTGAATTAAGTATCAGACAGAAAAGAAATGCTATATTTATACACATACACACCCACCCAAACACAAGTCTTCCAATTTGAGGCAAATATTCTGAGTAGACTCAACCAAGTGTATATGAAGGGGCCCATATATGTGGGATTCAAGATTGTTGCAGCTCTCCAAAATTTTCAGTTATCTAGAATCCCACATTAATTGTTTTTTTCTGGATATAACGGTAAAAGGAAAATAAGCACGTATACTTAAAAGAAGTGTGAAACTCAAATAAATTCGTTAGGCTGCGAAGTCTGTTTTAACAATTGAGGAAGTTTTTTTCCCCAACATTACCTGATGCAAATTGCAAGCTCTCACTGTAAAAGCACATTGCAAAATAAACCAGACAGTATATGCTCCATGGAAAAATGATACCTTATTCGCAAAAGGAGTATCAGCAACTGGCAATTTACTGAGATATGCTGACTTCAAACAGCAATATGCATTAGGTATTTTGGAACAAAAACTGCAGTGATACTTAGTGAGATTAAATGAACATTTCACAGTTCATGTTAATTTTTAATCTGACATATGTTGTGCTGACCAGTAGCATCATAAGTAACAGTCGCCAAACTAAGGGGCTTGGCAATTATTGTTCTGCATTGACTTTGAATCAAATTACAAAAAAAAACTGTAGAATGCACCTCCAGAAACACAATTCCTATTCATCTATCCCCTATCAAAGCACATTAGTATAGTTAATGGTCATGTTGTCCCTTAGTTTGTGCTGACAATTAGCAGAATGTCTGCACTCCAATTGAATGAACTAAAACTAAACAAATTCAGGATGCAATAAACCTATGATTGAGATCTGATCATTGCAATAATTTCAGTATTGCAGTTAAAAACAATGCATTTTGTTTTAACTAGTTTCTGGCAATTAGTCCAATTGGGGAGGCGATTGAATTCAATGTCTTCAAAGTAAATACACTGAATAAGTATCAGGAGAAAGATTTATGCTTACTCTATTACTGAGTCACTACCCCAAAGTACCACTGTATTTAAAATCCTGGACACATTATGTTAAACAGCAGAAGCAACATTTTAACCTAATTAACCTACTTAATCTATGTGGCTAAAAATCAATACAGGTTTTGTTTTTATGAAACTAAGCAACTGAAATGCACCCTCCCCAACGCTTTTGCAATCAATTTTCCAAACTGATTATTATTGTTACACTACATCAAACAAATACCTTGAAATCGAGGGTTTCTTGTATGTCAAGCAACAACATGTTATTAGCTGATAAGACTCAAAGCAAATCAACAAAGGTTTTTGTGAGTTTATATGTATACCAGTTATTGCAACAAAATATGGTGCAAGACTTTGCTCTCTCTTAAAAGAATTTAAAGACAGATATATTTCTAATGTCCCACCTCTGTTATCTACACTACTAATTCTTGACCAAATCTGTAGTTTAGAGTGGAGTGCCAAATTTTGAAGGAAAGCAGAAAGTGATGTTTAAATTATTCCATTTGAGTTACACCTAATTGTATGACACCATCCATGAAGATTGGAGTAAATTTCACAGCCCAGGCTGTAGGTGAACAGTTGGCAAATAAGGAATTGAAATAAATTTAAGGTGTTTCTGCTTTTTCATTTCCTGATTTCTTTCTGAAGGCAGCCCTTCTTGTTTTCAGCAGATCTATCTTAATTATACATATTTAACGATAGTAATAAATCAGAAAATCTTGAATTACCACCTCAACTCTACAGCTGTGAACATGAACAAAACTCCTATTCTCTCTCCATTCCATGCTGATAATGTCCAATATATTATAAACTGCATACCAGAGGGAAGCATAGATAATGACTGACAAATCAACTAGAAATGTATTGAATACAAAGGTAGATTGTAATTAGATTACGAGTTAAAAAATATAAACTTTTATCACCAGAATTAAGCCTATGCTACAATAAGCTTCTGTCAGTCAAAAATTTACAATATGCTTACACATTAAGGAATGCATCAACCCCGTCGAAGTCGAGAGGGGATTTTCCTAAATAAGGTCCAGGTGCTTATTACAGAAACTGTGCTAGCTCCATTATGGAGCACGGGTACAAATCTAACAGCAATGATGAACCAACAAGCATCAGAACCAAACAAAGTAAATAATAAAATGTGGCATGGATGCCAAGGGCAAATAATTGGCATAAATTCTGTAGCATCTTTAAATGTGGTCACCATTATGTTGCTTAATCAATCTAACCCAGTCCACGGGCTTGCAGAGGGCTGCATATACTTTTCCACTCTCTCCTGACGTTCGAAATTTGTCCTCTCGGATCACACACACCAGTTTTTTTTTTTGAGAAATTCAAATACTGGTTTGTTCATCTGTAGTTGATCAGTCTTTTTCAAAATGACCAGTTTCTGCATATTTACATGAGAGCAATGAGCAGGCTCATTTGTACAACAGAATTCAATGATGGCTATAAAGAAAAACTTTATCAGGCTCAAATTCCACTTAATATAAAAATACATACTGATACAGGAAAAAAAACTAAGTTAGCAGTTCTCCTGCGTTAACAATAAACTGTCCAAATTGGCTACATTAGACTTAAAAAGCTTAAAAAAGGCACAATTTTCCCTTTTCTGATATACACTGTAAACATCTCATTAGAATGCATGCATAAAATCAAATCTGTATCACAGAACACAAAAATGAAATTTACAAACAAAATACATGCAGATTTTCTGCCACCTATGTTTTTCAATGTACAGTCCTTAGGCTGTAAAACTTCATCTCCTTTTCGCCTCAGCCCAGGCCCGATCCTCTCTGTAAACCATATGTAGTGCATATGACAGAATGGCAAGCATTTGCAGGACAAACATTTCCAAATTCCCGATCACTTTGCGAAAAGAAAAGCTATGGAGGATACTTTTAAGGCATTTTTTTTCCATTATAAGGCAGTCACTTGTGGTGAAACCGGAGCTGTTTGGCCATACCTGCCATGACTTTTGGTAACTGATTGCTAATGATTTCCACCAACATTTCAGGGAACTCCACTCTCAGAGTCTTTGATTCCACAAAGGTGTAAAAGCAAAACTGCAACAATCCTTCAACCAACTATAAGAGAAAACAGCAAGTATATCAGTAAAAGAACAACCTATTTGGAGAGTCAAATCTGTTTGCTGTAGAAATTAAATATCTGTAAAATACGAGATAAGATCAAAAAAAAAAACGACTTATTACTGTACATTGAAAACTAGAGAGATATCGGAACTGAGAAAAGGATTCTGGAGGCAACTTTTCTGCTTATCCATTGCTGCCTAGTAGGTGAATAGGCAAACTTATCTCTGATGGCTAACCTTCCTAGATGGAGTGGAGGGGGCCACATTTCAATTTTTCTCATCCTCAGGGGACCGTAACGGTAAATGTGAACTCCAAAAAAAAATTTTAAAGGTATGAATTTATATTTTACTTGAGTATTTAATAGAAACAGCCATGAAAAAAATGTCAAGCTTAATAATAGTTCACTTTTGCCTTTTTAGTCAAGCAGAGCTAGTGAGAAAAAAGATCTCACTGCACTACTCAAAGGGGAGAAGTCCAGTTTTAGATAAGATTAACAGGTCATTCCCCTCAATTTAGTGAATATTTCTGTGACAAGATATGGACAGAATGAATATTTTTTCTTTCCAAGCACCCTCAATGAATGTGATAAGAACAAAAACTATTAAGGGCATTCAACACAGTAAATTCTGTTTATTCTCAGCATAATCTCTTCCCTATAATATGTATAATGGGATACACCGCTATTCTGTTTTCTGGACTATGCCACATTTGGGGGCCACCCATTTAAAACACAGAATAGATGAAATATTTTCTCTTAGAGGCTGTAAGTCTTTGGAAGTCTCTTGCTGAAAAATTGGTAGAAGCAGAGACCTTGAATAGATTCTTTTTAAGCAAGGATTGAAGGGTTATCAGGGGTAGGCGTGAATACGGTTTTGAAGCTGGAATCAGATCAGGTATGATCTTACTGAATAGTGGAGCAGGCCTGAGGAGCTGAATGGCTTCCAGCTCTTTTCACCTATGTTCGTGTGTTCAAAATGTCTACATTGGATTTGAAAAGCTAAAGAAAGGCTCAGACCAACCTAACTTTGCTTAGACTATTTTCTGACACTGGGAGGTATGTAGTCTCTAATGCCTGAATGAATATATTTCCCTTCCCAGTAGCTTCAGTAATGTAGTAGGAAATGCAAAACATTTAAGGGCATAACATACATTAGATGCTGCCCAAGGATTGCACAATCTGTTTCCTGTAATATATATGATAGGCCACAGAATTGGTCTAGTTTTCAGATTAAGCCTTTTTTCCATGGATTGGCTACACTGGGCCCTATTCTGCAACTAGCTAACAGCAGCCAATGTTGATTTCTGTATATATATATTTATATATATATGATATGGTTTGATGTAATTCCACTGTTTCACACCTTCATGACAGGCTTACCAACATGAAAAAAAGTTACTTAAAAGCTGTGGTCAAACGACAGCTATTATCATAGAACAGAGTGGAAGAATATGCCTCATGTACATGGCAAGATCCTAGCCACAGCTAAAAAACATGAAGAAAGCTAATCACATTTTGTTTCTCAATCTGCTTCAGCCATAAAGTCAACCTGAACCCACAGGTTCTTGTACCCTCCTGCTTATTTGGTACTTGATTGTAATGGGCTTCACTTGTACAGCAAACAACAACTACAGCCCTTTTCTCCAACTTTTAACTCAGTCAGAAGAATTCTTGCCTCTGTTACAAGGTTCCAGATTCAAAATCCAGTGCAGCTCTACAAATCAGGGCACTGCACTGTCAGAGGTGCTGTTTTTTGGATGAGACTTTAAGCCAAGGCCCCATCTCCCTGTTTGGATGGATATAAAAGATGTTGTGGCACTAACAAGGAAATTCAGAAGAGTTACCCCACAATCTTGGCCAATATTTATCCCCCAATCAATCACAAAGCAACAATTAATCTGATGATCACACTGTTGTTTGTGGGAGGGCTGCATTCACTACCAAAGTGACCGCAGGGGGCACACTCACCACACGTGAGATCATTGCCTGCAGTGCTGCAAGTAGCTTCCTATATTGAAGAATAGAGCTGTCTGAAATACTGAAAAATGTAAA
Organism: Ginglymostoma cirratum; assembly: GCA_024137785.1. NCBI lineage: Eukaryota > Metazoa > Chordata > Chondrichthyes > Orectolobiformes > Ginglymostomatidae > Ginglymostoma > Ginglymostoma cirratum. The sequence continues at coordinate 19,566,416 of JAHRHZ010000289.1, forward strand.
GACACTTTAATATGACTGCACCAATAAATTGTGCTCTTTTTCCAAATATTTCTCCAATGTGCAGAGTATAATTGTGAGATCACTCCAAGAACCTAACACTGTCGTTAAGGATAACAAGGTGTGGAGCTGGATGAACACAGCAGGCCAAGCAGCATCATAGGAGCAGGAAAGCTTGACGTTTCGGGCCTAGACCCTTCAGTTTTCACAGAATATTGAACACCAAAACACTCTAAAATCCTGAGACTGCAACTGCGATTTGTTCATTGTTCCACTCTTGACTCCTTGCTCCCTTCCTCCTGCTCACCAGGCTGCTCCCTTGCCTACAGCTTCCAGTCAGCAAGGGAGCAGGGCAGGAGGCAGGAACCAGAAAGCAGGCAGTGAGGGTCGCGACTGCAGCAATGAATATGATAGAGAATGGACAGAAATAATGCAACAAGGGGGGCAGCAAGTAAGGTGAGAAGTGAGTGTTCAGCAAGAGCACAATAATGACGTCAGGAGCACTGACTTTCTGTTCCAGTGTGGTGGCAGAAGACAATGGTTGTGAAAAGCACTATATAAATACAAGTCTTTCTTTTATCAGTCTACTCTTCAATCAGGACATGATTTTTTTTATTTAAAAATATTGGATATTTCTGTAATGACCTTAACCAGATTCAAGTAGCATACCTGCTCACATCATTGATTTATTTATTGCAGGAGTTACTCACATCATGCATTGAATCCAAAAGTTTGGTCAGCTGATAAAATCGTTGCCAGTTTTGACTTGAGCTTCCCTCTTTCTTCACTATGGCTTTCCCTAGCTCCTTAATATAGGAGGTTCGAATTTCATCAAACATTGCCTGGCTCTTCAAACCATCCACTGGAACTGTAATAGAGTGGCAAACAGATATTAATTTGTAACAACAAAAGGCAAAACTTTCTTTTCTCTGTTTATACTTCTGATTCCTCCAAAGATTTCATAAAATCAAACAAAAAAAAAGGAATCTTTTCGAGAATCTGCTCTTTAGAAAAGAAGCATCTTCAGTGAAAAACAAACTTGTGTTCATACAGTATTGTCAGTAGATAGCAATGTTTCATTTTTAAAAAAAAGCCTTTGAAAAGCAGGTTAAAATTTGTGAGGCCACAATCAGAATAAGATAAACTAATGTTAAATTAATGCTAGTCTGTTTACTGGGATGATAGTCAAGGGTTACACAGTGATCTGGTACTTCTGGAATATCTAAAGGGGAGGTGTGGTGTAGATTAAATGCCACATCCAAATGTGACGCCTCTGATGCAACAGGTACTTTCACCAGTATTGTGCTGAAATATTAGCCCATATTGTGTGTTCAAGTCCTGGCATAGAGCTTAAATCTTGCTGATTAACAGGCTAAATGGTTATTACTAAGCTAAGGGTTTTCATGTGTACATAAACAGGTCTGTCTACTCACATAAAATTGTATTCAGTTTTTTTTCCTTCTTTTATTTGCTAGAGGGATTTATTGCATTTAATCGGTCAGGACAACTTTTCAAAATCTACTATTTTGTACTTGTATTCAAATATGATTGATCTCGCCATAATTTAGTGCTTAAATCAAACATGTTTTGAGGTGTCGTGCAGAACTTTCTAACATTTTTCCCCAGCATGTGGGCAAGTGCCCAGCTTCTCTTTGGTGTTTTACGACAACATGGTGTTTGAAATTGGCAAATGATCTACTGAGAAGTCATACATAATTACTCATTGGCATAGTACATTGGGTCTCAAAGATACTATGCTACATTACCACAATAGCTAATAGGCATTGCACTAAAACTAACATCGCCAAATTAGCAGAATACAATATGATGTGCCCAGTCCACTTGTTGTTCACCAGCAAATACCTACTTGTACCAAGTAGTAATAATGCCTTCATGCATAGATATTCTTCATAAGCAACCTTAAGGTTTCTGAAATCCAACGCAACATTGCTCATTCCTTTACATAAGTTGTACATCGAGGACTGCTGCATCCGTTCCCTTCAATCATAATAAAATGAAAAATATCAATGAATTTAATGCTTATGGGAGTTATACTCCTTTATTTTTGTTATTTAAAGCACCTTAAATTAAATGTTTAGAAAGTGGAGATATCTGAAGGCTGTTTGAATTCAAACACTCCTTTTCCAGGAGGACAAGTATCAGTTTATTCATTAATAAATTTCAGGTGAATCTGATTTTGCAATCAGACACACATGGATACTCCCCTTGGGCAGAAGCACTTAGCAAGAAGGAAACTCTACCAGATTTTATCCAGGCTGTCAGGATAATTTCTCGTGAGCTAATCTTTAGTTCCCTCTAAAGTGAATAAAATACTCTCATTTAAACTCTGTACCATCTATAGTTGGAAAGCGGCCACAGACAGCTCTCTGTTCTCAAACATTGCATGCTGCTATCATTCTCACTTCGCCCAGTTTTTGGTGATGCTCACCCATCCAATTCTTCTGACTCGGCTTGTTCTTTCCTAATTTTACACATTTTATTATTAACAATGGTAGATATTCATTCTGCTGTTTCCACTGGTCAGACTTCGCCAACTTCAGTTTTACTTCTGCTAAAAGTTCATGAATTTCTGGATTTCAGTCTTCCTGCAAACAGATTCATTGTTTGCTCTGCCAAGAACCATTCACCACAGTCACAATTCAAAAGCTGTATCTTCTTCACACCAACCTTATTGACAATCTCACATAAGTAAGGGATAATGCTTTACAACAGTGATTTTCTAAGTTGTATTTGTTGGAAATTGGGACCCCCTTAAAACCGAATTTTCCTAGTCCTTATTTGGTAGTATGATATTTCACTTAACTGCTGTTGCAGCATTAACTAATTTTCCAAATTTCCAAACTAAAAGGAAAAGGAAACATCACAAGAATAACTGATGTCATGATCCCCATTGAACCAGTGTCAATGATTTGGGGATAATAGGTACTGCAGATGCTGGAGAATCCGAGATAACAAAGTGTGGAACTGGATGAACACAGCAGGCCCGAAACGTCAAGCTTTCCTGCTCCTATGATGCTGCTTGGCCTGCTGTGTTCATCCAGCTCCACACCTTGTTATCTCAGCGTCAATGATTTATCTGGCACCATATGTACTTCCTTATCAATGTATTATGTGGAAACTAAAACATTTTTGATCTTAAAAAGAATGATAATCTAGCCCTCAAATGAAGGCAGGGAAGGTGACAATGGTCATTTTGGAGGAGGACAGAAATAGAAAGGCAAAGAGTGAGAGAGAGACAGACACACACGGAAAAAAATGAGACACCTGGGAACTCCTGGTCTCTTGGAGGAGGCCAGGAAGTTCTTTACATCAGCCTTAGGGAAGAACAAAGACTGTTACCATTACAGGCTATCACCAAAGACAGCAAAATATCAGGTCCACAACTCCAAAATGTGACAATACTGTGCCTTTAAGAAAGATGTGTTCTATGCTGTTTCTGTGGCAAAGGGGTGTTGCCACAGTGGTGCTGGAACGTCTCCTTCAGACAGGCAGTTGATTAACAGCTTTGGAGTTTTTCCCTGAGTGTTATTTTAAAAATGAGGCAAAAGAATCATGAATGGGTGGGGTCAGCACACTCAGACCCAGGAATGTTTTTAGTTTTGCTTTCAGTTAGTGAGAAGGTTTCTGCAACCTAGCTGTTGAAACTAACAGCTAGAGCTCTCTCTCTGCTGCTAGAGTGAAAAGACTGCACACAAGAACAAAACTGTTTTGATAAATTGCATTGCCAAGGGTGTGTTTATGGAATGCTGCCTATATTGGAACAGTTAATGATTAGTGGTTAAATCATATATTATTTTGTTAAGTATTTCAACAGACAAAGTTATGCCAGTTCTTCTTTTCGTTTGTATTTTAACTGTGTTGTAAGAATACTGTGCGTTTTGCTTCAAGCTTCTTGGTAGTCCAATCAAATTACATCTGGAACATAGTGCCATACACTTGATTTTAAATAAATGTAAAAGTTAGGGTCTAAGCTAACTTGTTTTTTTTGGGGGTGGTCAGGTTTGCACATAATGAAAATCTATTGGGATCTAACACCTCTGTTTCTCCATCCTACTGAACAGCTTCAGGATTGGTGAAGTGTACTCATCAGTGTCAGGTTATGCATTTCCTTCCTTTATTCAATTAAATAATGCATTGTACCTAAACTGCTGCTTAAGAGACTCAAATTATCTGAAAATTGCTTTAAAATAGTCAATCGCCTATATCAGGTGCCTGTGATCAAGTGCATTCAAAATCTAACACTAAGTGTAGATTCTTCTTACGGCTGAGGAGTTGTGAAGTGGGCAACAGCTAGCTTCGTCTGGATTGAAGTGTTGTTATCGCCGTTTATGATCCCCTTCAAGGGAAACTGAAATTAATCTGTAATTGGTTGCTCAATTGTCACATCAGTTGCACCATAAGTTTTCATAGGCATATTTTGCTGTGTGATCCTCAAATCAAACCTCAGACTTGGCTTTCTTGAATTTTCAGCCATTATTTTTTCAGCTTTTTGTGTAGTGTCATCATATCTAATGTTCCAGATGTTATCACCACCAAAACTGGCCTAAGGTGTCCTGGGATTTGGCAGGATTTCTAAAAACAAATGGAACTAGGCAACCAAATGGAACTAGGTGATGGCTGTTCCTTAAGGGATAGACAGAGATATCAGGTTTGTGGGGAATAAGTAAACAAGTGTTGGGGTTTTTTGTTGTGTGAGAGTTGGATAAAAACTTAAACAAAAACCCTGAATTTTTACCCAACAAAAAATTAACCTTTAGTGATTAACACTGGCAGTGAAGGGCAGTCAGCTTTATTTAAGTCAAAGATTGACACTTAGCATAAAATTCCAAGCAAAAAATGATTTGGAGAGAACTTCAAGAGACAGCTGGATTAAAATGCAAAATATCATGGTATGATTATCCAACCCTGTTTTCTGAATGTGAACCTTCCAAAGAGTAGAAGAATAGAATAACCATCTGGACTTTTTATTATTCTACTGAGGAGGAAACAAAATACTGGCCTTTGGTAATTCTGCTAACATGCAAAAACAGGAAAAGTAGCAAAGCATTTTTCAGAATTGAAGACTAATGATTTAAACACGTAAGGAATTATTAACTGTCATGGAAAAAATGTATCAAAAATGTGATGTACTAACTGCTTATGAAATATGGTCTGATACCGACAAATTTAGAATGAGCAAAGACAGTTCCAAAGGAAGGTACACAATAGGATTCAGTACACTGCATACAAGAATGGTCAAATTTCATCTGGAAATTCCCCAAACTGTGCTAGCATTTAAACGATCCTACTATGCTAAAGTATCGAATTTGGGTAGACTTCTTGGTTTGACAGGACATAAATTTCTAGAAAAACACATACCACTAGAACAAATGTCGGATGCACTAAAATATTTCCTTGGAAAGCATTTTTTTACAGCAGCATTTGTGGTGCAAATAGCACAACTGGCCATACAAGAAAAAATGGCTGTTAACCAGCTAGTGAGACTGTCTTAATACAGGTTGTAGATGACAGAATGAAAAAAGAATCTTATTAAAAGTAGTAAGTATTTTTGACTACTTTGAGAAGCAAAGAGAATTGGGACTTACAGTAAAAGAATGAACCTCAGAAATATCCAGGGTGTAGTTAACTGATGTTTCAGATGTGATTTAGCATGCCACTATGCCATGAATGGTCCCAAATGGTATAATAAAAGTGAAACATGAAATAGAGGGTTCAGAGGAAAATAATAGTGATATGGTTTAAGGAAAGGGCATTGTACTGGTGACAAGAAGTTTCAGAATTGGTGGTCAAATCTTTCAATTGTGCAGCATTATACAGTGGATACACATTTACTGTGTGAAATAGATTGACTGAAATGCTATCTAGACTGAGAGTAATTAAGATCAGAACAAAGTAAAGGAGTTTGAGATTTCCACCACTTAAAGAATTGGAGATGATGACATATTAAATCTTTTCAAAGACTAGCCATTCCTTGCAAAGTGACCAGAATTCATCATTTTATTAACACAGATGTAGTATATGGTAAAATACTATTGTCATTAAGTAGAAAAAAAAGTGTAGATGAAACTGGATGCAAAAACAACCTATTGTATTTGGAAAATGTGTGAATTTGCATTTTATAGAATTGGGCCACTTGTGGATACAAAAACAGAAAAAAATTGGTAACTAAATTTGAGGATGCATGTACAAATACAAACATAATGTTACAAATATGGCAGCAGAAAGTCCTTTTAGCAATGAGGCTGTGTGAAAAGAACCACGCTGTAATAGATAAAATGGTTCATTAAATTTTGGCAGATTAAATTATCAACTGCCAGACAGGGGCAGTCCATGGTAAGAATTTGCTACAGATGATTGGAAGGTATGGTCCATGTCACTCATTCTTTGATATAAATTCTGAAGTTCCACCGGAAATATGTAATCTAGTCAAGCTTGGGAACTAAATTCGAACAAGGAACAAGAGCAAGCTACTCGGCCCTTTGATGCTGCTCCATCATAAAATAAGATCATTGCAAATCTGATTTTAATCTCAACTTTACATTCCTGTATATCCCTAATAATCTTTCATTCCCTTGATAATCAAGAATCCACTTACCTCTGCCTTGAAAACATTTTTAAGTTTCTGCATTCACTGCCTTTTAAGGCAGGGAAATTCCAAAGACATTCAGCTCCCAGAAAGAAAATGCTTCCCCATCTCAGTCTTAAATGGGCACCCCCTTATTTTTAAACTATGTCCTTAGTTCTACATTCTCCCACAAGAAGAAACATCCTTTCAACATCTGCCTGGTCAAGTTCCTTCAAGATTTTACGTTTTAATTAAGGCACCTGTGATTACTCTAAATTCCAGAGGAAACAGCCTACCCTGTCTAGCATTTCTGCAAAAGGCAATCTGCTCATTCTAAGTATTAGTCCAGTAACTTTTTGTGAATTGCTTCCAATGCGCTAACATTCTTCCTTAAGTACAGTGACCAGCAACGTGCACAAAACTTCAGATGTAGTCTCATCAATGACCTTTATAACTGAAGCAAAACTCCCTACACTTGGATTCTATTCCTCTTGCAATAAACCATGGCATTCTGAGTTTTTCTGATTGCTTGCTGGATCTGCGTGATAACTTTCTCGGATTCATGCACTACAACACCCAGGTCTCTGTATCTCAGAGCTCTGCAAGCTCTCACCATTTAGACAGTGCGTTTTTTTTACCCAATTCTTTTGGTTAAAATGGGCAATTTCACACCTTCTCGCATTGTACTCCATTTGCTAGATCTTTGTCCACCACTTAAGCAGCCCACAAAGGGATATAGGTGGTTATGTCCTCTTCACAACTCACTTTCTGATCTATCTTTGTGTCATCAGCAAATTTAGCTACCATATCTTTGGTGCCTTCACCCAAATCATTTATATAAACTGTGAAAGGTTGAGGCCCCAGCACCAATCCCTGTGGTACATTATTCATGACAACCTGCCAGCTTGAGAAAGACCCACTTATTATTACTCTCTGCTGTTAGCAAGCCAATCTTCTATCCATGCCAATACGTTACCACTTACACCATGAGCTCTTATTTTCCGCAATAACTTTTGAAGTGGCACCTTAACAAATGCCTTCCAGAAATCTAAACAAAATACTTTAACTGGTTCTCCATTAACAATAGCACAAATTACATCTTCAAAGAACTCCAATAAATTTGTTAAATATGATTTCCCTTTTACAAATCCATTGCAATGACCGATTACCTTGAATTTTTCCAAGTACCCTATTATAATGTCTTTAATAACAGCTAACAACTTCCCTGTGGCAGATGTTAAGCCAACTGACCTGTAGTTTCCCGTTTTCTGCCTTTGGCTTTTTGGATAAAAAAGTTACATCAACTATTTTCCAGTCTAAAGGAACCTTCCCTGAATCTAATAAGTTTTGGAAAATTAAAATCAACTTATCAACTATTTCACTGGCATGAGAACTCAGCCCCGTGGAATGCCCCTTCTGCAAAATGTTGGGAAATCAGGGAAACTTCCAGTGTCCACAGTGACCAAGTATGCAAGTGTGTTCAGCTGCAGCTCCTGATTTGCCACATGGACTGCTACAGAAGGACTCACTACGTAACATCCATGAGGCTCAGAACATTATTGACAGCATATTTAGTGAACTGGTCACACCATAAGTAAAGGCTACACAGATAGAAAAAATGTTGAGTGAGCATAAGGAACACAAGTGAGCATGGGCTGGCAGTGCAGGAGCCCCTGTAGCAATTCCCCTTTCAGATATACCATTTTGAATACAGTTATGGGGTCGGGAATGGTGGTGGTGGGTTTGCCTCTCAGGGGAAGCAACAACAGTAGCCTGTGATCAGTGGTACCAGTTGGCTCTGTCGTACAGTAGGGAGGGTCAAAGTGTAAGTGAGCAGTAGTGACAGGGGATTCAATATTTAAGGGCACATTTAAGCATTTCTGTGGTTGCGAGCAAGGCACCAGGAAGGCGTGTTGCCTCCCTGGTGCCAGGGTCAAGGTTGTCTCTGAGCAAGCACAGGATATTCAGAAAGGGGAGGGTGAGGAGCCAAAGACCATGGTCCATATTGGTACAGTGACAATGACACTGGCAGAAAGAGAGGAGGGTCCTGCAAAAAAATGTTGAGTGTTAGGTAGGAAATTGAAAGCAGGGCCTCAAGGGGTTGTGATTTCAGGATAACTAACCTGTGCCATGTGCTAGCTAGGCCAGAAGGAGAAAGATAATATCAATGAACACATGACTAAACAACTGGTGTAGGAGGGAGGGCTTTTAGATATCTGGGATCATTGGGATCTCTCCAGGGCAGATGGGACCTTACAAGGAGGTCAGGTTGCATTTAAACTGAAAGGGCACCAATATCCTTGCAAGGAGGCTAGCACACTTGGAAGGTTTAAATTATTATGGCAGGGGGTTGGGAACCAGAGCTGTAGGTCAGCATGTGCAATGACTGAAGACAAGACAGAGGTTAAGCCAAGTAAATCTAACAGTAAGAACAGGCAAGGCCAGATTAATGAACATGACAGAACTAGCAGTCTGAAGTGTATTTATTTTAATGCGAGGAATGCAACAGTTAAGGCACATGAACTCAGAGCCTAGGTGAACACCGAGACTACAACGTGACAGCCATAACAGAAACTTGGTTGAGATTGACTGGCAGCTCAACGTTCCAAGGTTTAGATGTTTCACACAAGATAGAGAGGGATATAAAAGTGGTATGGGAGTTGCATTACTGATTCAGGAGACTGTCACAGCTGTACTAAGACAGGGCAACTTACAGAGCTCATCTAGCGACGCTATGTGGGTATAACGTAGGAACAAGAAAGGTGCGATCACTATGGTGGGGTTATACTTTCAGCCTTCCAATAGCCAGCGGGAAATAGAGGAACAGAGATGTAAGCAGATAATGGAAAGATGTAAAAACAACAGTGTTGTTGTAAGGGGTGATTTTAACTTCCTATACTGCCAGGGTCTTTGATTGGACAGCATTTGTTAGTTGCATCCAACAGGATTTCTTGAAACAATATGCAAATAGTCTAACTTGGGAAGGGATTTTATTAGACCTTGCACTGGGTAATGAGCAGGGACAGATGATTGAAGTTTCGGTGGGGGAGCATTTTGAGAACAGTACTCATAACTCTAATTTTAAAGACAGTTATGGATAAGATGAAGACTGGGCCTTGGGTGAAAATACTAAATTGGAGCAAGATAGACAGTTATGGATAAGATGAAGACTGGTCCTTGGGTGAAAATACTAAATTGGAGCAAGATTGATTACAACAGTATCAGGTAGAAACTGGAGAAATTAAATTGGGGCTGGTTTTTGGAGGGTAAATCAACACCTGACATGTGGGAATCTTGTAAAGACAAAGCTGATCAGAGTTCAGGACCTGCAGTATATATAATTTACAAATAGTGGAAGTACAAAGTTTGTACTGAAGCATGTATTTGTTGGAGATTATTTATATTCATCACATCAACATTTAGATCACAAAGTTTAGTTCTTTTTTCAACTGTACAAATTAGACCAATATATTAAGTTTCAAAATAGCTCAAAATACCAAGTACACTTCTATAATTTGCACATAAGTGGTTTGAGTGTTACATCTTAAGAGAATTGGGTGGCGTACTCCTTTTACAGTTTAGCTTCAAATTCGGTCCACATTAATGTGACAAAGATCTCACCTCCTTGCAGAGTTGTGTAAAATTAGTTCAAGCATCACCAATTTACTCCCCTGACACACCCAGGAAATGTCAACCTTCCTGAATTAGGATAAAGTTTCCAGCTATTTTAAAGCATTTAGAGAACATTTACAGTATTGTATAATAGAAAGACTTCGGTTTGACGATCAACTTTATTCCAGTTACAAACAATTTCTTTGAGACAATACAGACACTTGTTTTAAAATTATTTCCAATTACTTATTATATTTCTCCTTGCATTACATAAGCTTTTCCATTAGCTTATTATTTTATCTAATACAAGTTGACCAAAGTAGCTTAATTGCACCTATGAGTCAATTTCTTTAATAGGTATACAGTTGGTTTATCATATCAATATTTTTTGAACAGTTACCACTGTTTGTAGATTTATCGACTAACAGTTCAATCCAGCTTGCTTCAGTTCAGTTATTTCTCATCCTATTAAAAGCTTTTCTTATTTAAATTTAAAAATTCAGTTGGGAGTTGGTTGTTGAGTGAGGCAAGGGGGGAAATAGAAGGAGTACTTGGCAAAATTTTCAATTCTTCTCTGGCCACAGGAGAGGTGCCAGAAGACTAGTGGACAGCTAACATGGTATTGTTATTCAAGAAAGGAGCAAGGGATAAACCAGGCAAGTACAGAACAAACACTTCAATCTCAGTGGTGGTGAAAACTATTGGAAACAATTCTGAGTGAGAGAATTAATTTGCATTTGGAGAGTCAGGATTTAATCAAGGACAGTTAGCATGGATTTGTTGAGGGGAGATCATGGCTGACCAACTTGGTTGAACTTTTCAGAAGTGACCAGGTGTGTAAACGAGAGCAATGCTTTGATGTAGTCTACATCGACTTCAGCAAGGTTCTGCATAGAGGACCAATTGAAAAGATAACAGCCGAAGGGATCCAAGGAAACTTAGCAAATTGGATCCAAAATTGGCTGAGTGGCAGGCAGCAGAGGATGACAGCTGAGGGGAGTTTTACCCACTGGAAGTTTGTGGGTCCCACAGAGTTAGTATTGTGGCTCTTACCAGTTGTGGTTTATATAAATGATTTAGGTTTGAATGTAGAAGGGTTGATCAGTAAGTTCATAGACAATACAAAAATTGGTGGTTTGACAAATAGTGAGGAGGATAGCTTTGGACTATAAGGGGAATAGAGAGAGGCTGGTCAGTTGGCCGATCAAAGTCAAATGGAATTCAATTCGAATGAGGTGATGCACTCGGGCAGGACAAACAAGACAAGGGAATACTTGATGAACAGTAGGTCCTTGGGAAACACAGAGGACCAGAGGGACCTTGATGTGCAAGTCCACCGGTCCCTTAAAGGTATAAGCGCAGGTGCATAAAGTGGTCAATGCAGCACATGGTATACTTGCCTTTAATAGTCAAGGCACAGAGTTTAAGAGCAGGGAGGTTATGCTGGAAATGTATAAAATGTTAGGCCACAGCTAGAGTATTGATTGCAGAACTGCACACCACATTAGTGGAGGGATGTGATACCACCAGAGAGGATGCAAAGGAGATTTACCAGCATGCTGACTTGGAAATATATCAAGATTCCTTCACTGTTGCTGGGTCAAAAATCATAGAATTCCCTCCCCAGGAGTATTGTGGGTCAACCTTCAGCACGTGGCCAAAGGAGGCAGCTTACCACCACCTTCTCAAACACAGCCAGGGACAGGCAATAAATGTAGGTATCGCTGGCTGATCAGCATCACATGAGTGAATGAACAAAAAAAAAAGAAAAAAAAAATTGTTTGAGCTGGAGAGTTCCAGTTATGATGAGAGATTGGACAGGCTGGGATGGTTTTCTTTCGAGCTGAGGAGATTGACAGGGGATACGATTAGGATGTATAAAACTATGAGACACATAGATAGGATAGACCGGAAGAAACTTTTCCCCTTGAATAGAAAGATCAATGACCAAGGGGACAAAGGTTTACAGGAAAAAAACCCAAAAGGGCTGCAGGTACTGTAAATCAGAGAAAAAAGCAGAAATTGCTGGAGAAGCTCATCAGGTCTGGCAGTATCTGTGGACAGAAAGCAGAATTAATGTATTGGGTCAAGTGACCCTTCCTCAGAATTGACATGACAGTAGTTGGAATCTGAAAATCACCATCTGCAAGGGTGGTAGAAGCAAAAACTCTCATAATATTTAAGAAGGATTTAGATGTGCATTTGCAATGCCAACACTTTGGGCCAAATGCCAAAAAAAAATGGAATTAGGTAGTTGATTTTGACTGGCATGGACACAAAATGGGCCAAGGGGCCTTTTTCCTATGTTGTACATCTTTATAACCTCTCACCCATATCTCCCTGAACCCTAATGTTACATTTAATGAAATCATGGTCACTATTTTTAAGATGCTCCCTTATTGTCATATCTTGATCTGGCATACTCAAAAAGAAATCCGAGAAGTATGTGCCAAATAATTAATGAAATTTTGTGAACAATGTTGTTTAGTATCATAATTATGTCAGTGCGAGTAATTAGGGGCCAATACTACCAGAGACAGGTAGGAAGAAATGAGAGAACAGTGACCATAACTTTTGTCAAACTGAAGTTCATTTTGGAAAACAGAAATACTTCAATGTTACTCGGAAACTTGACCATTCAGTCACAAACATTTAATTGGGCATTTCCCCACTATATTTCCAACAATACTTTCAACACTTTTCCCTCAGTCATAGAATTCCTACTGCGTGGAACCAGGCTATTCAGCCCACTGAGTCTACACCCAGACCCACCTCTGTAGCCTAACCCTGCATTTACCATTGCTAGTCAACCTAGCCTGCCCATCCCTGGACACTATCAGCAATCCATCTAGCCTGCACATCTTTGGATTGTGGGAGGAAACCAGAACACCTGGACAAAACCCATAGGAAGAGGGTGCAAACTCCAAACAGGCAGTCATTCAAGACTGGAAGCGAACCTAGGTCCCTAGTGCTGTGAAGCAGCAGTGCTAACCACTGAGTCGTCATGCCACTAACCAGCTGATCCAATATTATACGCTGACGTAATTTCTGCTTCAACCAACAGATCTGGAATTGAAAGCCACAGCTTCGTAGTTCCTTGCAAGATGACGTGTTTGCTGTCTCTGAAATCACTTTTATATTCACCCAATTCTTTCATAACTTAATTTCAAATTAATGCATAACCTACATTTTTTCTTAAAAACTTCCAATTCTCATGTTTTTACTGTAAGAAGAGTTCTGTGGCACCAGAAATTGCATCTAAAAATTGAAATAGGCAGAATAAATAGAATATCTCAAAACAGAAATTACTGAATATAGGAGGTACATAGGGATATACGTAGTGCACAAAGATGGTCAATGACAACTACTAAAATTCTGTGCCCATGGAAAACTGAAGATAATTTTTTTTTAAAAACGTCTATATTAAATTGAAAGTATAAGTTGCACCTTCTCACTTTTGTTCAATCCATCTACATCTGCACAAAGGTTATTGAATGATTTATAATCTGGTTTAATTTGGCTCACCCTCTATTATAAATAATAATGACTAATGACTCAGATTTCTGTTCTTTGCCATAAAAAGCATAAATATTTTTGAATATTTACCTGAGCCCTATAGTATAGCAACAATAAATTTTATTCTTCTCCCTCAAAGTCATGGCTGTAAGTGATTTTCCTTGTATCCACAATTGAGACTGCAAAAATTTTCTACAGGCTTTTGAAGGAAGTTGAGATATAATACTCACTCATTGAAGATTAGGTCTGGTGCAAAGAAGAGCATATTGCTATTGACATGTTGATAAGATCTCCAACCAAGACTGAAAACCATTAGAGACATCCAAGAATACTGCAGTAACATCATTTGATCATCCAGGTGCAAAGATCTGAACCCTGTAGAAGTAGATTAATGATCATTAGAATGATTCTATTCCGATGCCAACATAAAAGTGACTGAAAGACAACAATGCATTATCCATCTTAAACACGGTTTCCTTTACTCTTTGTAAGAAATGAACTTGGCCATTCAAGTACCATTACTCTACATAGATTAATTGCCTAAGTTGCCTTTTGAGACTGCCTTCACTGCACTTCTACTGTACATAAATGCTATTACATTTCTTTAGAGGCAAAGCCATTGAGATTCTAAGTATCAAATACATAATTTTTTGATTGTCTTTTGTTGGGTTTTTCAATATTCTGGGTTACCACCAATCCATGCTACATTCTATGTTTTATTTGTTCAATTTGACGCTATCCCTAATTTCCCTGATTAACTGCAGTTAGATTATCCGTTGCTGAGAATCCTTCTATGAACTATTTTCTTAAACATCGATCATTGTTCTTCAAATATCTTTGTTGCTAAACTCCTTTCCCAGTCCACTCCAGTCAGCTCTGCCCATATTCCATTGAAATTATCCTTATTTAAGCTTGGTACTATTATTTCTGATGCCAGTTCCTTCCTCTCAAACTGCATGCTCAATTTTATCATGTTATGGTCACAGTATCCTAGGAGATCTTTTACTCTGAAATCATTTATTAAGCCTGTCTTGTTTGTACACCACCAGATATAAAATAGCTTGATCCGTGGCTGGATTCCACAAATACTGTTCTAGGAAACTGCCCTGAGTACACTATATGAATTCTTCCTCATGGCTACCTCTGACTTTCCTAATCTACACAAAGATTAAAGTCACTCGTGATTAATAGGAATGGGTGTTTGTCTCCTGAATTATTCTCTGTCCAACTGTATGACTACTGTAAGTGTCTATTTCCCCCTTTTAGTTTTTACTTCCACGCTTACTGATTTCTACACCTTCCAATCCAATCCAAGATCATCTCTTACTATTGTACTTATTCCATCCCATTATTAAAAATTTCGAACATGACAAGCGAAAAGAAAAACAAAATCAAGAGCTTTTTTTTAAAATATAATTTGCACCATTTCCTTTAGAAAGCACACTGGCTTGGCTAGAGTCTGTGATGCAGCGTATGTCCACGTGCGGGGAGACATGGTGGTGACTGAGTGGAGTCTGTACATTCTCCTCACATCTACATGGGTTTCCTCTGGGTGGTCCAGTTTCTTTCCATAGATAGGCAGGTTATGAGGACTGGCCATGCTAAATTGGCTGTAGCGACCAAGGATATGTAGGCTAGGTGGATTAGCCATAGTAAATGTGACGCATCAAGGTTTGGGTGGGATGCTCTTCAGAAGGCCAGTGTAAATCTGATGGGCTGAATGGCCTCTTTCCGCATTGTAGGGATTCTATGATTCTATGAATATGCTGAATGGCTTTTCATCTTCCCATCTGTTCAGTATTACATTCATACATCATTACTTCAATCAAGACTGCAATGACATTATTAACAAAAATATTTCTTTGTTGTACATTACTTAATTTTTGAAGGCACATGAGAAGGGAGTTTTTTTTCGCTGTGAATAATTGAGATGCAAGTGTCAGAAAACAGTATACTTTCTATTTAATCTTACGGTAGCACTAAACTCTAAAAATAAGAACAGCACATGATGAAAAGTCAAGCCTGGGTTTTATAATGTATGATGCGTCTTAAATTCTGGATCTCTAATGTACTAGTGTAAAAATAATTGGTTTCTCACAATAATAATTCTAACTTTGCTGAAGAAATAAGGTGTTACCTTATGGCATTATCCAGTACTCATTACTAATAGTAGAAAGGCACAAGAGATGCTTCCAACAAGGAGCTTCAGTTATACACACTAAAATGAATGTACCAAGTAAGATATCAGGCATATTGGTTATTGAAATTTTTCTTGATTGTCATACACCTGTTCCAAGCTAGGATTCACAATCCCAATTCTCTTCTTTTACTGTAGAAGAGTATTTTGAAATCAATGAGGTCAATGTTAAACTCGTTTGAAATGTTCCTCATGATTGAATAATTTTTCAAACTTATCTTCATAATAAGACAGCCGACACCCATGAAAATGTGGAGACGAATGTGAGAACTTAACAGCTTCGGGAGACATGGGAAATAATTAAAGAGAATTTTATTTTCTTAAGAAAAAGGAAACGATTTACTTAAAAACCTTTCCCCAGTATGTTCAAAGCTTCTCTTGGAGGACAGGCCTTTGTCATTTACCTGGTAGAGACTTTGCCCATTTCACAACTGAAATCATCTGTAATCCACCCAAGTTATTCAGTCCTGATAGGAGTCGATTGGGTGTGTCAGGCAGGGAACTATCATATCCTGCGTACAAGAGTTCTGGCTCAATCATCTCAAGAATCGAAACCATGGGAACAGTCAAGGTAGGCACTGCAGTACAAACTAAAGATGAATCCTGTGATGCTACTTTTACTGCAGTCTCTGAAGTGGTGGTATGTGGTGCCTTCATCTTGTTCAATTTCTTTGTCTTCCGAGCTATAAGTAATATAATAGATTTATTGACAAAGATCG
Source organism: Ginglymostoma cirratum (assembly GCA_024137785.1). NCBI lineage: Eukaryota > Metazoa > Chordata > Chondrichthyes > Orectolobiformes > Ginglymostomatidae > Ginglymostoma > Ginglymostoma cirratum. Next base: position 19,583,043 of record JAHRHZ010000289.1, read on the forward strand.
AAAATATTCCATCCTAAAGAAACACACAACCTAAAATACAGTTCAGCTATCTCAAAGGAAAGGCCATTTTTAGATTGATTAAATAATGTAATAAACCAAAGCTTGGTTAAAAAGAAGTTACTATTGCAATATGTTATGGGTGATCACTGCAAATTAGGAACTTACAGAAGATTAGCTTTTTAACGTAACATATGTAACAAATGCTCATTTCAATAAAATAAAAAAACCTAGAAAATTAATGAAAAACACAAGACAGACATAATATTATCATAGAGCAGGAAACAGATCCTTCAATCCAAATAGTCCACACAGAAGATAATCCCAAACTCAACTAGTTCCACCAGCCTCCCCCATGTCCCTCCAAATAAGAAAACCGTAATGATAATAATAACAACCAAGAATACTTGCAGCTTTATAACAAAATGTGAAATAGAAATAATTTAATCAGATATAAGACATAACCAAAGTGAAGATAAACGTCTAACTCCAAAAATATACTTTAATTAAATAAACCTTCATAATTGAAAAAATGTGTAGTACTGATTCGTTTTTCAAGTTAGCGTATCAGCTACAACATTGACCAAAATGCTTTATAAAGGACAGGAGCTTCATATCATGTTACATACTGCATATCATTCTGCTGCTAAGATGGAACTGTGCCTCAAATAACTTAAAACTATTTTCTGAATCAACAGCTGGGAACACTGCAGTTACAGAAAATTAGAACTGAGGAATATATACAATCAGAGGTATAAGCAAGGTCTAAAATGCAATAAGTAGGAGGGTCTTAAAAATCTATTACTTGGATAATTTATTTCTAAACTGGCATGTAAATGCTTTAAATTCCTAGCTTTCTGCCAAGTTCAACACAATCCATTGGTATGTACAGATTTCTTTTCACTCCTGCATTCTCTACACGAAGCAGTTTGATGGATTCAGTTAGATGTGACATAATTATTCTGACGTTGTTCGACATGACAGATAAAATATTGTTTTACACAATAGAACATATGCAATCACACATACCGATATATGGTGGCCAACCACAGATAACAGTATAGTGCTCAATATTTCCGTCTTCTTGGTCTTATAAGGAATCTCACCTAAGGAAATGGGCTTACAGCAGGACCAACACTGCAGGTTACTTGACGTGATGAAAATGGAGATGTGGAGGGAGCAGAGAGTAAGTTACAACTGGTGGGGTCAGAATTCCTTAGCTCTAAATTCTCATTCTGTAGGTGACAGGTATGAAATGGACATTGATGGAAGATGCATAACTGGCACTTCATGGTCTCAAATTTTCAAGGAACAGCTGTTAAGGATTGGTCGCCAGGTAGGAGAAAAGCAAGATAACACCGAGAGCAAGGTGGTGGGAAAGCAGGAAATTTGCAAAACTAATTGAACTGAGATGCAAAGTTCAGAAAATCATGCAACCAAGGATCACGACTTCCGTCCTTTTGTCTCTTTTGGCCTTTTTCACATTACAAGGTGCAAAGATGGCCTTTAGTAGAGTACTGTGCTCTTCCTGTCGGACATGGAAGATTAGGGAAAGTTTTCATGTTACTGATGGAAGTGTGCGGGAAGTGTGTTTGGTTACGAATCCTATTGGATCACATGGATCACATGGATCGGTTGGAGCAGCAGTTAGAGGCAATGAGAAATTCACAGGAACTAGGGGGGTGTGATGGATGGCAGTTGCAGGAAGGTAGATAAACTGCAGATACACAGTCAGGTAGTTGGGCTACCTCTAGGAGAGGTAGGCAGGTAGTGATGTAGTCTCTTGTGGCTAGCTCTATCTTAAACAAGTATACTGTTTTGGAAAATATAGGGAGTGACAGATCCTCAGGGGAAGGTAACACTGACAGCAAGGTTTCTGGCATCGAGACTGGCTCTAAAACAACACGGGGCTCATCAGGTTCCAAGTGATCAATTGTGATAGGAGACTCTATAGTCAGAGGCACAGACAGACATTCCTGTGGTTGACAACAAGACATCAAAAAGGTGTGTTGCCTCCCAGGTACCAGAACATTCGCAAAAGGGGAGAGGGACTAGCAGGAAGTCGCTGTACACATTAGAACTAATGACGCAGGAAGAGAAAAGGACAAGGTTCTGAGGAAAGAATACAGGAAATTAGACAGGAATGTAAGAAATAGGTCGTCAAGGGTGGTAATATCTGGATTACTCCCGGTGCCACGAGCTAGTGACAGTAGGAATAGGAGGATAGAACAGATGAATGTGTGGCTGAGGAGCTGGTGCAGGGGAGAGAGATTCACATTTTTGGATCGTTTGAATCTCTGCTGGGGTAGAAGTGACCTGTATAAGGAGCACAGATCACACTTGAATTGGAAGGGGATTAATATATTGGTGGAGCTGCTCGGGAGGATTTAAACTACTAAGGAAGAGGCGTCGGGACCCAGGGAGATAATGAGGATAGGGATCAGTCTGAGACTGGTACAGTTGGGAAAAGGAGCAAGTCAAACAGTCAGGGCATGCAGGAGAAAACAAAGAGGTACAACTGCTAAATTAAACTGCATTTATTTCAATTCAAGAGGCTGAACAGGTAAAACAGATGAACTCAGGGCACGGGTTGGGAACACGGGATTGGGATGTCATAGTAATTACGGAGGCATGGCTCAGGGATGGACAGGACTGGCAGCCTAGTGTTCCAAGATATGGATGCTATAAGGAAGGATGGGGGTGCAGGGGCAAGATAGGAGTAGGAGTGGCATTTTTGATTAGGGATAACATTACAGCTGTAGTTAGAGAAGCGATTCCTCAGAGAACGTCCAGGGAAGTTATTTAGGTAGAACTGAGTATTAAGAAATGGACGATCACCTTATTGGGATTGTACTATAGACCACCCCCAAAAGTCAGCTGGAAATTGAGAAGCCAGTTTGTAAGGAGATCTCAGTTATCTATATGAATAATAGGGTGGTAATGGTAGGGGATTTTAAATTTCCAAACATAAGACTGGGATTGCCATAGTGTTAAGGACTTGGTTGGAGAAGAATTTGTTAAGAGTGTACAAGAAAATTTTCTGATTCAGTATGCGCATGTACCTACTAGAGAAGGAACAAAACTTGACCTACCCTTGGGAAACGAGGCAGGTGAGGTGACTGAGGTGTCAGTGGGGGAGCACTTTGGGGCCAGTGATTATAGTTCTATTAGTTTTAAAATAGTGACGGAAAAGGATAGCCCGGATCTAAAAGTTAAAGTTCTATATTGGAGGAAGGCCAATTTTGACGGTATGAAGCAAGAACTTTCAAAAGTTAATTGGGGGTGGGTATTCGCAGGTAAAAGGATGGTTAGAAAATGGGAAGCCTTCAAAAAAATGGGACAATGAGGGTCCACAAACAGTCTGTTTCTGTCAGGGTAAAGGACAAGGTTGGTAGATGTAGGGAATGCTGGATGACTAGAGAAATTGACGTCCAGGTCAAGAAAACAAAAAGGAAGAAGTATGTGTCAGATACAGACAGCAGGAATCAAGTGAATCCCCAGAAGGGTATAAAGATGGTAGAAGTATACATAAGAGGGAAATCAGGAGGGCAAAAAGGGGACGTGAGATAGCTTTGACAAATAGAATCAAAGAGAATTGAAAGGGAAACAGGACCAAAAACAAAGTTGCTGGAAAAGCTCAGCAGGTCTGGCAGCATCTGTGAAAGAAAAAGCCTTAGTTCTGAGGAAGGGTCACTGACCCGAAACATTAACTCTGTTTATTCCTTCACAGATGCTGCCAGACCTGCTGAGCTTCTCCAGCAACTTTGTTTTTGGTCCTGATTTACAGAAACCGCAGTTCTTTCAATTTTTACTTAGAACCCAAAAGGGATTCTACAGATACATTAAGGATAAAACAGTAACTAGGGACAGAATAAGGCCCCTTAAAGACCAGCAAGGCCGCTTACATGTGGAACTGCAGCAAAAGGCAGGGGCGGGGGGGAGAACTACTGAACAAGTATTTTGTATTAGTGTTTACTTGGAGGAGGATATGGAAGATACAGAACTTGGAGGAATAACTAGCAACATCTTGAAAAATGTCCATATTACAGACGTGGTGGTGCTGGACGTCTTAAAACGCAAGAAGATGGATTAATCTCTGGGACCTTATCAGGTGTACCCCAGAACTCTGTGGGAAGCTAGCGATGTAATTACTGAGCCCTTTGTTGAGATATATGTATGATCAATAGCCACAGGTGAGGTCCCCGAAGACTGGAGGTTGGCTAACGTGGTACCACTATTTAAGAAAGGTGGTAAGGAAAAACCAGGGAACTACAGACCTGTCAGCCTGACATCAATGGTGGGCAAGTTGTTGGAGGGGATCCTGAGGGACAGGATTTACATCTATTTGGAAAGGTAAGGACTGATTAGGGAAGTCACCATGGTTTTGTGCATGGAAAATAGTGTCTCACTAACTTGATTGAATTTTTTGAAGAAGTAATGAAGTGGACTGATGAAGGCAGAATGGTTGACATGGTCTATATGGACTTCTGTAAGGTGTTTGACAAGGTTCCTCATGGTAGATTAGATAGCAAGAGATCACATGGAATACAGGGAGAACTAGCCATTTGGATACAGAACTGGCTCAAAGGTAGAAGACAGAGTGTGTTGGCAAAGGACTGCTATTCAGATTGGAGTCCTGTGGCACACTGCTGGTCACAAGGACTGGTGCTGGATACACTGCTTTTTGTCATTTTTCTAATGATTTGGATATGAACATTGGAGGTATGGTTAGTAAGTGCGCAGGTGACACCAAATTTGGAGGTGTAGTGGACAGCCATGGTTATCTCAGAGTTCAAGAGGATCTTGATCAGATGGTTCAATGGGCCAAGGAATGGCAGATGGAGTTAGATTTAGATAAATGTGAGTCTGCATTTTGGGAAGGCAAATCAGGGCAGGACTTACACACTCAACAGTAAGGTCCTGGGGAGTGTTGCTGAACAAAGAGACCTTGGGGTGCAGGTTCATAGGTCCTTGAAAGTAGAATCGCCGGTAGACAGGATAGAGAAAGCGGCGCTTAGTCTACTTGCCTTTATTGGTGTGTGAATTGGATATAGAAGTTGGGAGGTCATGTTGTGGCTACACAGGACGTAGGTTAGGCCGCTATTGGAATACTGCATCCAATTCTGTCCTCCTTGCTATAGGATGTTGTGAAACTTGAAAAGGGTTCAGAAAAAACTTACAAAGACATTGCCAGGGTTTGGAGCTATTGAGAGACACTGAATAGGCTGTGGCTATTTTCCCTGGAGCGTCGAAGGCTGAGGACTGACCTTACAGAAGTTTATTAAATCATGAGGGACATGGATAGGGTGAATAGCCAAGGTCTTTTCTGTGGGGTGGAGGAGTCCAGAACTAGAGGGCATAGGTTTAAGGTGAGAGGAGAATGATTTAAAAGGGGCAACTTTTTCACACAGAGGGTGGTGCACGTATGGAACAAGCTGCCAAAGGACATGGTGGAGGCTGATACATTTACAACATTTAAAAGGCATCTAGATGGGTATATGAATAGGAAGGATTTAGAGGGATATGGGCCAAATGCTGGCAAATGGGACTAGTTTAATTTGGGATATCTGGTCAGCATGGCGAATTGGATCGAAGGATCAGTTTCAATGTTGTACAGCTCTGTGACTACATGACGTGGGGTTGCTTTCAATGCTGGTTAATCATTCTTCATAACAATCAATCTTTTCAGATTTGGAGAGTGGTTTGACAGCAGGATAACATTTTCTTGCGAACCCTGCCCATTTATCTGGGCTGTGAACCTGTACTGATACATGTTGACTTGCCCATGTCCGTGGCACCATGGGATGGTGGGACACGAACCTGGGGCTTTCTGGCTCAGAGGCATGAACACTACCAACTATGCCACCTGGGTGCCATAACTGAGCACTACTTTAATGAAGAGAAAGATTCAATCACAACGTCAATAGTATGGTTGTAGCATCATGCGAGAAATTGATGGCATGAAGAGAATGAATTGTAGAAGAAACGTCGAGATATATGCAAATATGTGAGTTTTAATATATCAAAGTTGTGAATAGTGTACACTTCCAGCACGTAAAAGTTGTTCTACAAATCAAAGGTTTTACTAATATTCTTATGCCAAGGCAAATAATAGAAACTTTCTTTATTAATGTTCTTGATGTGCTGCAATTAAAGCACATTAACCAATTAGAGCAACAGATGGCACTATTGTTCCTTTTGGTGTTCTACCTTCAAACCCCAGAATTCATGCCTGACATGATATAAATTGACTAGATACTTTCAGTCTCAATAACTGAAAAATAAATTTATACCTAATGATCTTTAATTCTTGACAGAGCAAAAACGTTCTTTCAAGCCATGACCTATTCTCTTTTTGGCAACTTCCTGTTCAATGATATATCTGTTTCCTTTCACCCTGTTTTTGGATGTCATTCCCTCATCATCTTCTACACTCCCCTTATGGCTGCTGGCAATATACCTTTATTTCTGCCTTGTTCCATGCTGCTTCATTCTTTAAATTGAATCCTGGCTTTGTCAGGAGCGAAGTAATTGACTGACATACTAATGGAGTCTTAGGCAGTACTTCAACATTGAGGATGACTTGCTTCCACACCAATTTGATGGATTCAGATGACTGCTAAGGTTGATCTGCATACGCTACCATATGAGAAGCAGGTGATGTTTGGTGGGCTGGGTTAAATGCATTGCTTAGAGGTTTGCATGCCCCATATGACACCTCAAGTTCACTTTTGTACATTCTTAATAATGCTTTCCTAAGTATTCAGTGTCTTCCAGGTGAGCTTTAATCATTCAAGTTAGTCAGTCACAGCCAGTAACTTCTATGAGTCGATGGTTATGTTTGACCTTTTCGGGGCGTCTCAGACGACATCCCCAAAGCATTTCATTGTCCTCCTGGGAGTCTCCTGTGGTGACTGTGTCCTGCATAGAGATGCTTTCACAGTCTGGTGTCAGTCATCACGAGCAAGTCTGGTTTCAAGTGATTAGTACTTGGATTCTGAGAAACTTGGCTTGCTCAGTGGCTGCTGTTGGATTGCCTTTCGCGCTTCTGGATCATGTAAAGGTTCTACCAGAAGTGTGTCTCCAGTACCCAGTAACGATTGCCCAAGTGTCAAAAGTTTCATATGGTCCTATGAAACATAACCTGAGTCTTGGGTTTGAGACTGTATGCTTAATTCTTTTTCCCTCAATCATTAATACATCCAGGATCTGATAAACTTCAACTCCACTTTCCTGACTTTTCCCCAGAACCCTTGATTCCCTCTCTGATTAAAAATTTGTCTATCTCAGCCTTGAACATACTTATCAACCCAGCCTCAACAGTCCTCCATAGTAAAACGTTCCACAGATGCATTATTATCCTTTGACAGAAGAAATTCTTGCTCATCTCTGTCTTATAAGGATAACAGCTTACTCTGAGAACATGCCTTCTGGTCCTAGACTCTCCCACAAGGAGAAATAACATTTTTGCATCTATCCTATCAAGTCCCTTAAGAACCCTGTGTTTCAATAACATCGCCTCTCATCCTTCTAAATTCCAATTAGTACAAGCCCAGCCTATTCAACCTTTCCTCATAAGATAGTTTCTCCATACCTGGTATCAAGCTGGTGAACCTTCTCTGGACTGCCTCCAGCGTCAGCGTATCTTTCCTCAGATAAAGGGTCCAACACTGTTCAGAATTTCAGCTGTGGTCTGACTAGTGCCTTGTATGGTTTTAGGAAAACTCTCTACATTTATACTCACTTCCCTTTGAACTAAAGGCCACCGTTCCATTTGCCTTCCCCATCACCTGTTGAATGTAGATGTTAGCTTTCTGTTAATTCCCAAATTCCTCTGTTGTTTAGCCTTCTGCAGTCTTTCTCCATTTAAATAACATTCAGCTCCTTTATTCTTCCTACAAAAAAATGTGCTACATCACATTTTCCTACATTAAATTCCCACTGCCCTGCTTTTGCCCACTCACTTTACCTGCCTACATCCCTTTGTGACTGTGTAATACTCATTACTTACCTTCCCATCTATTTTTGGGTCATCCACAAACTTGGCAACGATACAATCACTTCCGTCATCCAAGTGGTTAATATAAATTGCAAATAATTGTGGCCCCAGCACAGAATCCTGTGCCACTCAACCAGTTACAGGTTCTTGAGATATTTGGGTTCCTCAGCTATGATGACAATGCAGCCCTCAGAAGTGCCACTGTTGCCATACTCTATGAAAATTTTGACATTCCAGAACCTGAACATTATTTGACCATATGGAAATTGACTGTGTGTTTAATTACTTTACCATCTATAACAATGCACAGTTCAAAAAGCAGCTTTGAACTGGAATCTTCAAGCACCTTGCTTACTGAATTTGATCAATACATAAATTTCCAAAGTATGACGACATTGCTATTTTAATTTTGAGCGAGTATAAACTGCAGTGCATGAAATAGCACCCATGTCTGTTTTAAGCTCAAAACATATTGCATTGCAATTACATCCTGACACATCTTACAGACGGAATAGAGATTTTAGGATAATTCATGCCAGATTGGTAGAGATAATCTTTTAACCATTTAACAATAGGAATTTACTGTAGTATAAATATTCTAAGTTAATGTTTATTTCATGCAGCAGGAGGAAATTATCAAATTTACCGTCAAGATTCATTCCAGCCTGGAGGCACTTTCTAAAACGGCAAGCTGGGCAGTTCTTTCGACGAATCTTATCAATGATGCAGTCATTCCTTCCAGCACAGAGGTAGTTATGCTGTCCTATAAAGGAAAATATAAAATGTTTGAATACATCATTAATGTAATCGATGTAAAAATTCAATTGGGTGAAAGAGAAAAACTGCTAACAAATATTAATGACAATATACAACAATGTGTGGAAGGGTCATTCAACCTGACAAGTTAACTCCAATTTCTTGCCACAGTGCTACCAGACCTGCTCAGAGTTTCCGCAATTTCTGTTTTTCTTTCTGATTTACAGCATCTGCAGTTCTTTCAATTTTATGCAACAACCTGTAATGGATATTACAGCTCTGGATATAAGTAGGGCGCGATTGAGAACAAAACAATCCAAGCTTACAGAATCATTAGAAACAAGAGGGCAATTTGAATAGGAAGGGAAATGAGAAGGTTGATAAATGAAAACTACTGTCGTGAAGAGAAAGGGTTTTCAACAATGGTGATCAGGCAGTGAAAGCACAATGGGCAGGAGAAATTAGTAGCAAAAGACCACAGAAGGTGTGTTTAAATACCTCCTTTGATTTGAAGGTAGGGGAGGATACAGAAGTAAGTCGCAAACACAGTTTAGTCACAAAGGAATTTTTAAGTTTCACAGGATAGCAGGTAGAATAATTCAAGTAATACAAGCAATGAATCTCCAGGATGTATTTAGGATTAACTTTCCAGAGCTAAGAAGATGTTTAGAAATGACAACAGAAAAGGCAATAATGGATTTAGTAACGAGTAACAAATAAGAGTTAGCTTGTTAAGAATCTGATATGACTATGAAGTGACTGAATTTGATATTAGGTTTGGGAGGCAGACGAGAAATTAAAAAAAAATGTTTTAAATTTAATTAAAGCAAACTTAAAGGGTGATTAATGAACGGATTATAGTAAATAAAACTGATCCATTACAGACAATGAGCTTCATCAGAGGCTGCACTGAGGATGTTACCAAGCACGGTAACGGAACGTCTGCGGAACAACAAACCAGCTCGGCGAACCAACCAACCTCAAGACAATGATAAAAGATGTGCTACTAAACCAGTACATATCCCAACGTCAAACGATTTGCTTGTACATGCAAATCACCATGGTGAATAAATGATGCACATGATTGTATGAAGTTAAAAGAAGCAGCTACTCAAATGGAAGGAAACAGACTAGTTATGAACATCACTAAAAGAATACCAAGAGAGTAATAACAAATGTGAAAGGGGAATAGGAACACAATACTCAAAGCCAACAGTGATAAAGGAGAACTTGCCAAATTAGAGTCACATGAGGTTTCAGTGCATAATATAGAAATGGCATATTTGCTGAGTATATTGTAACTGTTCCTACATTGGCAAAAGAAGAAAATATTGCCAATACAAGGGAACATATAAATAAATCCTGTGGAAGAATTTGGCAGATTTAATAAACCTCAAAGAGTTGCAGAAGCAAAAACAATAGGAATTGAAACAGACAAGCATCCAGTACTCAAATGCTTTTCTACTTCAGGGTGCAAAGAAGTGAAGAAGTTACAGATACAATAATCATAATTTTGCACATTTCTTTCCCAATAGCTGAAGAATTGTTCCATCTGGAAAAACTTGTTCATTTTTAAAAATCAGCTTGCCTTCTCATAGCTTATGAATTTGAGAGTCAAATTACTGCCCTTTTGCTTCTAGGTTACAAGAGGTTAGAATTTCCCTTTGGAAAGCTGCACCTGAATCCATCTCAGATTTATGAAGTGCAGGTGTTACTACCTGTGGATTAATGGGTTTCAATTTACAGAATTCTGAATACAATTTGAGAGCAAGAAGAGAAAGCTCAACAAACAGCCTAAAGACCTATTCAATTAAAAAGCCTGTTTTAGGGTCTATTCACTCACAATACAATTTTAGAAAGGTTCATGGGGGAAATCAGCAATCCAAAACACAGAGAACATAAATATAATTAAAACAATTTTATTTATTAATTTGAAGAGCTTCTCACAAAAATCTACTGAAAACAATTTTGCATGTCTTGCTATTAAATTTTTCTTAACTGATATTTAGGATAGTTTTCTTTCTGAAGAGAGTGCGATCACTAACATCTTATTAACCAAAGAAAACAATTCCATCAAGCAGAAATTTCGTTTGCCCGACACCATATATTAAAAGCATCAACACCTTCAGAAAATAATTGATTTGAGTGTGGCCAAAAAGAGTCACACTAATTGAGGGAACATCTCATAACAGTCCTGCACAAACACTGATAGAGCTAATGCAAAGCACACTTTGGCTTCAAAAGTTTAATATTTCAAGATCCGTTTCACTATTAGTTTGGCAGAAATTTTCCCACCAAATATAGTGATAATAGAACAACAGACTGGATAACAGGACCCACAAAATAGCTATTACACAGGTGGTGAACCAGATCTCTGCAACAGCAACTTAACTAGTTCCACTCCCGACCCGTTCCTGCAGCCCTAGTGCTGTCTTTGGATAATTAGCTGATTCCCTTTTGAAAACCATGAATGAATCTGTCTTCATCACACACTCAGGTAGCACATTCCAAATAACACTTTTTTTTAAAAATGTGAACAAAAATAACCAACAATTTTCATCTTTCACTACTTTAAACTGATAATTTGTTATAATTGATGTCAATTAGAGAGGCTTCAACAAATTTTACCATTGACAGCATAAATCTCCCATCTGCTTCCTTGGAGCTGGTGCCAATAACCAATTAAGAGGTCTGGCTGAACACCTGATTAACTAAGTTGTCCCAATGCAGCCATGTTCTAAAAGTTGATTTTCCAGCTTTGATGTAGCATATTAATTAATTTGATTTTGATTTTTTTTCCTTTATTCGTTCAAGGAATGTGGGTGTCGCTGGCTAGGCAGTATCTATTCCCCACCCTAATTGCACAGACAGCAGTTAAGAGTCATTGCTGTCGGTCTGGAGTCACATGTAGGCCAGACCAGGTAAGGGTGGCAGTTTCCTTTTCTAAAGGACATTAGTGAACCAGATGGGCTTTTCCCGACTATCGGCAATGGACTGATGATCATCATTAGGCTCTCAATTGCAGATATTTACTGAATTCAAATTTCACCATCTGCTGTGGTGGGATTCAAACCCGGGTTCCCAGAACATTATTTGGGTCTCTCGGTTAAACAGTCCAGTGATAATACCACTAGGCCATTGCCCCCATAATATTATTTATCGTCACGTTGACCAAAATACAGTGAAAAGCTTTGTTTGAGCGGTACAGGCAGATCACAGCAAGCAAAGGATGTACAGATCAAAAAGACTTCGAGGCATACGGATTACATGGCAGGTTACATTATTTGAGGCTAGAGTCCATTCAGCAGTCTGATAAGGGCCAGAAAGAAGCTGTTCCTGAACCTGCTCGTGCATATGCCCAGGCTTCTGTGTCTTCTGCCTGACGGAACAGGTTGTAGGAGGTCATTACTAGGGCGTAATGGATCTTTGATGATGTTGGCTGCCTTTCCACAGCAGTGGGCCGTGTAAGTCGAGTCCATGGATGGAAGGTTAGCTTCTGTGATGGCCTGGGTGACGCACACCACCTTCTGTAGTTTCTTATGGTCCTGGGCAGAGCACAGAGTCTCTACAGAATGGAAACAGGCCATTTGGCCCAACAAGTCCACACTGCCCCTTTGAAGGGCATCCCACCCAGACCCATTCCGCTACCCCTGCATTCCCCATGTCTACCCCACCTAACCTAAACATTCCTGAACACTATGGGCAAGTTAGCATGGCCAATCCACCTACCCTGCACATCTTTGGACTGTGGGAGGAAACCGGCGCACCCGGAGGAAACCTACGCAGACACTGGGAGAATGTGCAAACTCAAAAAAGACAGTTGCCCAAGGTTGGAATTGAACCTGCATACCTGCCACTGTGAGGCAGAAGTGCTAACCACTGAGCCACTGTGCCACCCCAGTAGTTGCCATACCAGGCCATCATGCACCTGGACAATATACTTTCAAAGATGCATCTGTAGAAGTGGTGAAGGACCTTATGGACATGCCAAATTTCCCGAGCCACCTGAGGATGAGGCGTTGTTGTGCCTTCTTGACTGTCACATCTATGTGTCTCCCAATAAGACATTACTGTCTACTTGGAAACAATTAGAAGCTGAAACAAGCTTGCTCACTAATAAAAGAAATGCTACACTCTGACAAGTAGGCATTTTACTACACTGAATGAATGAATGAATTTCCACAATGCCCGTTATATTATTGCTGACCTACAGCAACAGGGCAATTTCAATACCAAGGAAGTGGAGAGTCAACACTACATCTAACATCTGCTCAGTCACGCAGCAACTGGGTTGTCAATAAGGAATACTGCATCCTTCACTGCTGTAATTAAAAAGGTATCCAGTATTCCCAAATGGACATAAACAAAACGCAGGACAAAGGAGGAGGTCCTTCAGCCGATCATGCGTGTGACAGTTGCAAAATAGCTATGCAGTTTAATTCCACTTCTCAGCTCCCAGTGTATAACACTAAGTTATGGCATCTAGTGCATGTGTTTGTCTTAAAATGTGTTGATTTTCACGACTCCCTGCCCAAAAAAAACTCTTAGCTATTCTCTAGACTATCTGCTAATTACTTTAACTCAGGCTTCCGATCATTGACCTTCTTGCCAAGGGAAGTGTATCCTTCCTATCCACTCTACCTAGGCCCCTCAATTAAATATAAAAATAGTCCTGAAAAAAAAAAATCAACCAGAATTAGTAAATTATGAATCTATAACCTGCCAGTTGTAAAATACATCTGAAGTCCATAATCCCAAACAAGATTAACTGTCAACTGGAAAACACGAATTAAAAATTGACTGCCAGTACAGACTTGCTAAAGGTATTTGTCAAAATGTAGTTCAAGTTATCTGATGAAGTAATGGAGAGACTTGATTTGGACACTACATTTGATAAAAGGACATCTTGACATGTAACATTAACTCTCGTCAACTTTTTTAACTATCAAAGACATGCCTTACCTGTTGAGTATTTCCAGCATTCAGAGATTTTTGATCTTGTACTGTGCTTAATATTGTACATGAGAACCTTTAAAAGGAGTTTATTAAGGTGCTACATGACAGACTTATTTCAAATGGATTAAAGAGCACAGACATGAAATTGAGGAGAGAAAAAAAGTTTCAAATAGTGGTGAATGAACATTTGTCAGACTGGAGGGAGATTTATAGTCATGTCCAGAAAGCTAAGTATATGACCACTGCTCTTTTTATACGACCTTAACTTGGGTATGGATGAACTCATATGTACTGAGCAATGAAAGGATGTAGCAAATTTCAGAAGCACATAAACAAACTAATGAAAATTGATGCAAAGAAGTATAGATGGATGCATTCTTGAGACAGGATGAGGAAAGGCAATACAAACTAAATGTTGCAATTTTAATCACTGCATACCATCTGGAGATTCTCATACAAACATCTTTGAGAATGGCTGGGCAAGATGCAATTGCTGAAAAAAAAAATCATTCAGGATGCTGGATTCTCTAAATAGGTATGCGAAAATTTGCAAAATCACTGGATAAACTTCAACTGGAGCATTGTGTCCAGTTCTGGGCACCACATCTTAGGAAGGATATTAAGGCCCTGGGGAGGATGCAGAGGAGACCGAACAGAATTACACCAGGAACGAGGAAGCTTGGTTATATGGAGGGGCAAAAGAAGCTGGTGTTGTTTTCTTCAGATCAAGGTCTGTTAAGGGGAGATATTATTTAGTGGTCAAAATTCTAATTAGTGGTAAATAAAGAGAAACTGTTAATTAGTAAAGTACACAATGTTTTTGAAATTTAATTATAGTTAGCAAGAATGTTAGTTTCCACGTCTGCATAATAGGCCATTAACCCAGGGACAATACAACCTTGTAATGAAACCAAAAACAGAGATAAAAGGGGCCCAAGCATCGTCTGTACATCAATCATAGTGATTAGACGGGAGCATAGAAGAGATTGGGAAAGTAAGCATGGCCACCAATGAGTGATTAAAATCAGGCTTATCCACAGACCAGAACTGTACCATCATAGAGATCTAAGAGGATTATGGGGCAGGCAAAGATTAGTGACAGGGAAGGTGCAAGACCATTGAGGAATTTGAAAGCAAGTATGAGAATTTAAAAGTCAAGGGATTGCTTGACTAGGAGCAAGATCAGTGAGCACAACTGTGATAGATGAATGGGACTGTGTTTGTTAGGATAGCAGGGTCTGGATAATCTCAAGCTTATGGAAGGTAGAACATGGAAGATCAGTCAGGCATGTTTTAAACTGGTCTAGTTGAGAGGTAACAGAGGCATGGATGAAAGTTTCAACAGAAGAGTGAAGAGAAGCAGAGTTGGGTAATGTTACCAAAGGTGGAAATAGGTGACATTAGTCTGGTTCAGCCTCAGACATTGCCTAAAAAAGGGATGGAGTTAGCAGGAGGAGAATGGAGTTTGTACCAGGACCAAAAGGAAATGTCTTTGGTCTTCCCAATTTTTGATTGGTGGAAATGTCTGCTCATCCAGTATTTGGTTGGCTGACATACAGAACAACAGCTTAGACATGTCAGAGAGTGAGTGCAATGGTGAATGGTTCGTATGTTGATAGCGTACATGCAGAAACCAATGTGGTATTAGATGCTCTTGCCAAAGGAGAGCATACAGAAGAGAAGTAAAAGAGGGATTAGGGTAAATTCTTTAGATCTCCACAGGTGACAGCTCTGTGGTAGACAGAGAAGCCAATGAAGGTAATTCTTTGGCTATAAAGAGGTAAGAATGGAACCAGACATGTGCAAACCAACAAATCTGGACGTTAGAAAAGCAATGTGTTAAACCCATATGTTACAGAGAGACAGACAGACCAAAAGGGATGAAAATGGATAATAGGATTATTTCACAGACACAGATGTCATTTGTGATATTGAGAGTACCACAGTAGGGCCAATTCAAATGTGGAGTTCCCAGGAAAGATGAGCACAGATTTGGGAAAGGACACATACGGAGGGGCTTTGGAGGGAAAATTGAGGTTTGAAGAAATAGGATCCAAGTGTTGACGTTATTCTGGGAAGGGCTGATCATAGCAGATATGAAAGAGAAACAGTCCTTGAAGAGAGAACTGCTAGTAACATCCATTAACACAGAATGAAGAGGAGATGTTGAGTAGTCAGCAGTCGGATGGCAACAGGGTCAAAGCAGCAAGAGTTCTCATAAGCTAAAGGATTGTAGCTGTTTCCTTGCGTGATATTAAGTTAATTTCAAATTCGCATCACTGAGTTTCACCATGCTACTAGATTTGCCAACAGTAATGTTTGTAGAGAATAAATAATAGGTCAAGTTACAGGGCAAAATTTCACTGCTGTTCTTCGAATAGGGTCATAAGAACACTCATGTATATCTGACAGAAAAAGCGCAACCTCTGCCAGCTAAAACTGCAACGGCAGTTATTGAATGCATCTGCAAGTTTGCCAAGTCAGATAGTATCAAGACTAGAAGTGGATCACCATTCCTTTATCAGAACAGGGTCAAAGTTCCAGAACTACTTCTGTAACTGCACTATGAAGATACCTTCATGACATGGTCCATATTTGTCCATGAACATCACTCACTATCACCTACTCAAAGGTGATTAGGGATGCTGGATTTGCTATCAATGTGCAAATCACATTAATGATTTTTTAAGATAGCAAGGTGTAGAGCTGGATGAACACAGCAGGCCAAGCAGCATCAGAGGAGCAGGAAAGCTGACGTTTCGGGCCTAGAGCCTTCTTCAGAAAAAGGGTCTGAAGGAGGGTCTGGGCCCAAAACGTCAGCTTTCCTGCTCCTCTGACGCTGCTTGGCCTGCTGTGTTCATCCAGCTCTGCACCTTGTTATCTCAGTAGGAACTGCAGATGCTGGAGAATCTCTGAAATGATTTTTTGATACTTGGTAGCTGTGCCTTAGGGGCCAAAGCCTTAAGTTCTAGAAATCCCTCCATTAGCCGCTTTTCTCTCTTGGAAGACTACTATTTGGACCAAACTTTTGGCCTTTTTCCCTACTGTGGTTCTGTCTAATTTCAGTTGGCAACAATTATAGTCAATCACGTTGGAGCATTCTACAACATTAACAACAAATGAAAGTTGTAACTAAGAAAAGAACAAAGAAAATTACAGCACAGGAACAGGCCCTTTGGCCCTGGTGTTAGTAACAAACAGGCTTTTTGACCAGAGATTATTCCCAGATGACCAAAGAATCATTTGTATGGCAGACTAATTTTGAGGCTTTAAAGGCCAGTATCACTAGTGGCATCCATAGTTTGCAAAGTCTATTGCCAGAGTTCATGCCTCATCTTTCTAAAGCAATGATCAAGGTATCATGTTTGGCAATCAACTCATTAACAAAAGCACTGAAAATCTTAACCCAAAAGTCCTTGGTTTCAATGCTTTTTTTCCCCTCTGTAGTGCCTTTACCTTTACAAAGCTGGTCAGTATGAATTTAGAATTGGATATTTATTTGCACTCTTTTTTATAGAAGCTACAATAAATAAGATTGATAAGAACAGGTTGTCTGAAGTGCACAAATACTAGAACATGACTCATTCTTACCTTCTACAGCTCGCTTGAAGAAAACTTTGCAACTGCCACATGTAAGAACACCGTAATGACATCCAGATGCTTCATCTGAGCAAACCAGACAGACTTTGGCAGGTGGCCCCGAGGAGGCAGTAGAAGATGATGAGCTTCCTTCAGATTTCAAATCAGTGCTGGAATAAAATAGGTTTCAGTTCAAATAAAATTAGCCAGATCAGCAAGCATTAAAATTCAAATACAAGTGTTTAAATGTAAACTGTCTCTCGTTAAATTTGTATCAGATGCCAGTGACATTTTATCCGGCACTAATACAATTTAGTTCTCCAAAAGAACTATTCCAAAATCCAATATTTAAACAATTATCTCGTGCGAGATCCACAAATCCATTACTGGGAATTTGCTGGCAGCATCACATTTCACTTTACGAAACTAATCAAACTTTGGACTTTTCTATGTGAGAATCCTTTTTTCAGACTTTCCACTAGCTGTGACAAGTACTGTTTAGGCGTATTCTTTCACGACCATGCTGTTTCATCATTCTCCTGCTTTCAATATGTTAAGTACATACTTGTTCTACCTCTGATCCCCAGCTTCAAATAATTGACACTGAACTCCTACAGTCAATTCTGTTAAATGCCAAACTAACACATCTTAAAGCCACAATTTATATTATTTTTCTAACCTTCCTTTATGTCCATACTTCGGCTTTTATCTAGTTCAGATTTACTTCCTGACTGCCTCTTGAAAGCAGACTTTAAATGAGAAGTACTGGCAGAACCAGACTGCCTCATAGCAACTATAAATTTATGAAAACAGGAATTTGAAAGAATCACAGGCAATTACCCAAATATGATAAGACAGGAAAGTGAATGGAATGAGGATATATCATATACATAAGTATTTAGAGAACATTTTTTGCTACTTTATATGAACTGTATCAGTATGGTTCAATATTTAAATGACACGGACACAAGCATTCAAACGACAAGAGCACTCAGTACTGCGCACATCTTTGCTGTACTTGTGTTAGCTCAATGCTATTACAACAACGCCATTTTCCTTGAGTCCTTTCCCTTGTTGATGACACTAACAAAAAAAATCTGAAAAGAAATCTTTTTATTCTGAACGTCCATCTCACTGGAGAATTCAGAACAATCTACATTCAACAACCTGCTCTAAACAACCCTGCTCGCTAACCCATAACATTCTTAAAAAAAAAATCAACATTCTAAACCGGAAGGCAATTTGCCCCATTTCCCAATGTTAAAAAGGTCTTTCTAGAAGTTATAAGACCCAGATCTAAATCTTCAGTAAAACCTAAGCCAGCTCTTCCTTGGACCATACCTGATCTGTAGATCTGTAGGACTTATCTGTAAAAATATTACCCTACCTACTTTCAACACTTGAATTAAAAATTTGTGGCTATTCCATTAAAAAATGTCTTTGTTTATCTGGTAAGATGGCAGCAGAGTAAGATGCTCCAATCGGAGATCATCCGCTCCGCCTGTTATTTTTCTTTTTCCGCCCCCATCCTGTCCTCTCTTCTCCCCCTTTGCTCTGCCATGGACACCTGGCCCCAGCCTCCAAAGCGGGGTTGGCAGAGAGGCCAGCAGCCACAGCAGGGATGCCAGCCACTGGCGGCCACGGCAGTGACATCAGTAGCTGGAGCAGGGATGCCAGTGACCAGTGGCCCGGTGTGGACTGCGGCGGCAGCAGCCCAGTGCAAAGTGGAGGTTGTGGCACGGTGTGGGAGCTGGGATAGTGGCAGCCAGTGGTCAGACCACGTGGAGACCCCCATGTTGGTCTGCTGCAGACAGCCTTTGGAGAGAGATTGTGAAGTTTGTCTTTTGCTTATTTTTTTCTGATCTACAGTCATACTGTTTATGGCAGTAATGTAACCTTTCTTCCTTCATTTGTCTATTCAGCACCTAGGCACAATCCTTAGTCACAGTTGAATCTAAGTTGGCATTGTAAGTGGTGACTTATAAACATTTCACTATACTCATTTGAGTACGTGACAACAAAGCTAATTTAGTGCAAAGCTTATTCAATTCAATTCAATTCATGAGGGATCTCTGGAAACTCACTTGTATCCTTTGCCATACACATTCACTTCCTACTCCCAACTCTCAACACGCTGCATCTACCAATTTTTTTTTATTTATAACACTGGCTAGGCAGCATTTATTGCCCATCCCTAATTGCCCAGAGGGCAGCTCAGAGTCAATCACATTGCTGTTGGTCTGGAGTCACATGTAGGCCAGACCAGGTATAGATGGCAGTTTCCTTCCCTAAAGGACATTAGTGAACCAGGTGGGGTTCTCCTGACAATCGACAATGGGTTCATGGTCATCATTAGATTCTTAATTCCAGTCATTTACAAGCACAGTTTCAAATTTCAAAAAGCTTGTTTCTTGACTCTTCCTTCCCTGTAACACTTCTGTGCCTATTCACTCTCTTTTTCACCTTTGAAGCTCTTGACACCAGGAAAATCTTTACTCTCTCGCACTCTAGTCCACACTCCTTAGGTGGCCCTGATTTTTTCTCAGTCAAAATGTCAGTCTAGACCTTTTCAGGTGCAAATCAAGTTTAGACATCCGTTGCTACATCTGACCAAATTACAACAAGCAATACTAGGCCCTGTTCTTGTCTGGCAAAATTAGCCACTATTCAACGATCATCCTGGAAAGCAAAGCCCATTTATTTTCTTTACGAACAACCATCTCCTCAGATTCTCTTCGGCTCTCCCAGGCAAATCCCCGCCCCTCGACCCCAACTCTCATTTTCAACAAGTGCTTGGAAGTCTCATTTACCAGTCTTGCCTTCAAACCAAGTAGAACTTCCAAGATTTACTCTTAGCCCTAAATGCATTTCTCCCATTTTCCTCACATTATTTCTATCCTTGAAGTACACTGCTTAATGTCTTGATCCTATTCTATTCAGATAGCTCTTCATGGGCTCCAGAAGCAGTTAACATTTTAATTGGTATATTGCCCCCTACTCACAATATACATCTATGACACAGAGTTGACTTAAAACATAAACAAATTCTTAGAGATCAACAGGTTTGATAACAGGAAGAACATTTCCTCTGATTGAAACAGTCTAGAACTAAGAGATACACTTGGTATAAGAAGGAGGCCAATTACATCTGCAATGAGAGAGAACATTTGGAATTCCTCACCCGAGAGTGCTGTGGAAGTTTTAGGCAGATGATAGGTAGGTTTCCAGACATTACTGTCAAAGGGTATGGGGATAGTACAGGAAAATGTTGAGATAGATGATCTAACTAAATGCTTCCAAACGGCCTACTCCCATTTCTCTCTCTTACAAAGTGTTGTCGCACCTCCCCTTTTCTCTTCAAAGTCTGGGTATACATTCCATATTATATCCATCTTTCTCACTGCTGACTATTTTAATGCACTGTAACGTTCACCACAAAATTAACAAATAAGACAAGCATAGAAAAAGTAGTTTGAAGGCAAGACTGTTAAATGTGATCTCCAAGCACTTATTAAGGCTCTTTATCAGAATACATGAACATTCATTAACAAGATAGATGAACTAGGAGTAGAAACAAAAATAAAGGAATATGATGTAACAACCATCATGAAGGCATAAGTGCAAAGTTGACAACGGCTGGGTCCTGGATACTCAAAGGCTTTTGATGTTTTGTAAGTGAAGAAGAAAGGAAAAGGAGGTAAGGTTGCTCTACTCATAAAGGATGAGAACAGTAAAGGAGTCAGAATCCTTGATTCGCAGAATCAACACATACATCAACTTTCATGAAGAGAAAATGCAAAGGAAAGAAGTCACTGGTAGGAGTAGCTTATAGCCCCCTTAATAGTAGCTACAGTGTAGGATAGATAACAAGTCAAGAAATAATGGGAGTTTGCAAAAAATGTATTGTAATAATCGTGAGAGATTTTAACCTTCATATACATTGGTCAAATCAAATTAGTAAAGGTAGCCTAGAGAAGAAGTTTGTAGAACATTACCAGGATAGTTTCTTGTAAAATGCATACTGGAAAGGAACTGGCTACTTTAGACCTGGTAGTGTGTAAGGAGGCATGGTTAATTAATGCAGTCATAGTAAAGAAATCTCTCGGTAAAAATAATTAAATGTAAAATTCTGAGGATGATAAGTGTGGAACTGAAACTTGTGGCTTCAACATAAATAAACAGAATTATATTGATAAAGTGACAGTTAACCCATTTTCCCACTTCAATAAGGTCAAGAGGTAAAATGGCAAAAGAGCAATGACAAATATTTAAGGAGACATTCAGAACTCTCAATAATTTCACTGAAAAATGAGGGAAGGATGCAGCATCTGTGGGCAACTAAGGAAGTTAAGGATGTCATCAATTGAAACAAAAAGGCACACAATGCAGCAAAGATTATCACGTGTAAAGAAGGGTCCAGACCCGAAACGTCAGCTTTCCTGCTCCTCTGATGCTGCTTGGCCTGCTGTGTTCATCCAGCTCTACACCTTGTTATCTATTATCAAGGATTACCGATAGTCTGTTTGGAAAACTTGAGTTTTTTTTTTTTGCAATACTCTGCTGATTTGTAATCAAGAGGGTGAAATTGAGGTAAACTAGCAATAAATATAAAAGCAAGATGGTTAAAACTTTTACAAGCAGAAAGAAACTAGGTAAAAATTAGTTGCTGGAATGAGAATTGGTCCTTTACAGCATGAGATTGGGGAATTATTAATAGGAAATAAGGAAACGGCACAGACTTTGAACAATACTTTGGGCTGATTTTTGCTATCAACGTTTCAATATTTGAGTTGAACAGATAATGCTGATTTTAAATGGAACATTATGAAAAATAATTTAATTAGAAACATAGGATTCTGCAATTTTTGCTGATTTATTTTGAAGCTGAAATATTACTAGTCATCAAAGCATGCTAACAAAACAATCAATATTTGAACTAACATCAAAACTCATGATCCATGAGAAGGTTCAAAATTGACCTCATCAACATGCCCAAGTCTGGACAGTGACAAAAAAGGACACCACTTCTCATTCTGAAAGCTTGATACAACAGATAAATCAAAAGACCCAAAATAGAACAAATTGTTTGCACAAAATGGCAAATTCTATCATTCAGAAATACACACGCACAAGCAGCTGAACACAACTTAATCCCTGAATTTCTGCAGTTACTAATAATTTCAATGTCACACATAATGCAGATCAGAATGTACCACAAGACTGGTCCCACAACGTCAATCACTAGTATGTACATTGTATATTAAATAACAACTTTTGTGGTATAAAGGTACTGACACATTCTTCATTCGGTTTGATTTGACATAAAACAAATAATGCACTCCCACCTTCATGACACTGACCATCAACTGCAACATAGGACTGAGAAAATGAAACCAATGCATAAATTACAAATACAAAGGATTCTTCCGTTGGATTCACCAGATGCAGATGTTTCACCAAATACAAATAACAGACAAATGCTCTGCTTCATCGGCTCTAATTATTTATTAATTACTTAACGCTGAAGACTTCTTGAAATTAGCTTTAGTCAAAAACTCGTGTGTAATATTTCGATCTGTATTTTGCAAGATGTTTCATTTTCAAAAGCAATTATAGCCTTTTATTTAGGTTATTCTGCTCCATTCCACGCATTACAATTTTTTTTTTAAATCTCTTTTCTCTTCCAGTTTTTTTGCCTGCCATTTTAAATAGATAACTCTCTGGTTCTCACCCTAATAGCCAAAGGAAACAAATACTCCCTATCGAAAGTATCTCAAAACTTTGAATACCATCTACATATAAGCCTCGACATAATTCCTAAATTGTATACAATATCTAGCTGAGACTTAACCAGCTATGTGTAAAGATGTAGCACGACTTCTGTGTTTTTGCATTAGTTGTCCTTCTTTATAAAGCCAAACATCCCATAACATTTCTTAACCACTATTAATCTTTCCTGCCACTGTGCATGTGACTGCAAGACCCTCTGCTTTTGAGCCCTCTTAAAATAGCACAGTTTGGATTACATTATGAATGTTAATAAGACATTATTATTTGAGAACTTGAGTTCTGAAGTGAAGGAACAATGAATTTTAGTTTTTCAATCCTGTGAAGATTCAAAAAACGTCAGAAAGTCATTTCAAACATCTAGTTCCAAAAAGCATCTTCCTAGGCAGCATGACTTGTAAATAACTGCTAAGGTGTTTGCTGATTTGAGTTTTAGGACTATTAGATAGAGAGAAAAGAAGCCAGAAGCAGGTTCATGAAGGTGGAAGAGACTTATAACAACAAAAGTACTGCTATTAAAAGTCTCTAAGCAGTTGGGAAAAAGTTGCGAGATGCTTAGCAGTGACTAATACGAAAGCTCCAAAAGGTGGCAGCTTTGGAAGTGGCAGAGAGAAACACATTCTAAAGTCTTTAGAAGATACGAGTTTAGGGAACCCACATCACGTAAGTAATAAGTGAACTGAGTTAGCAGTTTGTTTAAACACTCTCGCGGACAGACGTTAACATTTATTGGTGTTTTCAGAGCCTTGCCTGACATAATTCAAGAGAATATGACAGCCAATTTATGACAATAACTAGACTTGAAAGGTACAATTTTCTGCAAATGATTTTGAACATCCTGAAGGTCATAAAAGATGGAAAAAAATCTTCAATTCATACGAATGATCAAATCCTTCAAACAGAAACCTTAGTTTATCCTTTAAATGGCAGACAGAGCCAAGATGAGTCAATAATTCAGCGTGTGCCAAACAAACAACGTCACCTGTTTTCCTACCGAGAAGCTAATCATGAACCCAAGTGACATTTAAAAATGCTTGCACTTGAACCAGTTCAGTTCTTTCTCCCCCCTCACTATTACATGGAATTCAGAAAGTGAACAGAACATTATCTTTTATTGTGAGGAGAACTGAATACAAAAAAATGAAGGATACGCTTCAATTATACAAGACATTGGTGAGACCGGATCTGAAGTACTGCATACAGTATTGATCACCTTATTTAAGGAAATGCATTGAAGGAGGTTTACTTAAATAACCAGGAATGGATTGGTTATCTTAGGAGAAAAACTAGACAGGCTAGGTCCATAATCATTGGAGTTTACAACTGTGAGAGATAACCTGGTTGAAACATACAAGATACTGAGGAGGCTTAACATGGTTGATATATGAGTGATGTTGACTCTTAGCGGACAATCTAGAACTACGGGGTTACTGTTTAAAAAAAGCAATTCCTCATTTAAAATGGATGAGCCAAAACATTTCTTGGAGGATTGCGAGTCATTGGAATTATCTTCCTGAAAAGGCAAAAGTGGAGTGTTTACACATTAAGGTAGAAGTTGCTACCTTCTTGGCAAGGAAAGGGGTAAAAGGTTGTCGCTGGTAGGTGAGAATATGGATTTGACATTACAGATTAACTTTGACCTTAGCATTACAGGTTTGACAGCCCAAAAGACCTACTCCTATTCCTTATTTGTATGTTCGTACCACCTTCCTGAATTGCTGCCATCCAGTTGGTGTGGTGGGTGTACTAACAATGTGCTTCTAGGCACGGAGTTTCATGATTTTGATCCAGTGACAATGAAAGAACAATGTTATCGATCCAAAGTTAAGGTGATGTGTGACTTGGACCTGGACTTGCAGGTGGCGGTGTTCTCACTTTTATTGTATGATGGATTATTCCTTTGAAACATTAAGCAGTATAGCTGTACAGACAAAAATACGCTGATCATCTGAACACCTTCCAGTCGTGAACCATTTCAACTCCCCTTCCCACTCCCTGGGCGACATGTCCATCCTGGACCCCTTCCAGTGTCACATCCCAAGACCAACACTCCCTCTCGTCCCTGCCTCCTTGACCTGACAACTTGACACAACCTGTCCATCTTCTCTCCCACCCATCCGCACCTCCCACCTCACTGACCAATCCCCACCACTGCCTACCTGCACTCACCTTTCACCATCCCACCTACCTTCCCCAGCCCCACCCCTCCTCTCTCTATTTATTTCAGAGCTCCTTTCCCCCTTCCCCATTTCTGAAGAAGGGTCCCAACCCAAAACATCAATTTTCCTGCTCCTCTGTTGCTGCCTGGCCCACTGTGCTCCTCCAGCTCCACACTGCTATCTCTGATCATTTCTAATGCTGTTTTCCATATCCCACTGTAATAACAGTTTCAGAAAGGACAGTAGTTGTCTTCAACAAGAAGTCTCAAGAATCACAGCAAATACTCATTTGACACATGAAATATTTGCTTTAACACAACTCCTACTGAGAAAATGTGTGTTGTCAATTGGCAAATACTCCTAACATAGTATTTTAAGAGATACACAAATCTCATTTTGTCATCAGTCTTTTAATCATTGAAGGAGCTGTTGACTTAGCAATGCACAGGCCTGTTCAATCTATAGCATTAACCACGGATCACAACAGCAGTTGGACATGTGTTTTACTTACCACCTCAAAACATTAAGACTAGTAATAAAGGTATGCTCATCACATGAAACCTACTACTGCAATCCAGTTACTCTTCTATTTTGAACATAGGGTATCTGTGATGTCATTACTAAATCAACACCAAGGATGACTCACAGCAAGATGGTTGGTCTAAGGGAAAAAGAGGCTTACAGGCCTGACATAAAAATCAATTTAAAGAATCAATTTCCTTTATTTTGAAAAACCGCCACACAGACATACAGAATATGAATGGAAGCCATTCTTGCAACAAGGAAGATGCCCTTGGGAAGATTGTTAAATGGATAGATATAAAGTCATGAATGCTTCTGTCATGCCCTCAGACATGAACAAAGTTCATAAATTGTTTTAAAAGCCGTATTACCTTGTTCAAATTTAAAAATGAACTTTGCTGAACTAAAAGCATGTCAATTGTGTGGTAATCAAGGGTAAAGTGGAGTTGAGGATTACCAGATTAGCCATGACCTCACTGAAAGGAGGAGCAGACTTGATGGGCTGAATAACCTACTTCTGCTCCATTGTTTTATGGTTTTATCAGTATGCTAATGATGCTCGTCCCACCTCACTGACCAATCCCCACCACCTCCTAGCTGCACTCACCTTTACTAGCTTCATCCCCGCCTTCTTGACCTGTCAGTCTTCTCTCCCACCTATCCACTCCACTATCTACCTGCTATCACCGTGCCCCCCCCTTTATTTCAGAGGCCCTGTCCCCTCCCCCATTTCTGAAGAAGGGTCCCGACCCGAAACGTCAGCTTTCCTGATCCTCTGATGCTGCCTGGCCTGCTGTGTCCTTCCAGCTCCACACTATATATTTTTAAAACCTCTCCATGTGGGCAGAAGGGGAAAACAATAAAATAATTTAATTCACCTCTCCTGTTTATCCATAAGATTTGACTGTTACATTAAATCAAACTAATCTGTATCTGACTTGGATTACGACAAAAGAAAGCAGTCCACTGCCCGAGATTCATTACCAACCTGAATAATATCCTGGAGACATTCAGCACTGAAGAACATGCAAGTCATCAGGCCTTTGCTCAATCTTCAAAAGAGCTATTCAAATCCAGCCCACACACCTGCTCTTTCCACATCGCACTTTTTCTCAATACATCTAATTCCCTTTGAAAATGAGTGTCAAAACTGCTTCCAATACCTTTTAGGCTGGTGCAAATCTCAGTTTTTTTTAAATCATCTTCTATTTGATTCTTTTGGCAATGATCTGAAATCTCTCCTGGAGAGTTTGTCCTTGTTTACTACAGATAAACTCTTCAAAACGTTAAATTACTTTCCTTTGAAGAACTGTTTAGAGAAGAAAATTTTCAATTTCTCTAGTCTTTCAGACAACACTATCTTTCATTTCTGATACCATTCTAGAAAATCTCTTCGGTATTCTCTTAAGGTCTTGACATTCTTCTTAAAGTGTGGGATCTCGAATTGACCACAATATTCCATTCCATATTTTAATGAAGTTTTACCATATTTCTCTGATTTTACATTCTACGATGCTATTTATAAAGCAGACAAACCTATACAATTTTTTTTAAAACAACCTCAACAATTCCACCTCTCACCTTCAAAGATCTGAGTATATAGGCTCCAGTTCTCACTGCTTCTGCATTTCCTTTGTCCACTGCCAGCAGAACGAAAGTGGATTCTGCAATCTTAATGCAATTGGCGTTTGACTAGAGTATTTTTATTCCAGCATATTTTCATCAGATTTGAAAAAGAGAAACGAATAAATAAATATACCCAAGTGGAAAGGAGAGAACCAAAATCTGGTGTTGAAAAAGACAGGTTTCCGATATTTTGAAAAAACAGAAAAGTGGTAGAAATGATCAGGGTACAAATGCTAGAGAGTATAATGAGGAACTTTAATTATCGTATTAAAATGAGCTAGGATAGAAATAATGTAGAAGGCAGAGAGGGAGAAAAGTTTCTAAAATTTTGACAAGAAGAATTTAGATTAGTAGGTTTCCAGCGCAATGAGAAAAGGAGGTAACTGCCAGATCTGATTCTAGGGAAAGAACTGGGCTATGCAGATCAAGTGTCAACGTCATAGAATCATCGAGTCGTACAGTACGGAAACAGACCCTTCAATCCAACTCGTCCATACCAACAAGGTACATAAAATTAATCTAGTCCTATATGCCAACGTGTGGCCTATTTCCCTCCAAATCCTTTCTATCCATGTACCCTTCTAGATGCCTTTTAAATGCTGCAATTGTACCAGCCTCCACCATTTTCTCTGGCAGCTCATTCCATACACGCTCCACTGTGTGTGTGAAAACATTGCCCCTTAGGTTCCTTTTGAATCTTTTCCCCTCTCACCTTAAACCTATGCCCTCTGGTTTTGGACTCCACCACCCTGGGAAAAGACCTTGTCTATTTAACTTATCCATGCCCCTCATGATTTTGTAGACCTCTAAGGTCACCCCTCAGCCTTCGATGCTCCAGGGAAAATAGCCCCTGCATATTCAGCCTCTCCCTATAGCTCAATCCCTCCAATTCTGGCAACATCCTTGTAAATCTTTTCTGAACCCTTTCAAGTTTCAGAACATCCTTCCTATAGCAGGGAGACCAGAACTGCACGCAGTATTCCAAAAGTGGCCTAACGGATGTCCTGTACAGGCACAAAATGATCTCCAAACTCCTATACTCAATGCACTGCCCAATATCAGCAAGCATACCAAACTGCAGGCTATTCACCCTATCCACGTCCCTCATGATTTTATAAACTTCTACAAGGTCACCCCTCAGCCTCTGCTGCTTTAGGGAAAACAGCCCCAGCCTATGTAGCCTCTCCTTGTAGCTCAAAGCCTCCAACCCTGGCAACATCCTTGTCAATCTTTTGTGAACCCTTTGAAGTTTAACATTCTTCCTATCACAGAGAGGCTAGAACTGAATGCAGCATCCCAAAAATGGCCTAACCAAATGTCCTGTAGAGCCACAACATGACATTCCAACTCCTATACTTAATGCACTGAACAATAAAGGCAAGCGTACTAGACACCGTCTTCAGTACTCTGTCCACCTGCGACTCCACCTTCAAAGGACTATGAACAGAGAGACCTCGGGGTGCAGGTTCAACAACACTCCCCAGGACCCTACCATTAAATGTATAAGTCCTGCTTGATCTACCTTACCAAAATGCAACACCTCACATTTATCTAAATTAAAAACTTCTGACCAGACAGTGAAAATTGTGTCACAGGATTTAGATTAGGAATGGAAAAGGACAAACAGTAACCCACAGTAAAACTAATTAATAGTGGGACAGCCAATTTCAAATCGGGTGAAAACTGAACTGACCCAGGTAAACTGGAATACAAGACTGAAAGGCAAAATTATAGCTGAATAATGACCGCTTTTAAAGACGAAATAGTTTCAACACAGTCAAGGTAACTTCTACAACTATAAAGATAGGACAAAGGAGGACTATGCTTCCTGGATAATGTCAGAGAGAATAAGATGAAGCAGAAAAAGGGAGCAGGTGACAAATGACAGGTTGATAATAACAACCAATAACTAACCTTAACATGCAAACTTCAGTGTGGAGTGATTAAAAACAACAGCAAACACAGCATATTAGAACAGACTGACAACCAACGCGAAGCAAATCCAGAAATCCTTCAGAAGTATGTAAATAGTAAAAGAATGGCAAAAGGATGAAAGATCAAGTAAGACCAAAAAGCAGGATTGATAGATCAAGGCACTGAAGATAACAGAGGTACTAAATGACAAACTTGCATCTTCCTACATCAATGAAAATACTTCCCAGACTTTAGTGTATGAGGAAGTAGTGGAGGCACTAGATGGACTCAATTAATCATGACATTAATTCAAATAGTCATTTAAGGAAACCTTCCAAGAGCTTACTCACACTCTACTAAGAGCATTTAACAGAACTTTTAAATTAAAATATCTTAAAAAAAACTTATACTCTTGGGTTATCTTTTATATTTTTAACTAAATTAATCAATAGACCATTCCTTCTGACAAGTCTCTGCTCTTTATTTAGCTGCTCCCAACTCTCTCTTTGCTTAAACCTACTATGCTGTATGTTTCTCAATCTAGCTGCTCTGCCTTCCCTGAAGGTGCACTTTTTTTAAAAAAAAGCCATTTTTGAGGCTTCTGCAAGGGCTCCTAATATTGATCTGGGTTTGTACTATGCCCTTGCCCACAACTAATGCCACAGAAGAGCAGCTAATAATAACTTTAAATATTCCACAGCTGTGGTCTATTTTGGACAGGGCTTTGTGCAGTGGAGGAGAGGGTGAAATTGAAGCAATGTGATAAACATGAATAAATAAAATTGCAGATTCTGCCAGCGACAAAACTAGCAGAGCAAGCAGAAAATCAGTTTCACATCATTTGTGCTTGTAGCAGTTTTGTTTTGCTTGATGGGACTAACTAGCTTTTCTATGATTGGAAAAACAATTCTGAATCTAAGTTATCAAAACAATTCCTACGAGTCTAGTGTTGTCTTCAGGGTTCACTCAAACAAAATTAATTCAGAACCACACAGTTACGATCAATCAAGAACGACAATCAATTTAAAACAAAAGGCAAGACATTCAATATTTTTCAAAAACTTTGGGGTTAACTAATTTTCTTCATTACAAAGTCTAATGACAAGTGCGCTAGAATTAAATATTACTTATTCTAAACTAAATTAATCTTCAATGCAAAATCATCTCATTCTTCAAGGTTTTTTTTAAAATCTTCAAAACTTCAGGCTGTACATCAACTTAGGATCTAAACGAAGCTTTGTTCCACATAATAATAAATTAGCACCAAAAAAATAAACCTTTAAGATAATTAGGTTGCACCAAGGTCTATCTTCTCAAAAAGGATTTTCAGCAACTACTTGAGCTGCTAAAGAACCTTGAGCTAAAATACCGGATTCAACTGCATTAAAGTGCAAGGTGTAATTTGGAAAAGGAAATAAAACACAAGCTAGGATTAACCAGTTAGAAGAAAGAGTCCGAATGCCACTGAAATTGCTTGCAAGCACTTATCGATGAGGCTGCACGGTATTTTGGTGACTAGTACTCAACTTCATGCCCGTCTAAAAGTGACCAACTGTTTAGCAATCAAGTTATTGCTGAGGAATTAGAGCATTATTGAAAAAATTATTGCACTTTATTGTCCACCTGCTGCTAGAGGTTTGAAGAGGATTTTCTAAACACACCAAGAGACTATCTGGGACATTTTGTCAAGACTTCACCATTTCTTCAGCAGTATCCTTACAAAGATTCTCCACGTACGTCACCTCAAAAGACTGAATGCTGTGCTACTCTCAATTAATATAAATCACAAGGAGAAGAGATCTTAGTGAAGAACTCCCTTTTGGTTCTTTTTGGAGGAACACAAGGAGGACACAAGGTCAGGCAGATGTGCAGCAGGCAGTGAAAGAAGAGGGAGACTCCTCCCCTCACCCCACCACACCTCAGAGCAAGAGGTCAACTAACAGAAATATACATCTTAAGAGATCTTAACAGGATGGATGTGGAACACATCTTTCCTCATGTGAAAGAATTTAAAACTAGAAATAACTATTAAAAAAGGGTTCCCCCATTTAAAACTGACAATGAAGAGAAATATTTTTCTTAGAGGCTCATGAGTCTATGGAATCTCTTTCTCAAAATCTGGCAGAAACAGAGTCTTTGAATATTTTTAAGGCAGAAGTAGATGCATATTTGAAAAATAATGGAGGAAATGGTTACAAAACAGAAGTTAGTGGAATAGCTCAGCAGGTCTGGTAGCATCTGTGAAGAAAAACGGTTCTGAGGAAAGACCACCGTACCCGAAATGTTAACTCTGATTTTTTTTCTTCACAGATGCTGCCAGACCTGCTAAACTTTTCCACAAACTTCTGTTTTTGTTCCTGATTTACAACATCCACAGTTCTTCCGGAGGCAATGGTTAATGGGGCTAGGAATGTATGTGGAAAATTCAGGTTGGCCATGACTTGACTGAATGGCAGAGTATGCATGAGGAACTGAGTGGCCTACTTCTGCTTCTAGCTTATATATAACCTTCAAAGTTATGTCTGAAAACCTGTCTGCCATCTCTCTTGGTTTCTTAGCCACCGTATAATCTTGGACAATGTGTTGGCTAGAATATTCCAAATATGTCCCAGATGTGATGACTGCATGATGTTCAGCACCATTCGCAACTCCTCAGGTACTGAAGCAGTCTGTTTCCAAATGAAACAACACCTGGACAACATCCATGTTTGGGTTTATAAGTGGTAAGGAAAATGCCAGGTAATGACCAATTCCAATGAATGAGTATCTAACTATTGCCAGAAATTTGATGGCATTATAATTACCAAATTTTCCACAGTCGAGATCCTGGGAATTACCAACAATCAGAAACTGAATGGGACCAGCCAAAGAAATGTTGTGGCAACAGGAGCAGACCAATGGCTGGGATTTCTTAGCAAGTAGTCAATCATTTGCCTTCCCAATATCAACAAGGCACAAGTCAGGAAAGTGATGGAAAACTTTCCTTTTGCTTGGATGTCTGCAGCTCCAACAACACTCAAGTAGCTTAACGCCATCCAGGCCAAAGACACTCACTTGACTGGCATACCAACCACCAGCTTTAACATTTATTCCCTTTACCACCATAAGACCATGAAGATATAGGAACAGATGGAGGCCATTTGGATTATTCAGCCTGCTCACTGATAAATTCCTCAATCCCATTCTCCTGCGTTCTCCCCAGTACCCTGATCCCCACACTAATCAAGGATCTATTTTTCTCTGTCTTATACACACTCAATGACTTTGCTGCAGAAAGCTTTGGACGCCAAGAGTTCCACAGATTACCCACCCGCTGGCTGAAGCACTTCCACTTCGTCTCAGTTATAAAGGGTTATCCCTTCACTGAGGTTGTATCCTCAGGTCCTAATCTCTCCTACTAGTGGAAACATCTTCTCCACATTTATTCTATCCATACCTCCCAGTATCCTGTAAGCTAAAATCAGATCCCACCCATTCTCGTCATTCTAAATTTTACAAATTTCAGACCAGAGTCCTCAACTGCTCCTCATATCACAAGCCCTCCTTCCCCAGGATCATTCTTACAAATATCCTTCGGACCTCCTTCAATGCTGAGCCATCCTTCCTTAGATATGGGGACCCAAAACATCTCGATATTCCAAATGTATTCTGACCAGAGCTTTATACCGCCTTAGCAGTATAGCTCTGCTCTTGTATTCTAGATCTCTTGAAATAAGTGCTAGCTTTGTATTTGCCTTCCTAACTGACAACTGAAGCTACGTGTTAACCTTATGAGAATTCTGAACCAGGACTACCAAGTCCCTTTGCGCTTCAAATTTTCAAAGCCTTTCCGATTTTAGAAAAAAGTTCATGCCTCTATTCTTCCTACTGAAGTGTTTAACCTCATGCTTTCTCATATTGTTTTCCAGGAATGGAGGGTTTGAGTTATAAAAATAGGCTGGAACATTTTTCACTGGAGGTCGAGGGTTAACCTTATAGAAGGTTTATAAAATCATGAGGATCAATAGATAAGGCAAATAGCAAGGGTCTTTTCCCTAAGGTAGGGGTGCTCAAAACTAGGGGACTTATTTTTAAAAGGTGAGAGAAGAAAGGTTTAAAAAGGACATGAGTTTTACACGGAGAGTGGTTAGTGTGTGGAATGAACTGCCAGAGGAAGTGGTGGATGCAGTTACAGTTACAGCATTTAAAAGACATTTGAATAAGTATACAAATAGGAAAGGTTTGAAGGGATATGGGCCAAACACAGGCAAGTGAGACTACTTTAGTTTGGGAACACAGTTGGCGTGGACTAGTTGGACCAAAGAGTCCGTTTCTATGCCAGTGATTCTATGACTCTTACCTGCTACTTC
Organism: Ginglymostoma cirratum; assembly: GCA_024137785.1. NCBI lineage: Eukaryota > Metazoa > Chordata > Chondrichthyes > Orectolobiformes > Ginglymostomatidae > Ginglymostoma > Ginglymostoma cirratum. The sequence goes on from JAHRHZ010000289.1 coordinate 19,616,687, forward strand.
TCTGCCCATTCTCCTCGCCAGACCAAGTCCTTCTGCAGCCTCCCTGCTTCCTCAACACTACCTGTCCCGTCACTTATCTTTGTGCCATCTGCAAATTAGCAACAATGCGCCAAGTTCCTTCATCCAGATCGTTAATATATAACCTGAATAATTGTGGTCCCAACACAGATGCCCGTGGAACTCCACCAATCACTGACTGCCATCCTCAAAGACTCTTTTATCCTTACTTTCTGCCTTCTGACAGTCAACCAATCTCAATTCATGCCAGAACCTTGCTCCTAATCACTCGTGGTACACAGGTGTCACTGGCTGTCCAGCATTTACTGCATCCCTAGTTGCCCTTGAGCAGGTGATGGTAAGCTACCTTCTTGAACTGCTGCAATTCACATGCTGTAAGTTGACCTACAATTTTGTGAATACAGTACCATATATTCCCTCCTCCACCAATGCTTGGAAGCAGCAGCGTATACCATCAACAAGATGCATTGCAGAAATTCATCAAGGTTTTTCCAGACACCACTTTCCAAATCTATAACCACTATTTTCTAGAAGCACAGGGCAGCAGATACATGGGAACACCATCACCTGCAAATCCCCTCCAAGCCATTCATCTTTCCGAGAAATACGTAACCACTCCTACACGCTGGGTCAAAAACCTAGAAATCCCTTCATAACTCTTGGGGTACCTACACCAAATGGTCTACAATAGTTCAAGAAACCAGCTCACCACTATCTTCTCAAGGATAACAAAGAATGGGCAATAATTGCTGGCTCTCAGCTAGCAGCACCTACATATCATGAAGGAATAAAGAAAAAATCTTGTTTAATACAAAGTCAAAATAAGCGTTAAACAATGAATCATAAATCACATCAAAACTATGTATGCATGATGGGAAGAGGAGGCAGGCGATGCCCTTGTGGTATTATCGCTGGACTGTTAATCCAGAGACGAAGGGAATGCTCTGGGGACCCAGGTTCGAATCCCACCACGTCAGCTGGTGGAATTTGAAATTAATAAAAATCTTGAATTAAGAGTCCAACAATGACCATGAAACCATTGTCAATTATCTGAAAAACCACCATCCAATTTGGTCTGGACTACATGTGACTCCAGGCCTACTGTAGTTGACCCTTAACAGCCCTCTGGGATGGACAATAAATGCCACGCTAGCTAGCGACACCCTCATCCCATGAATAAGTAATAAAAAAAAATTCTTTAACTGACAGCAGCTATGTTCCAGAATTCATCTAAACATTATGCCTGGCATATTCCACTGAACATGCTACCAGTCCACCATGTTTCTGGTGCATTCACTCCCTTTGGGACAAAGTACATCTCACTGCATTTGTGCCTTCAAATTATATATCACATACCATAAGAGATACGATTCAGCTATCACAAAGGGGTGATAGCAGCAGAATGTGCAGATCACAATCATGTTAATAAAAAGGAGCTTTGCAATTTATAGGATCCATTGTTATGCAGAAACATCCGGAACAGCACTGACAGCAGAAATGAACAGGAAGACATTAGACATTGATCCTATAGCCACAGGGAACATTACTATTTGATCCATAATGATGGCATTCTACATTCAACAGACAAGAAGTTCTTTCATTTGGAAATATAGCCAAATATTTCCAAATGCAATAAAGGTAGACAATACAGAATTCGACAATGTTGTTAAAAATCAACAAAAATAGACTTCAGGATGTCACAGGCTCATGGAAGATGCAATTTATTGCAGCTAAGCATGATGTGATGCACTTTTGGTGAAACAATATGTATAAATAGTATTGTATACATCTGAAATTTTGAGGTTGGCTTGGAGTGATGGGTTTGCAAGAACAGGTAGACTGGAGAGCACATACTCAAATCTTTAATGACTTCAATGGCAAGTTGTCAAAATAAATTAGATGATTTAGAAAGCATATTATACTTGGCTGTGCATATGAATTTAAAAAAAGAAAAGAAGTCATGCAAAATCTTTACAAATTAATAATCTGTCACAATATTTTAAGAATTTTTAATACAATTTGTACTTATTCATGTAGATTAGTGGTCTCCAAACGTCTTAAGCACAAGATTGCTTTTTTGGGTTTAACTGCAACCTAGGAAGTACCACAAATAAAACATAGAATGAGCAGTTTATTTTTAGTGCTATACAAATCTAAAACCAAGTATGTGTAAGTCTTAGTGTGACAGCTGTGACTGTACATCATCTGCCAATGCCTTGAAGTCTGGGTTGCAGTTTGAGATTGTCAGTCATATACATTCTGTCAAATGGCTGTGAGGCAGGTGCAATACTTGAACTTGATTACAGCACTGAACTTCACTTGGGAGAATGCTGTCTCACAGAAGCATGCGAAGCCAAAGTAAAGCTTTAATGTTAAAAACACAGGATGATAGATTGAGTATTTTTCTATTTACAAGTGCCCAAAAGTTACTGTCCTCTGATCTAACTTTTCACTCAATATAATTTTACATTACAATTATTTCCACATCAACTCCACTGCTTGGTAAACCTAACAATTACTGGAATTTGGTAGCCAACCCATTGGTATCTACGTGAAGGAATGTATTCATGACAAACATGCCAATTTGTTCGATTAGATCCAATTAGACTGGATGTCTCTGCTAATGTCTTCAGATATGCACAGGCATGCTCTGGGTGAAACTACGTTTTGACTATCCGTGATATGTGCGTGCGCATGTGTCCATGTGTGTGTACATGTACGTATGTATGTGCGAGAGCGTGTGTGCGCATGTGCGTATATGCACATGTGTCTGTACATGGAGGAGGAGAAGGAGGAACCTTTCCTGCTGTTGAAAGCTTTGCTATCATGTCCATAAGGAACCTTAAGTCAAGTAAGTACACAGTGTCTGACAGCTCACTGCATGCTTCATACTTCATTTAAAGGTGGCGATTTCAGACATCAGATCTAAAAGCTGTTGTAGGACTGTTCCTGACTTTAACTACCTCACATCAGCATGGAGGATTAGTTCACCATAGGTAGCACTATGTTTGTTGAGTAAGGTTTTAAACATGCAGTGGGCTCTTGTTCAACTCGGGTTTACAGTCTTAACAACTTCTGTTATGTGAGAAAAGTCCATATCTTTACTCACTAACACTTGTTGCTGGACTACACAGTGGTAATGGACAAAGGGACAGAAATCAGAATTGTTACTGCAAAAATGCAACAAAGTCCACATCAGTGGTCAGCATTACTAGTGCACTATCAGTTATGATGGAAACCCATTTTTTGGTTGAAATATTGTTCTCAAGCATGTGCCATCATTGCTTTTTCACTCTTTAAAAGGCCAAGAGTGAGAACATTTCTCTAGTTATCATATCCTTTAAAAGAAAATGCACACAAAAACAACCAGCTGTGCTGTGCTGGTTTTGCTGATAAATTCATCAAACTGCCACGAGAAGCATTTGCAGTCCTTTCGGTCCTACTGTAGTCGCTGAAAGACAGCTCTGGACAAAGATTCCACTCATCTTGCAACTGTGGAAGCACCAAGTGACATGCTTTGGATTGTCTTTATTATTTCTTCTTTGTTCTTAAAGTCTTTGAACGAACAAACAAACGAACAAACAAACAAACAACTGCTATAGTCACTGCTTCTTCAATTACCTTGCCAGCTATGAATGCTTTCTGTATTTTGCCAGAAGATTGCACCAAATGTTTCCTCATTGCAGACTTTCAAAACTGCTCTCAGCATATCCACTTTCTTTGTGCAAAGCATACGATTCAAAGGAAACCTATTCGTGTATTTACTGTGCATCATTGTGTGGTGTTATTCCAAATCCTCCATTTCGCTTACCGACATTCTTTGGTGACCTTTAAGTAAATGCTCTCATTGTTTACAATTGAGAACGAATTCATTTTCCCATTCCACATCGAAGTTGTACACTTTTGGTTTCTTTTCAAACAGTCATCACTCTTCATTATTGTTTCACCTTGTAGTTCACGATATCATTCTATCACTGGTCACACTGCAGGTCAGGCTCAAGCACATCCAGCATGTTGCTGGCTATCTTCAAGTGTGGGGCCACAAAAGGTCACTTCTGTGGTCATGATTTGTTTCTGAGGTCCCTGTCTGGCTAGCATTGGTTAGATATTGGATGTGGAGCACGCCAATGTTCCCTGTAATTTTTCTTCATCCTGCACAGACCTACTAGATTAGCAGCTGAAGAAAAATAATCTACAGGTCTACAGACAGCAGGCTGGAGGAGCAGGGCTGAACTGCTTTTGTAGAGTGCACATGATCATGATGAACTGCATAACCTATGTTTCTAGCCCGTGATATACTAGCTTCACACATTAGTTTAAAAATAGCTTTCTTGTTCACTTACTTGCACTGCCACTGTAAAAAAAAAACTTCACTCTGCAATGCCCATCGAGGCCAAGAAGAAACATGGTACAATAAGCTAGCAAAGGCAGTTAAGATCATGCACATTTCTCTGGCTGTTGGGCTTCCGCAAGTGGAAGTCACGCAATAGCACGATGATCCAACATGCACATGGCTAAGAAACACAGGCAGTGACATCAACCACTGGGGCATGCACAGTGAGGGAACATGGGCAGATGGTGAGATCAACTGTCAGAGACTCTGTGATTGACCAGTTGATTGAGACTTAACTGTTGGAGACCACAGCCAAAGACTTAGTGCCACTTTTAGAAAGGTTTATAGATCAGATAAAGTAAACGTTTGGCTGCCAGAATGATATAATACATAACTGTATGATCCTGGCATACAATCCTGGGCTTCAGGCTTTAGGGAGATGTCAAAAGTGTTGAGGGCACAGAGGAGTTCTAGCAGGAGATAAAGGATTCAAAGTAATGTGAACTGAAGAAGCTAGTATTGTTGTTCTCAGAGCAGAGAAAGATAACAGACCTATTAGAGGTATTCAATATTATGAAGGCTTTTGATCCAATAATCAGGAAGAAAATACTTCCTCCGGTATGTAGGTCAGTAAGCAGAAGATAGACAATTAAATTAATTGTCAACAGAACTGGGGGTTAATGAGGAGGAATTTCTTTATACAAGATTGTTATGCTCTGGGATGCACAGCTTGAAAAGAATGATGGAATCAGATTCTAAATGCACTTCTAAAACAAAAAAAAAATAACTAGACTAATTTGCAAAATTATGGGTAAAGAACAGGGATATGCCAACAGATTGGAACTGAATAGCTTGGACAAACAGCAAGCTCAAAGAAGACTGCCCCATGATACTTTTTTGTGGGATATAATGATTCCAGTACGAGTTGCGTGGATTGTATGCTTTGGATCATTATTGCGTCAAAAGAAACAGGAATTAAGACTTGAAAACAGCAATTAATAACTTGATAAGCAGATCGTTACTATAAGTTCACTGCCTTAAAATCAAACAGTAGAGTTTAACATTTCATTTAGTTTAAATGCCTTGGTGGTGTTGGGGTTTGTAGCAATCAAGCAGGGTCAGATTGATGCAATATCTCACATAAATCTTTAATCACAATCTGCATGCAAACAAACCAGACCTCAATCAAATTTATAAATTCTGGAAAATTCTACAAACAAATTATAACCATTGTGTTTTCTTCATGTTTGAATGAAATGAACTGACCTCCTCTGTAAATACAAAATCATACAGGAATTTGGATATGAGAAATCTCCATCTAATTCAATCTACAATATTCCAGTACTTGTACTCAAACTAGTTCTCGAAAAGCTATAGACTTGAAATCTTGACCAATAATTTGGGGGATATTTTAAGGTCGAGGAATGAAACTGTAAAGAACTAAGTTAAAAAGTAATTACAGCACAGAATGAGGTAATTCAATCCTTTAAATCCTTGCTGTCTTTAATTACAACAAAGAGCCAATGTTACCTCCTACTCCACCCACACCTATGCAAGTTTATTTCTCTTGAATGGCCATACAATTTCCATTTAAATCACTGCTGCTTCCACCACCCTCATAAGCAATATGCTGCTCGTCATTATCATCACTTACTACATCAAGAATTCCTTACATTTCCCTCTCTCCAAAACCGTAAATCCGTATTCCCCGATACTCGTGCCATCAGCTACAGGGAACAGATATCCTTTATCTGCCTCTTTAACCAACTCTTATACGCCTCTTAAATCTCCTTTGCTCCAACGAAAATAACTCCAGGTTCTCCAAGCAAACCTCGTAGCTGAATTCCCTCTTCCCTGGAGCCATTTTGGTAAATCTCCCCAGCACCCTTTCAAGCTTCATCATATCATTCCTAAAGCTTGGTGGCCAGAACAAGATTCAATACTCTAATTACGACTTAACCTTAACTTTGAGCACAGTTTCCCTCAAGGGAGGTGGGACTTGAACTTGTGGTCCACAGGTAGGTACACTATTACTACGGACCAACAACCTTCCAGCCTCTTCTCTAGTAAACACCAACAAAAAAATTATGTCTTACCTTGAGCATCTAAACTTGTAAGCCTCTTTGTTCCCTCATAAGAATATACCTAGACCGAACCGGAAATGTTTCCTCCTTATTGTTTTGTAATAACTTGCCTCTCAGACTTCAGCTGAATTTTACCTTGGTTAAAATCCCTTCCATCTCACTGACATTAAATCTTTTCCAATTTGTACGTTTACTGAAGTTTGTTCCTTGCTCTTCTTCACAGGCTAAATCTTACGATACAAAGATCACTCTTACCCAAATCCACCCCAATTGACACTTGGATCACCTCATTATCAAGTACTAGGCCCAGCAAATCCAGCTTGCTAAATGAACTGAGAACATCCCGGTCAAAGTCTCTTGAACACATTTCCAAAACTGCTTTCCCTTCTTTTCCTATAGTCTAACATCGTCCCAGCCATTATTTGATTAACTGAAGTGCCTCAATACGAATATTTTGTGGTTTTTGCTCATCTGATTTACCTGCAGATTTGCTCCTTAAATTCTCTCAATATTTGGAGATCAGCAGAACACCTTACCCTCAACCAAATGGATTCAATCATGGTCCCAGAAGGATATCCTTCATTTCCAATAGTAAATTGTATTCCTTAAATTAGTACTGCCAGCCATTCCTCCACTTCCTGGCTACCTTTTCTGATAATTTTGTATCTTTGAACAATATCCACTCAGTTCTCACTATTTTGAAGGTATGTTCAGTTGTTGTCACCATCTCAATTTTTCACTCCACTATTTGTGATTGCAAGTGAAAAATAAAGCCCTTTGCAAAATTATGATCTTGTGGCAGAGGCTGAAGGCAATGGCCTCAATTGTATCAACATTTATTTGGAAGTAATTACACTTCATTCATGAATGGTGTTCAACAAGTAGTCTCATTAAACAAATCGAGTGAAGGAGCCAAGAGCAGTGGATAGGTCAGACAGAACAGGGTGTAAGCAATGTATATGGAGAAGCTGATTTTTTTTTTTCAGCCAATGCTAATGTTGCAGAGAAGCCAAAAATTGATCCCCTAGCATTTCCTGAGGCTACAGGATAACATGCCATTACTGAACCTATTTTAGCAATGACTAATTGCGTGCTTAAATTTCCAAATGGTAAACCCTCTGATCTGGACAACAGTGAAATGATATCAAAGGTAAAAGAGATAACAAGCATGGGGCTGGATGAACACAGCAGGTCAAGCAGCATCATAGGAGCAGGAAAACTTGATGTTTCGGGCCTAAACCCTTCATCAGAAATGGGGGAGGGGAAGAGGGTTCTGAAATAAATAGGGAGAGAGGGGGAGGCGGATAGAGGATGGATAGAGGAGAGGATAGGTGGAGAGGAGGCAGACAAGTCGAAGAGGCGGGGATGGAGCCAGTAAAGGTGAGTGTAGGTAGGGGGGTAGGGAGGAGATAGGTCAGTCCAGGGA
>JAHRHZ010000289.1:19629547-19676249 GCA_024137785.1 Ginglymostoma cirratum
TAAAATTTTAAATTGTTTGTTGCAGAAGGACAGTAGATAGAAATAATTGCATGAGAGAAATCAGGAATCTGTAAAACAAATAATAGGCTAAATTTTACACCCTATCACTGCGGGTTTGATAGCTGAAACTTGTTAAATCTGGTAGGTGTCTGCTCTCCTTGCAAACTCCCACCACAATTATATCAGTGGTAGGGGTGGAGCTGGGCAATTTTACCCCTCTGCATTGCCCTCTCAAAACCAGCCTGACAGCTCAGCACCTTGCCATGTACCCAACACTGCATGTTTCTGTCCTAAAGTGCTGAGGAACTGCTGAACTCTGACTGGATAGCAACTGAGTGGAACCTCCTATTCTAGAAGAGCTGAAATCTTGTCTCCAGCATAGTAATAGCCAATGGCTAGGGTCGGGTGAAAACTGCCAAATCACACAACCCAGCTATCATTTCGCTCACTGTCAGAGGCAGTATCAAGATTTTGATTCAAGGTCAAATCAATTCATAGTCTAAACAAGTGGCTGGACATAACAAAACAAAAGCAAAATCAGCAAGAGAAACAGCATCTTAAACTTGAAGAACTAGAGAAATTAACAGAGTCTCTAACTTCCAACACAAAAGTGTGGTTGCAAGCAACAAGCCAGAGGTAAAACTGCGAATATAGATTATTTCTTCCCCCATCATTCAAGCTACCATATTTACTGTTCAGCTTATCAGTTTTGCTGAATCAACAAAGAAAGTACATTGCAAATCAACAAAGATTTCGGCGTCCACCTATCTTGTTGGGAAAAATCGATGAATTTGCCACTGGTGCAATAGCAAAGACAACCAAAAAAAATTTTATTTTGAGAAAATCTCATGAAACATTGTTTCCCAAGTAATACCAGTATGTTTTTCAAGCGTTCCTTCACAGTGAGTCTTGTATTGCATTTTAAAACTTCATAATTATCTTTTTTTTGTAGTTCAGGGTACTGGTTGCCTGTTAAGTAATATTTAGAAAATGTTGATTTTAATTTGTTTGTGACAGTAAAAGTCTTAAAACTTGAAAACTTGTTGCGTGATTCCTTAGTTGGTCTCTGGGAATTCAAATCTATTTTTAAAAATTACCAATGTCTACAGAAATTGTAACACAGGTCTCTCCCAAGACAGACAACAAATGCCTTAGGCAGAAGATCCCCAACAATAGAGATTCAACTCACTGCACTGCAACATTGAAAAAGTGCCAGATAACACATCAAAAACTGTCACTATCTTAAAACCAACTGTCCAAATACCAAACATTTTTAAACATGCTATGCATGTTTATTTAAAACTTTACTCAATTAAAATGATTTTACTTGGACAATTCAGCTGGGCTCTGCATGGCACTGAATTTGTTGTCTGGTTCACTAATTACGTGTGGAGTTATTCCAGCATTCCAAGTGACTCTTGAACCCAACCAACTCAGACTGGCCCAAACTACTTGGTGCCCAAAACAATTCCAGCAAAATCCAAGTCTGGCAAGATCGGAGTCCCAAGGCTGCCAGTTTTGAGAGACTGTACTATATCCATTGAAGAATGCCACTAAAGCTGGACATCCTTGTTCATGAGTCACTGAAAGCCGATATGCAGGTTCTGCAAACAATTGAGGCAAATGGTGTGTTGACCTTTAATACAAAAAGGATTTGAGTACTTGAGTAAAGATATTTTACTGCATTCATATATAATCTTTGAAAGGCCACATCTGAAGTATTGTGTACACTTTTGGGCTTCTTACTTACAGAAGGATTTACCTGCCATAAAGGCAGATTTACCAAAACTAATTCTCGGGTTGGAGAAATGTTCACTCTTTATCTGTGAACCCAGTGAATTGTATTATGGCAAACCAGACAACCTTCTAACACACAAGAACTATGACTGAACTTCTCTTTCCTGAATTCTCTCTCACATCAACAAGGGTACACGGATGTCACATGCAGATCAACAATTGCCACTTGCAACTTTCTGGTCTGTATGACTGAGCATAAATCCATTTGCCATTTACACACACACACATACACAGTAGAATAAATCTGGACACAGTAAAATATAATCACTCTCTGGGCCAAGTAAGATTATGAATGCAATAGAGGAACGGACACACTGTACCTCTATAATCAAATCATTGAAAGAATTCAACATTTAAAAAAAAAACTTATTGGCACAATAGTTTTTTGTCACCGCACAGAATCATCAAGCATAGAAGACGGCCATTTAGTCATTAAGCTTTTGCCGACTGTTTCAAAGAACCAGCCATTACCCTATTCTTTTCTAAAAGTCCTGCAAAGTCTTCCTTCCCAATGTAATCAATTCCTTATTGGAATTAAGGGCTGAATCTGCTTTCAAGTGGTGCAATGCAAATTACAACTCTGCATAAATGTTATATCATCTCTCCTCTGGTTCTTTTAGCAATTATTATAAATCTATGTAATCGATTTTCTTGTAGAAAAATTATTTTCTTTTATCAAAACACAATTGTTGAACGGAGATAGCAGCAACTGCAGACATTGGAGTCAGAGATAACAGTGTGGAGCTGGAGGAACACAGCAGGCCAGGCAGCATCAGAGGAGCAGAAAAGTTGACGTTTCAGGTCAGGACCCTTCTTCAGAAATTGTTGAACATCTTGGAATTGCTGGAGTCTCCACTTAAAGATGAAGAAACTAAACACTTTGAAACTTGTCAGTTGATCAGAGTTCGACTGTGGGTTTGTAAAGGACAAGTCACAGGGTCAGAGTCACATAGCACGGAAACAGACCCTTCAGTCCAAATAGTCCACGCTGAACACAATCCCGAACTAAACTAGCCCCACCTGCTGCTCGTGTCCATGTCCCTCCAAACTTTTCATATTCATGTACCTATCCAAATGTCTTAAATGTTGGAATAGTACCCACATCCACCAATTCCTCAGGAACCACCCTCTGTAAAAAAAATGCCTATTATGACTTTTTTTAAATCTCTCTCCTCTCACCTTAAAAATGTAGCCCCAATCCTGAAATGCCCTATCCTAGTTGTCTTTTCCCCTATCATTAACTCTATCTATCTCATTATTTTATAATCTATAAAGGTTGCCTTTCAAATTCCTACACTCCAGTTAAAAAGTCCCAGCCTAACGGACCTTTCTTTATAACTCAAACCTTCCGTACCTGGCAACATCCTCGTAAATCTCTTCTGAGCCCTCTCCAGCTTTTATATTCATTAACTAGATGAGGGCATCACCAGCTAGGCAGCATTTACTGCCCATCCCTAATTGCCTGGAGGGCAATTCAGAGTCAACCACATTGCTGTGGGTCTGGAGTCACATGTAGGCCAGACCAGGTAAGGATGGCAGTTTCCTTCTCTAAAGGGCATTAGTGAACCAGATGGGTTTCTTCCCCGACAATCGACAATGGATTCACGGTCATGATTAGATTCTTAATTCCAGATATTTATTGAATTCAAATTTCACCATCTGCCAGTCCAGTGATAATACTACTAGGCCATCGCCTCCCCTTAATAATATCCCTCCTATAACTAGGCACCAGACCTGGACACTATTCCAGAGGGGCCTCAATGTCCTATTCAACCTCAACATGACTTCCCAACTCCTATACGTAAAGGACTGATCAATGAAAGCAAGTGTGCTAAATGCCTTTTTAAATACCCTAATGCTTGACAAACCATTTAAAAGTTTTGAAGAGCAAGTTAATGTTGTAGGCAAGGAATTATCTACATGCATTACTTATACGGACTTCCAAAAAGCATTTAGTTTTAAAAAACTCACGAAAGACTGTTAGCCAAGGTTGAGTCAGCAGGTTCAGTGACCGGTCTTCAGAGCTGATGGTAGCTAGGAAAAAGTTTATTTTTATGCAAAAGGTAAGGTGGCAGGTGGAGGACAGAGTAAGGAGTAAACAATAGATGGCCATGGAGCCCAAACAGAGGACAGAGCAGTTGGACAAACAAAAGGAGTGGATAACAGTCAGGCTAGAATGAACAACTACTAGCGGGATAACACAGTGTGGAGCTGGAGGAACAGCAGCAGCACCAAATAAGCAGGAAAGTTGATGTTTCTGGTCGGGATCCTTCTTCAGAACGAAGACTGTTAGTGGCTAATAATGGGTTGAGTGTAATAGCAGACCATGTGATACCAAGGCCTGGTGCATGGGGGTAGGGTAAGGACATGGGAGAGCCCAGGCCCTGAAGTTATTGAACTCGATATGGAATCTGGAAGACTGTAGGGTCCCCAGGTGGAAAATTAGGTGCTGTTCTTCCAGCTTGCACTGAATTTTGCTGCAGCACTGCAGCAAGCCTGAGACAGAAATGTTAGCCAGAGAACAAGATTGTGTCTTGAAGTGTCAGACAACTGGAAGCTCAGGGGCCTTTTTGTGGATGAACTTAAGTGTTCAGTGAAGTGGTCACCTAATCTTTACTTCGTTTCCCTAGTGTAGAGGAGAAGATCACATTGTGAGTAGAGAACGCATAGACTAGATTGAATGACGTGCAGGTAGAGTGCTACTTCACCTGGCTGGTGTGTTTGGTCCCTTGGATACTAAGGAGGAAGTAAACTGGGAGATGTCACCTTCTGTGGTTGCAGGGGAAGGTTCTACGAGTCTGTGGGGGGCTGTTTGGCATGAAGGAGAAGTGGACCAGGGTGTCCCAGAAGGAACGGTCCTTGCGGCAGCCCGCCGGAGATGGTAGAAATGGCGGCTAATGATCCTCCAGATGTGGGGATGCTGGTGGGATGGTAAGCAAGGACAAAGGGACCCTATCACTGTTGAGAGAGGGAAGAAGGGGGTGGGGGGGAGATGCGGTGGCGAAGGCTGAAATGCAGGAGATGGGTCTGACCTGGCTGAATGCCCTGTCAAATACAGGGCTGTGGAATCCTCGGCTGAGGAAAAAGCTGAACATTTCGGGGGCCCCCTTGTCATAATTAGCATCAACAGAACAGATGTGACTGAGACAGAGGAACTGGGAGAATGGAATGCAGCGTTTACAGAAAGCAGGGTGAGGGGATGTATGGTCAAGGTAACTGTGGGAGTTGGTTGGTTTATTATGGATATTGGAGGCCAATCTATTCCCAGAAATAGAAATAAAAAAGATGTTGAGAGAGGGGAGAGAAGCCAGGGATGGACCAGGTGAAGGTGAGAGTGAGGTGGAAATTGAAAGTGAAATTGATAAATGTTTCCAATTGCATACAAGAGAGGGAAGCAGCACCGATTATAGTATAGATATAGAGAAAAAGTTGTGGGTGGGGGCCGGAACATGACTGTAATAATGAATGTTCCACATATCCCACAAAAAGACAGGCATGACTGGGTTCCATGCGAGTACTCAACAAAGTGAGAGGAGTTAAAAAGAAGTTGTTCAGGGTGAGGATGAGTTCAGTGAGCCGGAGGAAGGTGGAGGAGGATTGGGACAGTTCAGGCCTTTTTCTAAGAAGAAGCAGACAGCCATGAGACCATCTTGATGGGGGATGGATGTGTAAAGGGATTGCACCTCCATTGAAAAGAAGTGGCGTCAAGAGCCCACAAACTGGAAATTCTGGAACTGATGTAAAGCATCAGAGGGATCACAGATGCAAATGGGATAAGGCTGGACAAGGGGAGAAATGAATCAAGTTGAGATAGGAAGAGATGGGTTCAGTGGAGCAGGAGCAGTCAGAAATAACGGATCCACCTGGGAAGTCCTATTTGTGGATTGTGGGAAGGCGGGTTGGTGTGTACGCACGCACGCATGTGCGTATATATTAGGCAGGTGCATGCATACATATTAGGGGATGTGCACGCGAGCGTGCGTATATACTGGGGGTATGTGCGTGCATGCGAGCATATATGGGGGAATGTGTGCATGCACGTGCACGTGCATCTAGAGAACCCCTAATGAAATGAGGTTGTAGTGACCTTAGTGGGCACAATGGCCTGATGTTCATGGTCGTGGGCTGGTGTGGGAAAAGAGGAAAGAAGGGAGAGATAGGAGGAGGTATCTGAGAGCTGGTGCTCAGCCTCTGCAACGTTGTTTTGAGGTGCAACTATTCAACGTATATAATGACTCAGTTGATAACATAAGACATTACATATCCAGGTTGCCAATGATTCACAAAATAGATGACATTATAAGTAATGTAGACAAGCATTAACAATTACAAAGCAATATTAGTAGATTATGTGAATTGGCAAATCTGTGGCAAATGGATTACATTATAGGAAATGTGAGGTCATTGATAATGGACTCTTAAGGTGTGGAATGGAGTGCTGGCTTCATTAAAAAAAACTTGGGGCCCACGTACAGAGATCAGTAAAATAGGACAAGTAAGTAGGTACAAAAAATAATTTAAAAGTCTAATGAATTCTGGACTTTATCTCTGAAGGATGAAATCATAAAAGGTGATAGAGTCATGCAGCAACAATACAACATTTTAAGCAGATCACATATTCTGATCTGGGAACGACATATTAGATACAGTGCCTCGCACAGAGTTCTACAAAAGACTCATGAAAACAATATTTAACCTTTTAGATTTAAGGTACTCAGGGGAAATCACAAACTTGGGTTGCACTCCTTGGAACTTAAGATGATTAATGCATGAGGTTGACAATAGCAAGGGATGGGGAGAGAGAAACAACTGGAAAATCTAGGCTAGAAAAACTTAAAACTGGAGCCAGTTGTTTCAGGATTGAAGTTAAAGAACCACTTCTATGTGCAAACGGTGTGAGAAGTTTGGAGCTTTCTTCCTCACATGTCAGTTGATGCTCAGAACAGAACAAGTCCAAATTTCTCCAAGTTTCACCAGGGATCCCTCAGTGTTAGCACCATTCTGCTAAATTATTTCAGCACCTGTTCTGAGTTTTTGTGATTTTTCCATACATTTGGTACCTAAAATTAGTTACAAATCTCCAGTTGAGACCTAACTAGTGATTTAATAAAATTTTGCAATAACCTCTTTGCTTTTATACTCTATGCCTTTATTTGTAAAGCCATGGATCGTAGCTTCTTCCAAAAAAATGTCACAGATTTATTAAATTTGTCCTGCCACCTTCAAAAATTTAAGATTATATTAGTTCACACATGTTGTGAATTACATATCATCTACCATAGTACTGCCCATATCACCAGTCACACTGGTATCGTTCCTTCTCCAAGTCTAGCTGGAGTAGTGCAGGTTTTCCAGCCCTGTCATGTTTCTTCGTGTTAGTAAACGCCAGTCAACATCTGAAGAAATACTTTATCAGTCAGTATGACAGATAGTGTAACTGGGCAGCACAGTAGCTCAGTGGTTAGCACTGCTGCCTCTGTGCTAGGGACCTGGATTCGGTTTCACCCTTGGGCGACTGTCTGTGTGGAGTTTGCATAGTCATCCCATGTCTGCACGGGTTTCCTCTGGATGCTACAGTTTCCTCCCACAATCCAAGAGTGTCCAGGTTAGGTGAACTGGCCATGCTAAATTGCCCATAGTGTCCAGAGATGTGCACACTAGATGGATTAGCCATGGAAAATGCAGTGTTACAGGAATAGAGGAATGCGTTAGTGCATACTTGATGAGCCAAATGGCCTGCTTCCACATTGTAGGGATTCTTCTGTGATTAACTATTATGGATATTATAGCATAACAAGATCTAGAAAAACACCAACTTCCCTTTATTCACTTGCACGATGTCTCCTAACAGAAATATTCTGACAGTGAAAAAGAGCCAGAATTAAATTTGAGACAAAGTCACTCCACTCTTGTCACCATTGCAAATCTTCTAACGGTAAACTATTTGGTCCTCAAAGTATTAATGCTCCGATTGTAAAGGAGTCTTCAGTGAAATTTAAGTCAATCTCCCAGCATTGAGGCTTAGTACAATGCTCCATTCTATGTAAATATGAAGTTGTTATTTTGAACTTCAGAACTTCCCCATTGATAACATCAATGGCAATTAAATATCTTGGCAGATTGTCAATTGCAGGAGTTTGCTAGCCCTGGCAAACAGTCAGCAAAATTTTTGACTTTCCAGTGAGTTAAATATGCTTAGGAAAAACAGGAACGCCGAAACTTACAACTTTTTTGGCGCCAAAATTTAAGGGTTAAGGGTTTCGGACTGAAAGGAAAGGAGAAACATTCACTGGAAAATTCCACCACTTTGTAACTTAATAACCAAACAATTTATAATTTTACTACTAATCAAAGAAAATAAATACTTATTACAATAAAATTTTACTGTGGTTCTCTAAAATAGCAACTTTCTTCTTTACCAAAAAACCTGTCTGCTGTCTATGAATTTTTTTTGGAGCCCACTAGGAACAGGCAATTCTGGATTTAGTGATATGTAATGAGGCAGACTTGATTAGGGAGCTGAAAGTGAAGGAACCCCTCGGGGCAGTGATCATAATACGTTAGAATTCACGCTGCATTTTGACAGGGAGAAGATTGAACCAGATGTAACAGTATTACATTTTAATAAAAAGTTAACTACAAAAACATGAGGAAGGAGCTGCCCAGACTTGATTAGAAAGGAAGCCTTGCAGGGAAGATGGTGGTGCAGTAACAGCAGGAACTTGAGGGTAATTCAGCAGGCACAGCAGAAATTTATTCCAAGAAAGAAGAAGCATATCAAGGCAAAGATGAGGCAAGCATGGCTGACAACGGAAGGCATCTGAGAGGTATGAGAGGCAAAAGTGAAAAATGAACTGCTGGAAAATGAGGCTGGAAAAGTAGTAATGGGGAACAAAGAAATGGTGGAGGAATTGAATTTTGCAATAGTTTTCACAGTGGAAGAAAGCAGCACTTCAAGACAGTCAGGAGCAGGGGTGAGTGCGGTGGCCAAGAGAAGGTGCTGGGGAAGCTGAAAAATCTGAATGTGGATAAGTGACCTGGACCAGATAGATTACAATTCTGGAGTGCTGAAGGAGATAGCTGAGGCTTTAGTGGTGATCTGTCAGGAATCATTGGAGTCAGGGAGGGTTTCAGAGGACTGCAAGATGGCTAACACAATACCCTTGTTTAAGGAGAGAGGGAGGCAGAAGACAAGGAACTGTAGGCTATTTAGCTTGACTTCGGTCGTTTATAAGATTTTAGAGTTCATTATTAAGGATGAGACTACAGAGTAAATTAGGCTTCAACATGGGGAGGTCATGCCTGACAAATCTGTTAGAATTGTTTTGAGGTGGTAACAGGCAAGTTGGACACAGGACAGCCAATGGATGTGATCTATGACAATTTCCAGAAGGCCTCTGACAAGACGCCGCACAGGAGACTGCTAAATAAGGTAGGAGTCCATGGTGTTAGGAGCAAGATACTGGC
Source organism: Ginglymostoma cirratum (assembly GCA_024137785.1). Lineage (NCBI taxonomy): Eukaryota > Metazoa > Chordata > Chondrichthyes > Orectolobiformes > Ginglymostomatidae > Ginglymostoma > Ginglymostoma cirratum. Next base: position 19,638,812 of record JAHRHZ010000289.1, read on the forward strand.
ATAGATAGCTAATTGGATGACTGGCAGAAGGCACAGAATTGGGATAAAGGCATCATTTTAAGCATGGCAGCCAGTGACTAATGGAGTTCCACAGGGTCAGTGTTGGGACCACCATTATTCATGTTATACACTAATGATCTGGATGCAAGAACTTAGGGCATTGTTGCTAAGTTTTCAGATAACACAAAAACAGGTGGAGGGACAGACGGTGTTGAGGAAGCAGCGAGGTGGCAGAAGGACTTTGACTGGCTAGGCGAGTGACCAAAGAATTGGCAGATGAAATACAATATGGGAAAGTGTGAGGATATATATTTTGGTAGGAACAAGAAAAGCACAGACTCTTTACTAAAGATGGAAAGGCTTTGGAAGTCCTCGTTCAGTTGATGGTTAGAAAGGCAAATGCAATACTGGCATTCATTTCTAGAGGGTAAGAGAACAAGAGCAGAGATGTACTGCTGAGGCTGCAAGAGGCTCTGGTCAGACTGCATTTGGAATACTGTCAGCAGTTTTGGGTCCCATGCCTAAGAAAAGGTATGCTGGCTGGTGTTCGGGGAGGTGAAGCAGGGAATGTGTCCAGAGGAGGTTTAAAATAATAATCCCTGGGGGTTAAAAGCTTGTCACATGAGCAGTGGTTAAGGACTCTGGGTCTGTACTCAATGGAGTTTATAAGTATAAAGGCAGAATCTGATTGAACCTTAGGAGGACATTGAGAAACCAGAATAGCGTGGATGTGGAGAAGATGTTTCCATTGGTAGGTGAGACTAGGGCGCAGGCACACAGCCTTAGGGTGAAGGAACAATCATTTACAACTAAGATAAAGAGGAACGTCTTCAGCCAGAGGGTGGTGACTCAATGAAACTCATTGCTACTGAGGGCTGTGGAGGCCAGGTCACTTTACACAAAGTGATATAGGGTCTTGATCAGTAAAGGAATCTAGAATTATGGGGAGAAAGCAGAGAATGGGGTTGAGAAACCAGCCATGATCAAATGACAGAGCAGACTCAATCTGCTGAATGACCTAAAACTGCTCCTACATCTTATTGTCTTGGTTTTTGGAAGGGGCTTTTACATATCTAGAGGAGTTAGGTCACAGAGCAATCGTGATCTTAATGCATTATGGAATAGGTTCAAGACGCTAAATGGCCTATTCCTGTCTCTATGTTCTTAGTATCCACAAATGTTAAAAATCACAAACGGTTGCAAAACGGGCCAGTGAGGCAGCAGCAGTCAGAGGCAAGCAGTGGGCCTGTGAGGCAGCAGTAATCGGCAGTGACAGTGGGTCTTTCACCTCCTGGGTGTCCTAGTGATTGGAGCAGTGCCTGCATCATTATGGAAATGAGTCTTGGGACTCAGATCTGTACTCTTTCTTTCATTCTTACCATTTTGGCTGTGTTAAATCTTTTAATTCTGGTTTTTGTAACCAAGTTGGTACTACTTTTCGCAATACTAATATATTCCTATACTTAGCTCATGTGACGAATAAATAAATAAACAAACTCAAATATCAATGTGCTTTTAACTGAAGAATGGATTAAGTTGGTAGAAGCATTGCTGTCATGTTATGTTTCTTGATGCACTGTAAATGCTGCAGAATTGAGTGGGCAGGATGGGATTGTGTGTTTTGAGTACTTGTAAGCTAAAATAGACGCATAATTATTATAATTCATAGGCTGTACCAGAAAACGGAACTTATTTCACATTTTAAGTGGACTGAAAGTCTTCAATACTCCATGCAACATTTACAATTAATTTGTAAACAGGAGATATCTATCTCATTCCAGGCATACAAGCTGCTCACAATAATCACGCAAATATATATGAAATTATCAAACAAAGAACAAATTTGTAACTATGACACTCTGAACAATTAATGGGCAGGCTAAAGGTGCTCACAGCCAATTAAGACCATAAGATACAGGAGTAGAATTAGGCCATTTGGCTCATGAAGTCTTGATTAATTACTTCTGAAGTGTAAACGGCAAGGTAGAGAAATGCATTATGTAATGTCCAGTAAGTGGTATGACGTAAATAGCTGGATAATTGTCTAAAATATTGGTCAAGGGGGACATGTTGACCGGCAGAATCTTTGTTAATCTTGTAATAGTGCCAAGGAATCTTTCGTGCCTGTCAGAGACGCTCAGCTAAATGTGCCATTTACAAGGGTGGCACCTTTCACACTAATGTTTTCTCAGTATTGCAGTTTAATGTTAGCCCAGATTATGAGCTCAAGTCACTGGAACATGTAGCTTGAATCCATAGACTTCTAACGCACTGCAGATTCCTACTACTGAGCCAACTTCGACACCAATGAGCAATATGACTCAATTTTTTACATGAATTATCCCTATGATTTGAAACAATATGACTTACTTATATTTCCATAATAAATTAAAAATTCATAGGGCAGGAGTTTCCCTTCCTTGGGGGTCGTAAGACAGGTGGAGAGAAACTCACCCCTTTCTTGCTATCCCAGTAAGTTATGAGTGAGAAACTTCATGGGCGACTTTCTTGACACACCAGCAATTAAGTGGAGTTCAATTAATTATTGCAACAGGTGCTGCAGCCGGTTCCTGAAGTTGCTTCGATCTTCTTTGCTAGCTTTGTTGTCACTAATCCATCTTGAACTATTAGTACACAGGGCTTATTAGCACTGAGTGAAGGGTTAATCGCTGAAGTCTTCAGCAGAAGAAGCACACACTTGAATAACAAAAAGCAGTTTATTATATAACAATAAGATAATAGGTTCCTATTACCTTCAGACTAATTAAGTACAATAACACTAGGTAACAGACATTGTTGTCTCCTCAGTTAGTAACTAGGTCTATGCTAAGCGGCTGTAGATCATAGAAGGCATTGAGTATATGATTTGGGAGATCATGTTGCGGCTGTACAGGACATTGGTTACGTCATTATTGGAATACTGCATGCAATTCTGGTCTCCCTGCTATAGGAAGGATGTAGTGAAGGGTTCAGAAAAGATTTACAAGGATGTTGCCAGGGTTGGAGGGCTTGGGATATAGGGAGAGGCTGAATAGGCTGGGCTATTTTCCCCACAGCGTTGTGGGCTGAGCAATGATCTTATAAAATCATGAGGGGCATGGATACGGTAAACAGTCAAGGTCTTTTCCCTGGGGTGGGGTAGTCCAAAACTACAGGGCATAGGTTTAAGGTGAGAGGGGAAAGATTTAAAAAGGGACCTAAGGGGCAACCTTTTCACGCAGTGTACGATGTGTGTATGGAATGAGCTGCCACAGGAAGTGGTGGAGGCTGATACACTTACAACATTTAAAAGGCATCTGGATGGGTATATGAATTGGAAGGGTTTAGAGGGAAATGGGCCAAATACTGACAAACAGGACTAGATTTATTTAGGATATCTGGTCAGCATGGACGAGTTGGACCGAAGGGTGTGTTTCCATGCTGTATATCTATGACTCTAAATAACTAACAACTGACAAGAAACTAGAACTGAGTGCCTCACCCAGATGTAGTCATTTATAGATCAGTGGGGAAATTATTCCAAAGCTTCTGAGTTGACTGTTTCAAGCCAACTACTTAACACAGCATTAAATGGTCACTTATGGGCCTCAACTCACCATTTCCCTGATCTTTTGGCTTTAAATCTGCCAATCTTGAAAAACTTGAAATAAAGAAATAAACTTGCTTCAAAATGAATCAAAAGTAAAATTAAAAATGATGTTAACAGAATTGATACTAAGAAAAGCCGACGAACAGATGATAATTAGGAGGGGTCAGAATGCTAAGACAAAAATTAGGAAGTTACTACAGAAAATTTGAAAAAGTGCTCCAATAGCAGAATCCAAGGGCAAACATAGCCCCATGCTGGCTTTCCTTAATTAACCTTGTGTAACTCTGTGGACTCAACTTTTTGAAAATCAAAATTGTTTAGATGATCATTTCTAAAAGCTTTTCTACCACAAAGGCTTAAGACCATCGATAAACTCAGCATCCTACCTGACCCCAAGCTGAGCTTCTGGCCCTTTTGCCCCATTCATCTCATAAACACCATCTACTCTTACCTTCATAACATTGCTGATTTTCAACTATGCCTTTGTTTTTATGCTGCTTAACTACATTGGCTCGCATCATCATCCCTTCTCATCTCTAATCTTCTCCACTGCTACAAACCTCCAACATCTCTCTCTCTACTTCAACTGGCCACGTACACATCCACCATTCTCCTCACTCCACCTGTGGTAGACGTGCAATCATTTTGGCCCCAGTCTCTGGAATTCCATCTTCAAACCTTTCCTCTTCTCCTCCAAAGACCCTGCTTGAAGCTGTGTTGGGAGTCTCCGCTTTAAGTCATCCTTGTAAATTTGTGTGTTGGATAATAATCAGCATTGAGGCCATTATACAGAAAACATCTCCAGATGCAGCACTAGGTTCAAATGATTATAAATGTCCTTTGAACCAATATGATGAACACTTAAGTATAATTTGAAAATGTATGAAGTTTAAGAAATTAGTAAACAGTGTGTGCAGCGTCTGGAAACAGTCTAAATAAGACAGCAATCAAGTTGCCAACGGGAAACTGTACTCCATTGGATAAATATTTCAAACTACTGCTTGATGCTGGCTGAAGACATTTTTATTTTTAGTGCTGCCAAATTAAATACTTCAACATAATTCTCTTTATTTTGGACTGAAGAAAAGGTTTTTTTTTCCCTTATGAACTGCACATATTCTGCAAGGGTCTTCACATATACAATGCATTAATAACATTTTATGTAATTAAATAAACACATCATTTTTCATGTTTCCAACGCTAAACCAAAACTTCAAAACGATCAATAAAATGGCAAAGTAATGACCAATGCAAAAAGCTATAACATAATGCAGGTGCCACAGTAGAACTTCAATCAGAAAGGAACCAACAACTATTTAATGACTATCCATGTTTAACACTGTAAAAGATTTTGCTGAGATGCTGTACCATGATTCATAATGAAAGTGACTACACTGAATGTATAGTTGATTTTTTTTAAAGATATAGGCAATTGAAATGCGCAGAGCAATATATTCAGCTCCAATTAAATAATCCTGAAGTCTTTTATAATTTCAAATGTTTTAGCTTTATCAAATTGCGAGTAAGAATAAAAGGGAAAGAACATAAATCTGCAGATGCAATTATAGTAAATAAAATCTACTGAAATCAACTATGAGAAAAACTGTCAGTTTCAGAAAGAAAGTCAGAAAATCAAAATTATTTACACTGTAGTGTCTACTTTCATTGAATTGGAAAACCATACCTGTATCTGAAAGCTTACAAAACTTATTCAGAAAATGTTGGAATGTAAAAGGAACAAATTTGGCATGTTGTTACAGAATGGCAACTTGGTGCAACTTTGGGTTGGAGGATCTGGGTGGGATGCTCTTCAGAGAGTCAGTGCAGACCTGATGAGCTGAATGGCCTCTGTCTGCACTGTAGTGATTGTGATTCTATAATTCTAAGATTCTAACTCAGCATGAATAGGAAACCTAGAAATGCTTATGTCTGTTTGGTTTTGCTACTGACAGCCACCATAAGGGAGAGGAATTAATTTTTTTTTAAAAAAACATCCACCATTCAATAGCTCTGTAATAAAATTCAGTAGAATTTCAGAAAAATAAAGACAAACATGAATTTTTTAAACTATAATCACCTAACCTGTGACATCCAGACTGTTGTATAATTGCAGAATCATTCTGTAAATGTAGGTTTTGCTTGGAGATGTTTTAGTTATAGAATTCTTACAAGTGCTACATAACAACTTTATAGTGAACAGAGGTCAGCTCTTCACATGAATAGCATAAACAATTTATCATCATCAGGTAAAATAATCTGGGTTCAGCTATGAGGAGTTATTGCACTGAACCATCATAACGCGTGACCTAATGTGCCTATAAATACAAGCTTCCAAGCAAATATAAAATGTTAATGTGAACTAACATATAGTGTGCCTATATGCTGTGCAAAAACAAAGCAATAGTCATTCCCACCAAACCCTCATTTCCCCCACCATGTCAACAAAAAATTTCCTGTGGTGAGCAAAATGAGCCTATAATTGAGTTTGAAGTCTATACAACCATTTGGCTGATAACCAGACTGATTTGTTGCTCACCTACGTAGAAGAACACTGACCATTCTAATATAGAATGTCTGCAAATTCTGACCAAGAACTTTAATGAAATTAAAATTTTCAACAAGAAAGAAAAGCATAGTTTCAACTTGAATTATGGAAGTACTTGCTCTTTCTTCACTTGAGAGAATGTTTGGATGTCATTTAACTTCTGGGAAAGAGTACTTTTTTCCTCCAATTTACAGACTTGAAAGAACTACAAATAAGGTTTCAATAAGTCCACAAGAAAATCCAAGTTAATTATCACATAGCAACATATTTTAGCAAACCTCTTTAGGAGGTTATTTTGCCAAAACAATTCCTCATTATTTAAACTGAGTTTAATTACCAAAGCCAGGATCACTAAAATTACTATTACAGCTTAAAATCTTGCATTTCAGCAATGGCAATACACGAGCTGGCAGTGAGGCCTCAATTAAGAGGAGCAGTACTGTCAATATCTTCCCAACTTAAATTTCCTTTAAAGTTAATTGATTTTACATTCAAGTATTCAGAACTTCATCTCATCATAGGATCCTTATTTAGGTAGCATTCATATTCTTCTTCCTTTAATGTCCTTAATTGCTTTAGCCTCAAACATTCAAGACTAGTTAACAAACTTCACAGGATTGAAGACACATGCCTAAAGGATTCCCCAGCCTCAGTTTTCACTGCAACTCTTCCTGAAGTAACCATCTGGCAACAAATCTTGAACAAAGAAAGATCCAAGGACCAGAAGTTTGATTAATCCAGGTGGCTGTAACTGTAATTTACAAAAGGAACAAAACACTGCTCACTCATGTAGCACTGGTTCTGCTGCCAGATTGAAAGCCACTTTCAACACCCAAATATAAAAGCCCCAATTTTTTTTTTCATTTCTATCGTTAAAGAATTCGTTTTTGTTGTTGATCAGTAACATTGACTCCATATTATACAGTAGTAAAAACACTAATATTTTCACCATTGTTATAAAATTGTTAACTTCATAATTCTACAGCTCCAACAATTTACATAAATGAATTCAAAATGAGAGATTCTGATAATATAAGGCACTCATAACAGGTAGACACAATGTAGTGGATAAAATTAGGCACACTTTTAAACTTCAAAATACAATGGTAAAGGTTCAAAGACCAGTAAGAATGACACACAATTCAAGAACAGATATCACCACTAAAATACCAAAGAAGCTATATTTGATCACTGAAGGTTAAATAAATTTATGCAGGGAGCAAGACAACCTTTTTTAAAAAAACAAAACAATACTAGGAATTCATTCTATGGATACACAGAGAACACGGCCCTAAGAATCAGTTCAGAACACAGCAGATTTAAATTTAACTAAAATAGTACTCCAGAGGATAAACATAGACAATACAACTGCTTCTCAGAACAGCGAACATAGCCCCAGCTAAACAAGTGCCAATCTGCCAGAAAAGACAGTTATCTCAAACACTTTTCCAGGCAGTGAAATGGATGCAAGAATACCTGCAATGTTCACATGTGATGTTATAAGATGTTTAATTCCATATGGAGTACCAAAAATAGGAAAAATGTCAAGTGAATGTACCAGTCAAGTCAAAAGCTTAATCTTCTCAGATAATTTTCCTCTGCAAATCACCATTATTTCTGCCTTACCTAAAATAAAAATGTACTCCCAACTCCACAGACCTTGCAAACTATCACAATTCGAGCCTCCCTTTTCTTCTCAAAATTCATAAACGTTTTCATTAGCCTCCCAAAGAAAGGGGCTCATCTTACTTGTAACTGCATGTCTGAATGTCTCCTCGAGACTGGCTATAATCAAAGTCAAATTAGTGATTATAGTGCATTTACTGTCTTCAACCACTTGAGCTTCAGAAATCATGTTATGCCATCCACCCAGCATTACCCTCCTCTAAAACCTCTTCTCTATTGTAGAGCTCAGTGGAACTTCCACTCACCCACAACAACAAATCTCTGATACAAATGGAACACGTTACTCTTTTGATCTTTCACATTACCTTATTGGTTTTAGAGGAGGAGGAGAGTCCTCCTTATTTATGTGCTTCATCTTGGAATTATCCAAATACAAGAGGTCAAGCTACACATCCACTCCGACAGCTCTACCTGTCCACCATCTCTTTCAGCTTCTCCAGCCTATGTGGTCATGCATTATTCAGTTTTCAAAAAAGGTACATAAACATTGGAAAGACAAAATCATAACTCTTACACCCAGCTACAAGTTCTGCACCACTACCACCAACTAAACTTCTCTCCCGAGCCCGTTGTTCATGCTGAAACAGACAATTTGCAGATTTATCAAATAAAAACAGTTTACTTTTCACATTCATAACATTGCCTGCCTTCAATATTGTCTAATCCCATTTGCTGAGAATCTCAACAATCAATAAAGACAGATCCAATCATCGATAACTCACGTTTTTCTAGCTATTCTCCATCCTTTGTAGACTTCAGCTTCTCCAAAGCCGTGCTACAATTATTCTAACCTGTATCAAATCCAACTAAACTATTGCTCCTTCCTTTGTTGAACTCCATTAGTTTAAAATACTTAATGGCTCTAACTGCCTGTAATAAATGGTTGTCAATGTGGTAAAAACATTATTATGGATAACATTTACTACGATGACTTGCTGGACTTCAATCAGTTAACATTCCATGTCTGAACCATATCCCACTAGTACACTGTGGAGCAAAACATTGTTTCTTACAAAATACATCTTACTTCAATGTCAACAGAAAGACACAGGGTCCGATTCTGTAACATAAATTACGGCAAATTGCTTCGATGCGTTGTCATTATTTCATGGAAACTGACAGCTACTTCTGGATTGCACACAGGTGCAGTTAAATCTGGAAATTCAGAAGGTGCTATCAGCAATTCTATGCTTCCTCACAGAAGACAAATTCTCCCATCGTCAGATGGCAAACAAGTGGAAAAATCACAAAACTCCAAATTTCTCCGTTTACATAATTTGCTTCAACTTAAAAGTCCCTAGAAAGTATTACACGATGTTGAATAAGGTGTACTTGATCTTTAATGACATACCAAGGTCATAATTCCTACTAAATAGCCTTGCACTGAAAAACAAATTTTATATGTGAAGTTTCAATTTTTTTTCCACTGAGGCAAAAGAAACTCGCCTACCTTTAAGATGAATAAGACCAAAAGGTATATGAAACAGAATCAGGCCATCTGCTGTGCCATTCAATCATGGTTGAGATGTTTCTCAAACCCATTCTCCTGCCTTCTCCATGTAATGCTTGATCTCCTTATGAATCAAGAACCCATCTCTGTCTTAAATACACTCAATGACTTGGCCTTCACAGCCTTCTGAAGCAATGAGTTCCTCTGGCTGAAGAAATTCCTCCTCATCCCAGTTCTAAAGGTTCGTCCCTCACTTGGATGCTGAGCCCTTGGATCCTAGTCTCTCCTAATGTATTCTGTAAGTTTCAATTAGATTGACTACCCCCACCCCCCAACTTTCTGAACTCCATACAGCCCCAGAGTCTTCAACCAATGAGTTTTAAACATTTCGGTTCCTACCTTAATCCCGTGTTTATGTCTCAATCATTTATTCTGCTTTGTAAAATTTCAATTAAAACTAAAAAATTCAACGTGTTTTACTTCCAAGTTTACAATCCAAGACGATACAGAACTCTCTACCATACAGAGTGGTTGAAGCCAACAGTATAAATGCATTTAAGGACAGCTAGACAAGCACAAGGGAGAAAGGAATACTGGGTTACAGTTATTGTTTTAGATGGGGAAAGATGGGACATGATTTGAGTGGTACATAAAATAGTTGGACAGAATTGTTAAAATAGCAAGGGGTTAACTAGGTTAATTGATTTGTTAATAGACTAAGTAGATAAAAAGGAGGAACAAAGGGATTTTGCAGCGCAATGATAATGCCCCTGCCTCTGGCCCAGAAGAGGTATTGGACAGCAGCTGAGAGTCATCACTATGGAATTCTGGGAAACATCATCACACTCATCACGACTATACAGCGGGTCAGAGAGAACCTGGTGTCAAGGTGAGCGGAGTGCATTCAGGGTTATCCGAAGTGCAGAGAACATCGTTGGTGAGATCCATAGCGAAGTGGTCACTCCTAAGGTGCAGGTTGCACACAACTGGGCGACCACCAGAAGAGGTAAAGGGGGGATGCACATAGTCCCCTACGGCCATTCCGCTCAATAACAGATATACCACTTTGGATACTGTTGGGGGAGGGATGACCTTTCAAGGGCTAGCAGCAGCAGTAGTCAGGTCAGTTGTACTGTGACCAGCTCTGAGGCTCAAAGGGAGAAGGTGCAGTCAGACAGAGTAATACTGATAGGAGACTCTATTGTGAGAGGGACAGACAGGAGATTCCGTGGTCGCAGAAGAGGCACCAGGATGGCGTGTTGTCTCCCAGTGCCAAGGTCAAGGATGTCTCTGAGTGGTTGCAGAACATTCCGAAGCGGGAGGGTGAACAGCTAGAAATCACTGTGCACAAAGGGATGGGGTCCTGCAAATTGAGAGTGGGATATGAGGTTTAAAAAAAAGGAGGACCTCAAGGGTAGTGATCTCCAGATTATTTCCAGTGCAACACACCAGTGAGGCTAGAAATAGAAAGATAGGCCAGATGAATGCGTGGCTGGGGAGCTGGTGTAGGCGGTAGGGTTTTCAGCTCTTTGATCATTGGGATCTCTTCTGGGATGGAGGTGACCTGTACAAGAGGGACAGGCTGCACTTGAGTTACTTGAGTGCTAGTCTTACCCAGGAGGGTTTAAACTAGCTTGGCAGGGCAGTGGGACTCTGAATCAAAAAGAGGCCATTGAGAAGTCAGGGGAAAATACATTAGCCATCAAGAGCAAATTTACTATTCAGGATAGCCAGGGGCACAGTAAAGGGAAGGGAAAGACTTCGGGTTTAAAGTGCATTTATTTCACCGCACAAAGCCCAAGTGATAGGGCAGATGAGCTCAGAGCATGGATTGGCTCTGGGGACTGGGATATTATAGCCATATCAGAAACATGGCTGAAAGAAGGGCAAGACAGGCAGCTCGATGTACCAGGATACATAACTACAAGTAAGAGATGAGGGGGAGTTGCCCTTTTGATAAGGGACAAAGAAGACTTACAGCCCAGGAACAGGCCCTTCGGCCCTCCAAGCCTGTGCCGATCCAAATCCACTGTCTAAACCTATCGCCCAATTCCTAAGGATCTGTATCCCTCTGCTCCCCACCTACTCATGCATCTGTCCAGACGCACCTTAAATGAATCTACCGTGCCTGCTTCTACTACCTCTGCTGGCAACGCGTTCCAGGCACCTACCACCCTCTGTGTAAAGTACTTTCCGCATGCATCCCCCTTAAACTTTTCTCCTGTCACCTTGAACGCGTGACCCCTCGTTATTGAATCCCTCACCCTGGGAAAAAGCTTATCTCTATCAACCCTGTCTATACCCTTCATGATTTTGAAGACCTCAATCAGGTCCCCCCTCAATCTCCTTTTTTCTAATGAAAACAATCCTAACCTACTCAACCTCTCTTCATAGCTAGCACCTTCCATACCAGGCAACATCCTCGTAAACCTTCTCTGTACCCTCTCCAAACCTTCCACATCCTTTTGGTAATGTGGCGACGAGAACTGTACACAGTATTCTAATTGCGGCCGAACCAAAGTCTTGTACAATTTTAACATGACCTGCCAGCTCTTATACTCAATACCCCGTCCGATGAAGGCAAGCATACCATATGCCTTCTTGACCACTCTATCCACCTGTGCAGCCACCTTCAGGGTACAATGGACCTGAACTCCCAGATCTCTCTGCTCACCAACTTTTCCCAAGGCTCTTCCGTTTACAGTATAGTTCGCAAGGAGGACATAACAACAAGTGCTCAGAGAGAATATTCTTAAGGGGTCATCAAATGAGGCCATATGGATAGAATTTAGAAACAAGAAGGGAATGGTCACTCTGTTGGGACTGAATTATAGATCCCCAAAATGCCAGTGGGTACTAGAGGAGCAGGTGTGTTTGAAACTGCAGATATCTGTAGAAATAACAGTAATATTCGTTGGCGATTTTGATTTCCCCTCTATTGGCTGGGGCACCCACAGTGTAAAAGGCCTGGACGGGGTGGAATTTGTCAAATGTGTCCAAGAAAGTTTCCTAAACCAATACGTAGAGGGCCCTGCTCGGGAGGGTGCAACACTGGACCTCCTCTCAGGACACGAGGTTGAGCAAGTGACTGCAGTGTCATTTGGAGAGCACTTTGGGTCCAGTGATCATAACTCTCTTAGTTTTAACGCAGTTATGGAAAAAGATAGGATAGGTTCACAGGTTAAGGTGCTAAACTGGAGTAGGGCCAATTTTGGGACCATTAGGCAGGATCTAACAGCCGTCAATTGGATGAGTCTATTTGAAGGAAAAGCAATGACTAGCAAATGGGAAGACTTTAGAAGTGTGATATCTTGAGTCCAGGGAAGGGAAAAGGTGGCAGGTTTAAGAATCCCTGGCTGACAAGGGTTATAAAGGCTCTGGTCAGGAAAAAGAAAAAGAGGCATACACTGGGTTTAAGCTATTGTGCTCAAGTGAATCCCTAGATGACTACAAAACGTGTAGGAGCACACTTAAGAGGGAGTTGAGAAGAGCAAAAAGAGGGTGTGAGATAGATCTGGCAGATAAGGTTGGAGATAATTCCAAGAGGTTGTATAGCTATACTAAAGAATAAAGGGTGGCTAAAGAGAGAACAGGTCCCCTTAAAGATCAGCATAGCTGTGTATGTGTGAAGGCACAGGAGATGGGGCAAGATTTTTAATGAATATTTCTCCTCAGTGTTTACCAAGGAGAGAATCATGGATGCTAAAGAAATAAGGGAAACAAGTGAGGATGTTTTGGACTGCATATATATTGCCAGACTGGAGGTGTTTGCAGCCTTAAAGAGCATTAAGGTAGACAAATCCCCTGGGCCTAATCAAGTCCATCCTCAGATGTTGTGCGAGGCGCAGAAAGAAATTGCACAGGCCCTTAAAGAGATTTTTGCTTCATCTTTAGCCACTGGTGAAGTTCCGGAAGACTGGTTCCATTTTTGTTCCATTGTTTAAGAAAGGTAGCAAAGACAGGCCAGGGAGCCTGACATCAGTGGTAGGCAGGTTACTGGGGAATATCAACCTATATTTAGATAGTCAAGGTCTGATTAGGGATAGTCAGCATGGATTTGTGCGCAGGAAGTCATGTCTAACAAATCTTTTAGTTTTTCGAAGAGGTAACCAAGAGAATAGATGAGGGTAGGACAATGGATGTTGTCTATATGAACTTTAGTAAGGCCTCTGAAAAGATCCCACATGGCAGGCCAACCCTGAAAATTAGGTCGCATGGGATCCAGGGAGAGCTAGTTAACTGGATTCAAAATTGGCCCGATGGTAGGAAGCAGAGGGTGATGGTTGAAGGTTGTTTCTCGACAGGAGGCCTGCGACTATTGGTATGCCACAGTGCTGGGACCTTTGTTATTTGTTATCTACATAAATGATCTGGATGTGAATGCACAAGGCATGATTAGAAAATTTGCAGATGCTACAAAATTACGAGGTATCGTTGATAGCGCAGAAGGTTATCAAAAATTAGAAGGATCTTGATCAGATGGGGAAGTGGGCTGAGGATGGACAAATGCAATTCAATACAGATAGGTGTGAGGTGTTGCATTTTGGAAAGTCAAACCAAGGTATAACTTATACAATAAACAGCAAAGTCCTTAGGAGTGCTGTGGGACAGATGGACCTAAGAGTACAAGTACATAGTTCGTTGAAAGCAGCACCACAGGTGGACAGGGTGGTGAAGAAGGCATTTAGCATGCTGGCCTTCATTGGTTGAAGCAGTGAGTATAGGATGTTACGTTACAGTTATTTAAGTCATTGGTGAGGCTGCATTTGGAGTATTATGTGCAGTTTTGGTCAACACGTTATATGAAAGACATAGTTAAACTGGAAAGTGTGCAAAGAAGATTTGCGAGGATGTTGCCAGGACTAGTAGGCCTGAGTAACAGAGGGAGGCTGGCCAGGATAGGACTTTATTCCTTGGAACAGAAGAGAATGAGGAGTGACCTTATTGAGGTGTATAAAATCATGAAGGGCATAGATAGGATAAATGCATATATTCTTTTTCTCAGGGATGGGAAACTGAAATCTAGAGGGCGTAGGTTTAAGGTGAGGGGGGAAAAAGATTTAACAAGGACCTGACGGGCAACTCTGTCACACAGAGAGTGGTGTGTATATGGAATGGGTTGACAGAGAAAGTGGTGAGGCAGGTGCAATAGCAACATTCAAGAAACATTTGGATGGATACATGGATGGGAAGGATTTAGAGGGATATGGACCAAATGTGGGCAATTGGAACTAGCCAAGTGGCACCACAGTCACCATGGACCAGTTTGGGCCAAAGGGCCTTTTTCCTATGCTGTATTACTCTCTGACTGTACACTATGACACTATATAGGTTCAAGTACCACCTTTGGATAGGATGGCCGTGGAGGTGTGTCAAATTACCTTTATAAATTAAAGGTTGAACAGGTGGGACTGTTAGGTGGAAGTAGCTGTAAGAACAGCCAATAAAATCTATCCACAAAGAAGGGTGCCTTGGCTTTCTGTCTCACCAACTGGCTTAGATCCAAATTGATACAAATGGGCTGTTTTGACCTATTTGAGCATATGTAATCCTATACGTGTCTTCAATTAATTGCTTATCCTGCTTGGGAACATCATTGTTGCTCTGTGCCAGAAATCCCTCAACTAGATTCAAATTGACATCAGAAAAGAGGAAACCTACAGCAAAGATTAGCGGATGTTTGTGGGTAGCTCTCAAGGATAGCAACAAATGCCACTTTACCACTAACTACAAAGTTCAATAATTAATTATCTCTGTGGCATTCAACATTTGTGAAATATATTTTCTGTAAAATAGGTTCACTATTTCAGACAAGTAGTAACAGTTTTGTTAAAACAGTACAATTTTTAGGAGGAAATTATAAATAAAATAAGGAGTAACACATTGGGAGAAAAGAATAGAACTGATAGACTATTGAATTAGAGAGGACAACAAAACTGCAGACGCTGGAATCCAAGGTCGGCAAACAGGATGCTGGAAGAATACAGCAAGCCAGGCAGCATCTGGAGGAAAGTAGCAGTCAACGTTTCGGGTATTACCCATCTTCAGGACTGATGATGGGTAATACCCGAAACATTGACTGCTCCTTTCCTCCTAATGCTGACTGGCTCGCTGTGTTCTTCCAGCCACCTGTTTGTCTACACTAGTGAGTTGCTTGCCTAATACTTCTCTTGAATTTCCACTTGTGCAAGTGTTTTTCTCAGCACGACAAAAGGAAAATCTTAGCTGAATGCCAAGCAAATATGGATCCATTAACAGGAATTGTTTGCAATTCCACTCGAAGGAAACAACAAAAACAGCAGGTCATATCTTCCAATATACCATGTTGCCAGAATTTCAATCTGCCACTAAAACACTGGCAGTCCAATTTCTTGCACTACAAAGACGTGAAGGAATTAAAAAGTTGACTTTAAAAAAGTAAAATTATATTGTGTGTGTTGCTTCAGAACAATATCGTTTTGTTTAAAAGAAACACAGACACACAGGCTTGTGTAGTATTGGCACTGTCGGGTTAGTCAATTTCCTGAACCAATTCATTCTCAGGAAATCGGCAATGCACATTTGTGCACTCATTTAAAACACAATGAAGCAGTTCAGCATTAAATTCAGATGTTGACAGTGCTTCTCCACCATAATTCCTCCTCTGATCAATCAGTTCCTGTCTATGTTGCTAAATTAGAGCTGATAGTCTCTGAATACAGCAGCATTGGGTCCATGATGAATCGCATGCAGATTTACAGTGCGTGTGTATTCACTTCGGTTCCTTAGCAGTCAAATGACAGAACTGAAGTAGACTAGAATGGAACTATTCAATGATATATAAATTATCTGAATCTCGCACTAATCTAGTCTGCCTTTACAGGCTTTGGCCCAAGAGTTCTGGCATCAGCCCAGGACTTTTCTTGCCAACCAGACATGAATCAAATCAAGCCAACACAAATTTACCAGTCACTAACAAGACGACTAGAAAATATTTTAAATAGTGCAAACATACAATTGATATTAGCTAATGATCTTAAAGGTACAGCTTTAATCCAAATTATGGCTTCAGTGTTCTTCTTCTGTACAGTTTCCCCCAAAAGATTTAATGGAAATCACTGATTTTCAGTTCTACCAATGCTGGTCTCATTTGCAATATAATCAAAGCCTTCTTGCCTTACATCCAGTAATACACCTCAATTCAAATACTCAAATCGTCTTTAATATTTAAACAGGAGAAAGCTAGGAAAATATTTTTCCTTCTCTAAATATGGACAGCATTCTTACAAACATTAAACCTAAGCAGATCACTTAAATCCACCATATCCTTGTATTTTTTCTGTTGCAATTTGATTAATATTAACACAGTAACTTTTGATTTTGATTTTATAAAATTGAACTTTGTGACCCCATGTCAATTTTGTTTTAGAAGGAATTGTTTCTGGATCCACTTTAAAACCTGTTTTAACAAAATAAACAAAACAATGGACAGAAATGAAGTAAATAGCTTGTCTCCGAGTAAATTTGACCCACAATTCTATTAATTTCAATTTAATTTCTCTCTTCTGTGTGAACGATCCTCCTCAAACCCAAATCTATAAACGTCACTCTCAGTACCAAGTTAACAGCCATAGGCTCAGCTGCTCCTATAATATTGTTACATGGAGATTTTAAGCTGCTTTCCCCTCGGTCAAATACTTGTTATCAACTTTAGTAAGGCAATATTTTGGATTATTACATCCATACACTGTGCTCCAAATTTGAATAAAATTTCTATACTCAATTTATATTACTCAAAATTTCAAGTATTTCTACATTTCCCAGACTAATACCTGGACTGGGAGGGATGTCTTATGAGGAAACGTTAGATAGCCTAAGCTGGTATCCACTGTAGTTTATTGGACTAAGAGGCAATTTGATTGAAAAATACAAGATCTTGAAGGGTCTTGACAGGTGGTAGTAGTAGACAGGATGCTTCTTCTTATGGGATTTATTAGATTCCCCTTACACAGGATTGAGGTACTAGGTAGGTGTAGTTACAGCATGTCAAATGTGCAAGTGTTCTTTATGTATATTTATAACAGGAAAAATGAAAGAAAAGGAACTTACATTTATGAACGTAGGATATCCTAAAGCAATTCATAGCAAATGAAGTGATACTTTTCACTTCGGCCATGTATACCTTGGTCTCACAAATGACTACTTTTGTGGCATAATTACATATCTGGACATTGGTTTGAAAGCAAAAATGGTGCTCACCTATTGTACTTGGCGGGTAAAGCGTCGCCCCCAGTGCAGATGTTCCTCACTCGACTGTTGGACAAATTTGCATTGGGACGTTGGCACAGTTCCCAAGCTGAAGCAACTGCTGTGAAAGGTGGTACAAAGCTGAAAATGGGTCTCTGATTGCTACTGGTTTGCACTGATTCTGTACTGCATAGATAAATGGGTTCCTTGACAGGACCATGGGCTCCTGCTGCCTGATTGGCAGCTTTGCAGTAACCCCTGCTGACTTGCTCCTGTTTAATAACACCAGGAGTAACTAATTCAATGTAGCTCTCTTGCTCCTGCTTCACCTCCATGGGGGCAGTGGTTGTAACTGGCAAAGGGGCCCAGATATCCTCCTTTCTCTCAGTACATCTACTTTCTGGAATTGGCCAAGAAGCAGCACATTCTTCAGTTGGCTGCAAATCCACCAGACTATCCTTAAGCAGGGCAGGTTCTGAGGACAAAGGTGACAGCAAACCTGAATCATCATCTCCACAAAAGGCAGTCAGGCTCCATGGACTGCCCTGCTGCTTTTCGTCTCTCGGTGATGGGAAGAACTCAAGATCAGGCAGAAAATCCACGGAGCCACCATCATCGAGGCCACCCAAGAGATCCTCTTCACAGCCACTTGGGTACAACCCAACATCTGTGTCACTCTTTGATCTATTCCCTACATCCTGCAATTCATTCAAAGCTGCAAGGCTCTGTTCCAACTCTGACAAGTCACTGGCTGCTTGGGAAAAGGACTCTTGTTGCCCACTACCTCCATTTGTGATTCCAACTCCATCCAGTTGCTGCTTGTCACTTTTGTTGCCATCATGTGGCTGGAACTGCATCATGGGTGGCGTAGATGTCAGCATTTCACTGCCTTCCATGACACCTTCGCAGTCTCTCAGACTGCCACTCCCTTCACTTAACCGAGAAACTACGTCCCAGATTTGTTTTCCTGGTTTCATGTTTTCATCCTCGACCAAATTTGCCATCACTGAGCTGGACTCTCACAGCATGACCTGCAGCAGAGAAATGACATTTCAGGCAGACTGCTTAACATCACAAAAATAACCTGAGAAAATGAAATAAGCACCAGTTCTTAGAACCTTCAGAACACTTCAATCTTTCTCTAATCTGTTTCAAGCATACATGAAACTCAAGGGCACAATTCCACTCTACCTGTCGTGATCTGATTTGAGGCACAGAATCGATTCTCTACTGCTTTAATTAAATGTTTTTCTCTGTGAACATGACTAAGTTGTTTGCAACTTTGACTTTTCTGCAGGTGCATCATTGTTAGGTCTACAATTCCCCAAAGGCACTGTTCCTGAGAGGGTCTGCTTCCTTATTTGCATGCTACCCGTGAGCTATATCATCCACATTCAGCCAAGTTCTACATGTATACTCTACACCATAATCAACTTCTAAACTTTCATTTCTCACAGCACTATTGCAGAAATGAAATCTAAGTACACATAATAAAGTTTAAAATACATCATAAACCACTGAACATCTCTTCCCAAATGTTTTCTATCCTGTGAACAGCATGGTCCATCCACACAACATTCAAACTATACTGCGCTTTTACAAGTGGTACTCAGCAGTCAAAACAGAACGGGTGACTGGAATCATCTTGATTATCTTACTAGGCTTACCATCTGTTGTGAGGGTACAATACTGGACTGAGCCAGCAATCTCACTTAATGAGCAAGCAATCCAGATGAAGACCTTAGAATCTTATTTATTTCGGGTATCTGCTCAATACCAACTTTTTAACTATAATGAAAACAAAGTGCTGGAGGAATTCAGCAGGTCCTGCAGAACTTGTGGCAAAACAAACAGAATAAACGAGTTCAATGTGACTTATTTGTCTGCAGAGAATAGTAGTATTGGGCTCAAAACATTAACTTATTTCTCTCTCTACAAATTCTGCCAGACCTGCTGAATTCTGCCAGCATTTTTCTTTTTGTTTCAGAATTTCAGCATCCACAGCACTGCTTTTAAGTTTTTAAACTGTTGAATTACTATTTCAGTGTGTTGTTCACTTGCAATTAGAAACAATGATGTAATTAATTTAGGCTACATTCTTCCTTAATTCTCTAGGATACCCAACTCCTCAGTTACAAAATAAAAACTATGCTTTGCTTCTTTATTCTGTCTTACAATTTCATACCTATCTGACAGTTTATTTAAACATTTACTCTGTATATTGGATAATTGTAACATTTTACATCATGTATCATCTACGCAAGTAATTGCAACCCAATTCTTTTAAAATGCTCACCCATACTTCCACTTTATCTATACTTGTAGTTTCCTTACTGATGCCTGTTTCACTGATTAAATTTCCATTTTCCATCGACATTTGCATTTTCTCAAGACATTTTTGTCCCTCCAGAAGTTACTTAATCTTTATAGGCAATTGGGACCAACAACAAACAAATGCAGATAAAACACTGCTTAAAAAGACTAGTTCTCCACAGAAGCACAAACCATTTTTAAATGAAGTTCACAAGAAATCTGCAATGAATTATGTAAATTTAGTTTTAATTTAAACAATACAAATGAAAATATTGAAATGGCAAATTCTAAAATGAACAGAATAAAAAGGACCGATGCATTTTACATCAGTACCTTGCTGACCAGGGCTTCAACTGCGGGTGAGAGATAGTAGGAACTGCAGATGCTGGAGAATGCTGTGTTCATCCAGCTCTACACCTTGTTCTCTTCAATTGTGGGTGTTCACTTTTGTTAATTGTGAAGGAATATGCATACTTTCAGTCCCAAAGATCGCATTCAAAACGCGCACCGTGCATATTTTGCCGGAAGACCAGGTTCTTGCTTTGAACTGGGATCACAACAGTATTCGCTAAGCGATTTTGTATAGGCAATAATCAGGAAACATTGTCTACCGTATTAGGGAAATTTCAAAGTTTGGGGGAAATCCTCTTGCTCAAATGCTGCGAGCACGGTTCCTGGTACCTGAAGCGCTAACAGAGACGCACACATTAAACGACAAGCGAAACGAGCACAGACATTGTCAAAGTAAGGCGCGATCTAAAAGTGCCTCAAGAAAACATGTCAACACTCCAGCTGATCTGTCAGTCGGTGGGGACTGGTTAGCTCCGTGACCTGTCAATATGAACTTTTTCATTATTCTCCGAGCTGGTATGCAACTTATTTAACCGGCATGTGAATCATCTGCCTACACGCTGTCGGTGTCAGGTTTTGATCCGCAATACTTGCAGGTACTGATGGGCGATGGGCTTGTCAAAGGAAGGGGGGGCGGGGAAGACAGAGGGGCGACGCCCACCAACCCTCAATCTCCATTGGATCGAGCTCCGATGGGAGGCGGGCTTCAAGAGCCGATCGGTGTGAAAGTTGCAGTGTGTTTGTTTCTCCACCCTCTGCAACCAGCACCCACCCAGCAGCCCCACCATCCGGGGGAAAGGGAGGGTAAATAGAAGACCGCCGGGCCCGGGCTAGGGCCAAGGCCGCTCCCACCTCGATGGGCTCCGGACGAAGGCACACTCGCCTGCCGGCCGCTTCCCCTCACTTCATGAGGCCGCTCGGTCTCCGTGCTCTCCGCTCCCCACGCCTCCTTCCCGCCTGCCCATTCGCTCCTTCGCTCTCTGCCTTTCGTCCCCGATTCTAAAATGTCCGTTCAGCCGGGCACGCGGACGGGGACGAGACTGCCGCGCGGCCGCGTAAAAAGTCGGCAGGCGCGCTCCCGGCACGCAGCCAATCACCGAGCACGTCCCGACGTCAGTCCCGTGACATTCACGCGTGAGCGGTCCTGGTTTAAAGCCGATTTACAACAGTAAATAAAATTTTAAAACTAAAATGTCAGATAATTAACCTAAAAGCAACAGACGTTTGAAGTTCAGACGTTTGAAGTTCTGATTTCGCTATGAATTTGGTAGCATAAGAGATGGTGAAATAATTAAAGTTGGACACCCCAAAATTGTGACATGTCAAGCTTTGTGCTGCGGCAACACCACTTTAAGGAATGTGTCTGCCCCGGGTTTCATCAAATATATTCGCGATGTTTAACTTCCGACGCCTTCGTTTAAAATCCACCCCGCCCCGTTTACTGTAGTTTGATGCAATTTGTTATAGGTTTTCTTTGCTGGATCACTATGTCTTCCAGTTTGGGGGGGGGATGGGGGCGTTTGCGAGACGTGTACGCCCAACAGCCTAATATTTTCAGAACACAAGATCGGGTCTCCGCCGAAAAGGAGGCGGAAAAGAAAACGGGAAGCGGGGGGAGAGAGAGCGAGCGGAGAAAACAGTTCTCTTCTCTTCGCAAACAAAAAAAAATCAAAATAGTCTTGTCAATTACTCAATCTGATTGAGTTGAGGCCTCAACGTCCGAGTCACGTCAAGTAGCTCCGACCCCCTTCAGGAGGAAATGCCAACAACAATAAGATATCACTTTTTTATAAAAAGATTAAGATGCGAACCAAGCGGGTGCGTGCAACAGTTTGGTGTCGGGTGAGCTGTCAACGCCGCCGTTTCTGATTTACTTCGCAACGTTTCGCGTGATAATGATTTCCAACTTACGTCCAGAAACATTCGGTGCTACTATTCGCAATACAAAATCCTCAGCGAGGGCAATGTAAGAACCAGCAGTGTCTGAGAATCAATCCTTTGCCGCGGGATCCCGAAACGTCTTAGGCAGCAGGCGCTGTCTGAAGTTGTGTGGAAGAGTGTCTCTCTCTGCGCATTCAGCCACCGAGCAGCCCTGGACAGTAGGTGGAGCAATCAGCCAAATTTGCTGCAAATCATCTTGTAAACCTTACTGCAACATGTCACTTTCCAATCTCTTGAAAAAATAAAATTACTTTCTGCCCTCTTCACACTGTTGCACTTGCCCAACATTCAGAAACTCATCAGCACAATATTCTCTTTTCTTTCAGCTTGCTGATGGATTATTGTGACCAGTCCGTCTCAACGTAAAAACGAGTTGCGTCAGAAAATGCGCTCATTTCCTTGCCTGTTGCTACTAGTCCCACGTTTAATTTGTCTTTCTGCCGATCTTTATAAGGGATGTGTCGCCTTCTGGCTCCTTTTCAACTCTCCTTGTTTGACGACGGTGCAAAATAGACTCATCAATGACTACAAGGACCATTCGAAGGGCCTTCGGTGCCCATTTTAATTTCCCTTTCAACTCTCCCCGCTTGAACTACCTGCTGGAGTCCTGCATCCCTTTACTGCACTTGTCAGTCATTTCAACCTTGAATTCAATGATCTCGATCCAATTCCCTTCGAGGCAGTTGACTTGAGATCAGAGGCACCATCACACCCAACGTCAACAAGTTTCTGTTTTACCCTAGCCTTCTTGCGTTTCTAATTATTCCTTCAAAGAATCTCTGTTTTTCAAATATCAGCTAAAACATCGACTTAGAATGGGTAAAGAAACTGATTTGCTTGTGTAATTTGTCTGTATCACTCCTTTGTGTATTCATGACAAAAATGGATGCTGGCCATTTGGCCCAGTCTATGTGTACTTTCCACATGTGCAAAACGTGCCTGTCAAGTTCCAACATAACCGTTACTTCAAACACTTATCCAACTTATTTTAAATGTTAACATAATCTCTGGTATACCTCCATTGCACAGCATCACAAACCTCTGTTCCTCATTCCTTCTCCTATTATCTCATGGTTTCAACAATGGGACAAGTTTATTTCTATTTAACTGTTCCCATTTCTTTAATCAATTTCAACATCTCTACATCTCATGCCCTGATTCCATCTGTTCTAGAAAAGTTGGAAACATTTTGTAAAATTTTCTTTGTACTTCCTTCTACTGGGTAGCATGATAATAATTCTTACTGCTGTCGGTTGTGGCTTAGTAAGTAACATATTTAACTGTGAATCAGCATTTGAGTATTGCCGCAAAAACTTGAGCATGAGATGTGGCACTCTGTTGCAGTGATAGAAACTGCTCGACCGAGATTGTGCCCATCTTTTAAGCGAAATATTTAACTGAGGTCTTCTGCCTTCACAAGTAGATGTAAAGTATTCCATTCCATTTCATTTGAGAACAAAGTATTTCTCCTCAGTTTCTTGTCCAATATTTAGTTATTGTCAGCATCACTGGAATTGAATACCTAACCATGACCATATTGCTGCATATGAACCAGTGTGCAATTTAGCTGTTTTTACTTTAACTGAAGACTCTTCATACTCTCATTTCATTTAAATGTCCTTACTCATTCTCATTTCTATCATGTCCATAGGTTTCATGTGTTTTTTTTTCAATTTTAGTTTGTTTTTCACCTCTATTTATATATAGAATTGTGAAACATGCATTGTCTCCAATAAAATGGTTTCAATATTTTCTAATGAACCTGTTTAGAGATGTTATATTTCATGGTCACTGCATCAAGGGTGCTGATCTACATGTAATTTATCCAGCTACTCACAGCCAGCTGATTTGATTATTTTGTCTGTTTAAACTGTGACTTTGAACATTAAAAATTCAGTTGCTGAGAAGAGTGTGAGTGAAGAAAAACATTTAGAAAGCATTTTGAGCAATTTGTTGGAACACAGTCGGTCAGGTTACACATTCAAACAATCTTTGTCACACAATATAATATTCACAGAGTCACAAAAGTGTCATGATGCCAAAGGAGGCCTCTTGGCACATTGTGTCTATACTGGTTTGAAAAATGAGCACCATTACCTTGTGCCAATCTCCTGCTTTGTCCTCATACCTTACAAATTATTTTTATCCAATGCCCTCTTGAATGCCTCAATCAAACCAGTCTCCATCGCATGTCTGGGCAGTTCATTGCAGACCCTAACTACTTGCTGAGTACCTACTTTACCCTTGCTTTATTTGCAGACCATTTTAAATCCATACCGTCTTGTTCTCGTTCCTTTTACAAATGGGAACAGTTTCTCCCGATCTACTGTATCTAGCCCACTCATGATTTTGAAAGTATCTATCAGATCTTCTCTTAGCTTACTTCTCTCCATGGAGAACAATTGCATCTTCTTCAACCTATCCTCATAAACTGAAGTTCCTTACCTCTGGAAACATTATGTAAACTGTTACTGCACTCTCCCCAATGTGTTCACATGCTTCCTATAAAGTGACACCTGGACCTGTACACAGTACTCCAGGTGAGGCCTAACAAGTGTCTTATGCAAGTTCAACATCACCTCCTTGCTCTTGTATTCTGATGTGCCTAAAAATAAAGCTGAGGATTCTGTATGCTTTGTGAACTATTTTCTCTACCTGACTTGTCACTTACAACGATCAATGTACATATGCATTCAGGTCCATCTGCTCCTGCACCCATCTTAGAATTGTATTCCCTATTTTACATTGTATTTTAATGTTATTCTTACCAAAACTTATCACTTAACACTTCTCTGGATTGATCTGAAATTCTCTGAAATTCATCTGCCACTTATCTGTCCAGTCCATCAACTGGTCCATGTTCATCTGGAATTCTACACTAACCTTTTGACAGCTTACAATTCTTCCAAGTTTTATGTTATCTGCAAACTTTGAAAGTGTGAAAGTGCCTCCTGCACATCAAGATCTAAATCAATAATATACATCATGAAACACAAGGCTCCTAATGCCAACCACTACTGGAAATCATGTCTCACTAAATTGATTGAGTTTTTTGAAGAGGTGACAAAGAAGATTGATGAAAGCAGAGATGTAGATGTTGTCTGTATGGACTTCAGTAAAGCATTTGTCAAGGTTCCACATGGTGGACTGGTTAGTAAGGTTAGATCATGTGAGATCCAGGAGGAACTCGCCAATTGGACATAAAATTGGCTTGAAGGTAGGAGATGGAGGGTAGTGGTGGAGGGCTATTTTTCATACTAGAGGCTTGTGACCAGCAGTTTGCCACAAGGATCAGTGCTGGGTCTACTGATTTTCATCACTTATATAAATGATTTGGATGGGAATATTGGAGGTATGGTTAGTAAGTTTGCAGATGACACCAAAATAGGTGGTGTAGTGGACAGCGAAGAAGATTATTTTAGAATACAACAGGACATTGATCAGATGGGCCAATGGGCTGAGGAATAGCAGATGGCATTTAATTTAGCTAAATGTGAGGCTTGCATTTTGGTAAGGCAACACAGTTAATGATAGGGCCCTGCAGAGTGTTGCCAAACAAAGAGTCCTTTGGGATGTAGGTGTATAGATCCTTGAAAGTGAAGTTGCAGGTGGACAGGGTGATGAAGAAGTCATTTGGCACACTTGCCTTCATAGAACATAGAACAGTACAGCACAGTACAGGCCCTTCGGCCCACGATGTTGTGCCGAACTTTTACCCTAATCCTAAAGTCTATCTAACTCCACCCCTGCCTTATACTATCATCCATATGCCTATCTATAACCACTTAAATGCCCCTAAGTAGGCCGACTCCACTACCCTCTCCGGCAATGCATTCCACGTCCCTACCACTCTCTGAGTAAAGAACCTACCTCTGACATCTCCCCTATATCTACCTCCACTCACTTTAAAACTATGCCCCCTTGTAATAGCTACCTCCACGCTAGGAAAAATTGTCTGGCTGTCTACTCTAGAGACTATGGCTCATTGGCCATAACATTAAGTACAGGAGTTGGATGTCATGTTGCAGCTGTACTGGACATTGGTGAAGTCACTTTTGGAATACTGCATACATTTCTGGTCACTCTGCTATATGAAGGATGTTGTTTAACTTGAGAGGGTGCAAAAAAGATTTAAAAGGATGTTGCTGGGTCTGGAGCATTTGAGACATAGGGAGAGGTTGAACAGGCTGGGGTTGTTGTAACCTGGAACATTGGATACTGAGGGATGAAGTTATAGAGGTTTATAAAATCATGAGGGGCATGGATGGGGTGAATAGTCAAGGTCTTTTGCCTGGGATTCTGGGAGTCCAAAACAAGAGGGCAAAGGTTTAAAGTGAAAGGGATAGATTTAAAAAGGATCTGAAAGGTAATGTTTTCGCACAGAGTGTGGTGCGTGAACGGAACGAGCTGCAGACAAAGTGGTGGAGCTGGGTACAATTTCAACGTTTAAAAGGCATCTGGATGGGTATATGAATAGGAAGGGATAGAGGGATATGATTCAAATGTTGGCAAATGGGACTAGGTCAGATTGGGATGTCTGGCAGGCAAGGAGGAATTAGACCAAAGAGTCTGCTTCCGTGCTGTTATGACTCTATAACTCCAGCATAACCATTCCTTTTGCCTGAAAAATATCCATTAACCATTACTCTCTGTTTCCTATCACTCACCAGTTTTGCATCTATGTTCACATTTATTTTATGAGCTGTAACTTTTTTCACTCATCTATTGTATGGAACTATGTCAAACCCCTCCTGAATGTCCATGTATGCAACAGGAGCAGTGTAACCCTCATTGAGCCTTTTTGATACCTCTACAAAATTCTAGAAAGTCAGCTAAACGTGATTTCACCTTTAGAAATCCATGCTGACTCGTACTAATCAACTCACCTTTTCCTTGTAACTTCCAATTGTACCCCGAATAATTGTCTCTTGAAGCTTCCCCACCATAGAAGTTAAACTGACTGGTCTGTAATTCCTGGCTTATTCTAACAACCTTTCTTGAACAAGGCCATAATGTTTGCAATTTTCCAGTCTTATGGCACGTACCCTAAGTGTGAGGAAAACTGTATGATTGTGGCCAGTTCCCATGCATTTTCCACTCTTCAAGATCCTTGGATGCATCTCATTTGGTGCAGGTGCCTTTTTAACTTTGAAAATATTTACGATAGTGCCATAAACACTACTGTCAGAAAAGTACTGAGAGAAAATGCAGTAAATATTTAAACTGAACTGCAGGAACTGCAGGAGATTTAAAAGTCCTGAATAAAATTTTCATTACATGCTGCTCCCCTCCCTTACATAGATGTATTTAATTTGGTTGGTTTTAGTAATTAGATTGGAGGCATTAGAAGAATAACATGAAGGGACAAGGAACAAGTTCATTATAATGTCTTTTTGATCAGATGCTAAGATTTCAACAGTATCTGTGAATATGACTGCACAAGATTGTTAATTGATTTTTCACAGGTCCCTTGGCCTCCCTATTCCTCTTGCACTGAATCTGCCACAATCTTTTCCTCAACCATGGACTTTTCCCATTGTGGTAAATGGTGTGGTAAATGTGGCTGACGCATTTCCTGCACTTCTGTCCTCACCCTTTCCTCTCTCTCCCAGAACTCCCTTTTCACCTTCCCAGCCTCAACATTCCAAGGGTTATCCTCTGCCATTTTTTGCACCTGCAATATGTTGCCACTGCCAAACACACTTTCTTCTCCCCTCCCAGTATTCCAAACAGATTATTTCCACCACAACATCCTGATCCATTCCTTAATCACGTTAGATACATTGTTGTTTCCCACTGCACCTTCCCACAGTTACAGAAGGTAACATCTACCTTTTCACTGGTCTCCTCATTGTCCAACGTCCCAAACATTTCTTTTACACGAGGCTGCAATTTAATTATACTTAAGGTGTTCACTGCTCAGTATGATCTCCTTTACATAGGGCAGACTAACCACAGATTGAATGACACTTTGCGTAATGCCTTTGCCCAGCCTGCCAGCAGAATTGACTATCCAGTTGCTTTCCATTTCAATTCATGCTTTCTCACTCACATTTTTGTGCACACCTTGCTGCAGTGTTCAATTGAATCTCAACACAAGCTCAAAGAGCAACACCTCATCTTGAAATTAGGCACTTTACCAGAATTCCCAACTCAAAACTGAGTTCAGAAATTTCAGTTTGTATTTTGTTCTTCATTGCTTTGCATTCAGACACAACTGTTCATTATTCTGACATTTACACTCACTCTGGACAAATAATTTGTCTCTTTACCACAACCTTACCATTCCCTTGACATTTTATTTGTTGACATTTTTGTCTGTAATCTTTCCCGCTCTCTACCTTACCCCAGATCTTCCCTGTTATTATTCAATCCGTCCCCCTTTCAAGAGCATAAAACCCATCAAATTTCAGCCTGAATTCAGTTCTAAAGATGATAGCCAACTCAACTGTTTCCCTCCTCACAGGTGTTGCTCAATCTCTTGAGTATTCCCAGCACCTTGATTTCATTATAATTTGGTTGGAATTTGTAAAAATTCTGAATATGTTCATGACAGACTATTTATGCATTAAATTTCAAGCATAGTACTGCAGAATTCTGTGTCACGTTTTAAGAAATAATGGAATTATTTGGAATATACAAAATCCCCCACCAATTAAAACTATTTATTTCATAGAGGATCCGAAATATTTGAAGGCCTTGAAGGACCTTTAAAAGTGTCCAAGTCTGAACTCTTTGTGAGACAGTTAAAGTCTAAGCATCATCAGATGTTTCACAGAATCCCTACACAGTGTGGAAGCAGGCCATCAAGTCCACACTGACCCACCGAAGAACATCCCAACCAATCCCTATAACCCTGCATTTCCCATGGCTTATCCACATAACCTTCACATCCCTGGACAATCTAGCATAGCCAATCCACCTAACCTGTGCATCTTTAGACTGTGGGAGGAAACCAGAGCACCCGGAGGAAACCCCTGCAGACATGGGGAGAATGTGCAAACAGCTGCTTGAGAGTAGGAATGAACCCA
Source organism: Ginglymostoma cirratum (assembly GCA_024137785.1). Lineage (NCBI taxonomy): Eukaryota > Metazoa > Chordata > Chondrichthyes > Orectolobiformes > Ginglymostomatidae > Ginglymostoma > Ginglymostoma cirratum. The sequence goes on from JAHRHZ010000289.1 coordinate 19,667,944, forward strand.
GATCCCTAGTGCTGCGAGGTAGCAGCTCGAGCCACCGTTTAATAAACAGCATTTAAATTTTAGTCTTTTAATGGTCCACAGAATCCTGAACTTCCAACTCATAATTACCAACTCTCTTCCAGTGTTCAGGGTGAAAAATGGGATGGAATTGGAACTATACCCACATTGTACCTAAACATGGTTCTAAACAATTTGGGACAAATAGCAGGGAAAATTATAATTTTAAAATTTTGTTTATTACATTTATTAACTTTAGAGATAGAAAATAAAGTGAGGACTGAGGACAGTCTGATGTAAAGGAAAATATTTGTAAATTGTACTTAGATAGAATAGAATAGAATAGCCTTTATTGTCACATATACTCAATGAGTATAGTGAAAATTTATACATTGCCAATTACAGTGCCAACTTAGATTTGAAAGTAGCTATGCATAGCTTCTTTTGTTACAAGATTTAGACAATACAGAAAATAAAAAGTCCAGTATCACAAAAATAAAAGTTTAGCAGAGCAGACCATGCTGGAACCTAGCTTCCAGTCTGCATGAGGCCCTGGCTCCACACTGCATCAGGGTCACATCACACCGGGAGGCAGCTGCAGGAGGCCAGGAGGTCTCCAAGCCACGCTGGGAGGCCCATATGGGAGGAGACAGCTGCAGGAGTTCGCTGTGCCATGCTAGGAGGCCCCCACGAGTTAAAAAACTTGCAGCAAGGATAGCCAATAAAGGAAATATGATGCAGCGATTTTCTAAATGTTTTTCACTTGGTTTTATTTTCCTGCTGGCACTTGGGTTCTAAATAGTTTTTGTGCCAGTTGTAAACATTTTTGCTCCTAGAAACATTATAGTCTATGAGATTCCACAGGGTTGGTGCCATCTGCTACATAAAAACCTGCAAACATGTAGATCATGGGTGCCAATTCTCATAAAGTGAAGATTATGTTTCAGGGAACTGACATCTATTAGATGCTGTTGAATATTGGGTCCCTTAAAAACTGAATTTTCCTAGTAGTTACTGTATGGCATAAGATTTCATTTAAAAGTGAATACAGAGTACATAACTTTCCAAAATTCTAGCATATGAAAACAAAGGAAAGAATCATGAAAAACACAGAGGACATAATGCCCATTGAACTAATGTCAACAATTTATCTTGCACCAAACACACCCCACTTATCAGTGTATTGTTTTAAAAAGGTGAGAAGGTTTTATTCTTAGAAGGAATGAAAACAGACCGACAGATGAAAACAGGCAAGGGATCAATGATCATCCAACATCACAAGTGGCTGTCCCGTAGCATTGGACAAAAGGGTTCAGAATTAATTAACAATGTGTAAGCTACCTACCCCTAGAAATATGATATAACAAGGGCTAAGGGCAGAGGGGAGTTCTCAGAGACCTTGCAGGCAGAAGTTCTTATCAAGTGGTGTCCAGAATGCAGTCTTCATTGAACTATAATTCCACATAAATGGAAAATGGACCAGAAAAGAGTAGGAAGACTGAGGGATGAGTTCCCTAACACCTTGACTAGAGAGCAGGATCTGGTCCCCGCCATTTTAACAACACGAAACATTACATACCAACGGCTTGTTTGTTCTCTGGTATCAATGAACTATCCCCAGTTGTCAGGTTGTATACTTTCTTTGTCTAATGGATCATGTCTAAACTGCTGCTTCTTAACAGACTCAATAAACTATCAGAAAATTTGTTGCAAATTGTTAACTGCCTACATTAGGTAACTGTGATCCCGAACCTCTAAAATCAACAATGCTATATAAGTACAAGTTATAGTTGGGAAAAGAACATCAGGATCTGTTAGTATTAGAGATATGAGATAATGGGCCACTGATTAAAGCTTTCTAATTGTCCTTTGTATGTCCGTGATGCACAGCTAGCTAGCCCATGAAGATGTAAATGAACTGGACCTTGGTGGAGAATCCTGTGCTTGTTGAGTGGAAGTGAGAAATTTTGTAATTATGTTTGGGTTGCTGGTGCTAGGAAGAGGAAGAAGAAGCAGGAAAAAAATACTAGTGTTTGTAATTTTCCTGCTGCTGAGGGCAGATAGTATTGGGATCTCATGACTAGTATCTGTCTCACAGCACAAACACTGCCATGGTTAAACCATAAAGAGTGGAAACATTGTGGCTATGTCGTCGGTGAGTATGCACAAATGGTATGCTTTGGGAAAGTGTTTTCTGCCTAGAGGTGGCACGAGATTAAATGTCGCTCAGATGATTGTAAGCTTGTTTTAGCCCACTCTCCTCTGGTTCACAGCTGCACCAAGTTTAAAGGAAAAGCTAGTTATTTGCACATGCACTAATTTAAGCAGTCCATAGCACATGTGTGTTATGGTGTCAATAAACATGGTCAAGGAAACTAGGGTGGCAGAGGAGTTGAATAAACATATTGCATCAGTCTTCACAAGAGATAATAATACACCAATAGCATTCCAAATTCACTAAATGATCAAATAACCCAGAAAATAAATACAATTGCTATCACTAAAGAAACTGATGGGGATGAAGGTCCCCTGGACGTGATAGGATGTGTCTGGGATATTAAAAGAGATAGTGGATGCACTGATAAAAAGATCTTCCAAGAATCCTTAGATTCTGAAAACATAGTCTGAGAAGATTGGAAAACTGCCAACACTCTTACTTAAAAAGACGAAACAAAATACAAGTAACTGTTGGACAGTTAGCTGAACGTCTGCTATTGGGAAAATGTTACAGTCTTTTATAAAGGATGTAAAAGGAGAACATTTATAAATACATAATATGATAAAGCAGAGTCTGTGTGGCTTTCTGAAGGAGAAATCAGCCTCTCAGTACTGCAACCCTTAGGTCTCTGAAGTGGAGAATGTATCAAAACCTTCACACCCAGAGGTGAATACTGTTAACTGAATTGCAACTAAATAAACATTATTGATCCAACTTTGGAAATTAAGCATATCAAACATGTGCAGATCTAAGTTCACAGAGTCACAATTCTGATGAAAATTTTCAAAATGAAAATCATGCCTGACAAATATATTAGAACTCGTTGAGGAATTAACAAGCAGGGTAGGTAAAGGGGAAGCAGTGGGTGCCAAACAATTAGATTTTGAGAAGGTATTTGATAATATAACATATGTTAGGCTGCTTAATAAGGTAAGAGAGTTGGAGGTAGTATATTAGCCTGGATAGAGTATTGGTTAACCAATAAAAGACATTTAATGAAGGGTCTAGGCCCGAAACGTCAAGCTTTCCTGCTCCTATGATGCTGCTTGGCCTGCTGTGTTCATCCAGCTCCACACCTTGTTATCTTGCATTCTCCAGCATCTGCAATACCTTTTACTTTTGGGATAAGGGGATCATTTTCAGGATGGCAACCATAACTAACAGTGTACCACAGGGATCAGTGCTGGAACCACAACTTTTAATTATATACTAATGACTTGGATGATGGGAGTGAATGCCCTATAGGCCAAGTTTGCAAGTGGCACAAAAATAGGTGGAAAGGCAAGAAGTGTGGATGACACAGTCTATGGAGGGATACAGGCAGGTTAAGTGAGTAGGTAAAAAGTTTGGCAGATTGAATATAATGTGGGAAAATGTGAGGTTATGAAAATGAGAAGGAATAAAAGCAGAGCTGAATGTTATTTAAATGGAGAAAAATTGCAGAAAGCTATAGCACAGAGGGATTTAGTAGCTCTCATGCACAAATGTCAAAAGCTAGCATACAAGTTCAGCAGGTAATAGGGTAGGCAGATGGAATTTGGCCTTTATATCAAAGGGAATAGAGTATGAAAGTAAATAAGTCTTGCTAAATCTATATATTGCAGTAGTCAGACCACAGCTTAATTACTGCGCATAGTTTTGTTCCCGTTATTGAAGGAAAGATATGGTGGCATTGGAGTCAGTCCAGAAGAGGTTCATTCAGCTAATCCTGGGTATGGAGGAACCTACTTACAAGGAGAGATTGGGTAGGTTGGGCCTCTATTCATCGGAGTTTAGAAAAATGAGAGGAGACCTTATTGAAGCATATAAGACTGACACACCATAAGACAAAGGAGCAGAAATTAGGCCATTCAGCCCATTGAGTCTGCTCCGCCATTCAATCATGGCTGATAAGTTCCTCAACCCCATTCTCCTGCTTTCTCCCCATAACCCTTGCTCCCCTTAATAATCAAGAACCTATCTATCTCAGTCTTAAATGTACTCAATGACCTGACCTCCACAGCTTTCTGTGGCAGTGAATTCCATAGACAGGTTAGATACAGAAAGGTTGTGGGAGACTGTAGGACCAGAGGGCATAGTCTCAGAATATAGGTTGCCCTTTTTAGGTAGAGATAAGGGGGAATTTATTCTCTCAAAGGTTAGTGAATTTGCAGAAATCTTCACCATAGAAGACCAGAGGCTGTGTCATTAAGTACATTGAAGGGTAAAATACACAGCTTTTTCAATCTGTAAAGGAATCAACAGTTATGGCAAAAAGGCAGGAATGTGTAGTTGAGGATTATAAGATCAGTCTGAATGATAAAGCAGACTAATTGAGCTGAATGACCTGCTTCTGCTCCTATGTCTTACAGTCTTATAGATTGTTTCCTCTTGTGGAGAGTTGAGGATCAGAGGGCATAATCTCAGAGTAAGGATTAATCAATTTCAGACCTGAGATAAGGAGGAATTTGAAATGCTTTTCTGAGTGTAATGAATCTGCGGAATTCTTTGCTGTAGAGAGTTATGCAGGCTGGGTTGTTAAGTATATTCAAGGTTGCGATACAGATGTCTAATCATTCAAGAGAAAAGGCAGGAAAGTAGTGTTGAGGATTATCAGATCAACTATGATCTCATTGAATTACAGAGCAGACTTGATGGGCTTTCTTCTGCTCTTTTGTCTTATGGTCTTATCTTTGTATATCCTCCAGATCCATTGTTGCTGATTCCACAGAAAAAATCTCCAACAGATTCCACAGCCTGGAAGCAGCAGCATCTATTTACTATTCCTGAGCTGTTATCTCCACCTCCAATAAAAGTACATTAAAACAGCAGCTGTGATAGTTCAGCACTCTCTCAGTACTGCAACCCTTAGGTCTCTGAAGTAGACAATGTACCAAAACCTTCTCACTCAGAGGTGAATACTGTTAACTGAATTGCAACTAAATGAGCATTACTGATTCAACTTGGGAAATTAAGCATATCACACATGTGCAGATCTAAGTTCACAGAGTCACAATTCTGGGAAAAGTTTTTAAAATTAAAGATGATATATTCTCACTTTAAAAAAGACTGTGTTACAGCACACGTTGCAGCACTGTAAACGTTGAAAAAGCTCATCACATTATTACCTACAGGAGTACTTGTTCTTTTGTTAATATAATAAGATTCAGATGAAGACCGTATCCTAGGAAGTAGGCTTAATATACAATAGATAGATTTTTTTATTAAATATGCCTATGTTTAGTTTAGAACCTGAAGAGATAAAGGGATAATCCAATGGTGGATAATTGTCAGTGAAGGTTCAGTATTGCTGAGTCAAAATCCTGGAATTCCCTCCCTAATGGCATTTTGGATCAACCTACAGCATTTGGACTGCAGTGGTTCAAAAAGGCAGCTCACCACCACTTTCTCAACAGCATCTAGGGACGGGCAATAAATGCTGGCTAGCCGACAATGCCGATGTCCCAGGAATGAATAAAAAAAATTCCTGTTTTCTGTAAGTAAAATGAAAACATTTCACAACTTGCTAAAAATTCCTGTGTTCTTTGACAGTTTCACTGAATGAATCCCTGCTGCCTGTGGCTTTAAGGATCATTCTGTTGTCTTAAACATCTCTCCTGAATGAATCCTGCAGTCTCTGGCATTAAAGGCAGTTCTGTTCTCTTCAGGCTTTGCCAAATGAATCTCTCTCTTTGCAACTCTGTAAGATGAATCACACACTCATTAATAGATTTTCTCAATGATTTGCACTGACTCCAGTGCTACTAATAATTTCTGTCACCTTATGTTTTTGTTTATGGATGAGTCCCAAATTTTTTCTGTTCTTACAGTAGTGTAAATTATGGATTTCGCACTTCTGCAGCTTCAGTAGTATCCTAGCTTTCTTCTTCCATTAGACACTGCCCTGCCTAGGCTTCTATCTTGCCCCTTTATCATTTTACTTCTGGCTTTTTAATGTCCCCAGGTCTGCAATCTAACTTTTAATTGCTTCTGTGACTCTTGATCTCCCCTGTTGTAATTGTACCTCGTGGGTATTGCTTGCTAGACTGGCAATACTTGATCTGAGTTATTAGTATGTTGTTTACTTGTAGCTTTTCCAGTGGCAGCTATGTCATTTTCTAAAGCTATTGCCTTCCCCACCAGAGATTTCAAACTTTATTCTTGGAGCTTCCGAGATCGGCTGAACTGACCGGCTGAACATCAATTCAGCATTGCTCCCACAGACCACCAGCACCTGACCCAATCTGTAACTGCCTAGGAGTGGCTAGTCTTCCAGATCCATGGAGTTCCTCACTCACACTCACTGCTCCCCATGACTTACCAGGTCTGAAATGTTTTTTATAAACAGTTAAAAATTCTGCCTTGTAGAATCTTGCAATGATTTTCTCTTTTGCAGTTTGTTGAATGTTCAACTTTTCCAGCTGTTGACTGTCTGTAATGGTAACTCTCTTAATGCTGCATCAGAAGATTCCTTCAAAACGCATCCAAAGCCACAGCACAGCTTACTTTGCTTTACCATGGACCATCGCTGCGATCTCCTTGGTGAAAGAGGCATCAGGTAGATTTGTTGCCACTATCTTTTTTTTAAGGTTTGGCTTTAAAGGACTAACTGTTCTATTGTGGTCGAGGAAAATCATTTGGTAAACTAATGAGGCGAGGCTCTTGTCTTAAACATACAATGTTTATTGTATGCTAGCAATCAGGTATAAGTTATAGTTGGGGTTACCATGAAGGTCGAAACTTCTCACCCTTGCCCCTTACCTGAGGTGTGGTGACCCCTAAGCTAAACTCACCAGCAGTTGCCTCTCTCTAATGAGAGCAGCCCTGTGGTCATCTGGGACAATGGTAACTTTCCTACAAATTATGCTGGGTACATTGTTACTAAATCTGTAAGGGAGGCCTAAATGGTAGGTCTAGCTCCTTTGAGCTCCAAAGCTTTTCCCATTTCTAAGTCTGTATGGCATCATCGTTTGGGTGATGCTTAATGCACTCCTCAGCATTAACCCATTAAAAACCTAAAAACTTATACAGCAGCTGTGGAGATCAGTGGCCAATTCTTACATTTTTGCTTATTTATTTTTATCAGAAGAATTAGTGAGTGAATGCTCTGCTTTGTTGATTTCACCTTTAATGTAACAAATCTCATGTAGTACCTCAGCAGGTAACATAACTGAACTTAAATCAATTTGTAGCAGCTGCTAATTTTCTTAGAGTGTGACAGATATTAAATAAACTAAAGGAATGAGAAATGAGTTGGAAACTGGTCAACTAATATTTAATGTATTAGTCTTTAATAAAATCACCATTTTTAAAATTTACCACCAACAGTTACAAGACATTAAGTGGAAACGTATAGGGGTTTGAGTGCCAAGAGCTATGGCGAGACATGTGACAGAATTGGGTGAAAAGTGCAGTGAGGCCCATCTTGATATTGACATCATCTCACATCAACTTTTATGCTCTTCACAAGTGACATGGTGAGATTAATTCCAGGCAACCGTAAAATGCCAATTCACAGGGACTAACAGTTGTTAAATTGCCTTGTTAACAACACAATTCAACTCATTAATATTCAGACTCACATCTCAACAAACTCACCAAAGAAGCTAGATGTCTGGAAAACTTGGCAAGGAAACCAGAGTGAGCACCTCTGTTCTGACGATGGGTCACTGGACCCGAAGTATTAACTCTGTTTTTTTCCATCACAGATGCTGCCAGACCTGCTGAGCTTTTCCAGCAACTTTGTTTTTGGTCCTGAGCACATGGTGGATTCAGCTTGCTGCTTGCTCCAAATGTTGGAAACCACTTAGATTTCAGAGTGGCCCATGGGCACTGGCCACATGCACCCTATGACCTCAGACATAGGTATCTGACATTGCCAATCTCTGAGAACCCTTCTGGCACATCTCTAATTTACTTCCAGGACAGTTCTGCACTTCAGTACTGAACCTCAAGCTGACCTGCAACTATCATTATAATGCTGCAGCAAGGACACTGTGCACTCAGGGACACATACCCACATCATGGAAAGGACCAGGCTGCATTTCTCAGCTATAGTGGGAACTGCAGATGCTGGAGAATCTGAGATAACAAGGTGTAGGGCTGGGTGAAC
>JAHRHZ010000289.1:19681249-19710234 GCA_024137785.1 Ginglymostoma cirratum
AGCAGGAAAGCTTGACGTTTCGGGCCTAGGCTTTCCTGCTCCTCTGATGCTGCTTGGCCTGCTGTGTTCATCCAGCCCCACACCTTATTATCTTGGATTCGCCAGCATCTGCAGTACCTTTTATCTCTAATATTCTGGGGACCTGGATTTGAATCTCACAGTAGCAGATTGTAGAGTTTGAATTCGCTGTTTAAATAAAAACTGGAATTTTAAGTCTAATTAGATCATCATTAAAAGCGATCTGGTGCACTAGTGTAGACCTATCTTGCTTGGATTACACCTGACTCCAGGAAAACAGTAATGTGGCTGACTCTTAACCACCCTGTGGAATGGCCTAGCAAACCATTCAGTTGCATCAACTGTTGCATGTCGTAAGGGAATCAATAAAAATGAAAAACAAACATGACCTCAACAGCATCAATCTGCCTACTCCAGACTTATTGGTCTAAGTCAATATTGGCAGGGGTGATCACTGCACAGCTTTGTGGAGATGAAGGACTTGCACATTCTTCACACTGAAAATATCCTCCATTGTGTTGTGTGACCATGCCACTGTATAAATAGGATAGACTTCAATCAAAGCAGCAACTCAAGACGAGGCATCCATGAGGCAGTGTCAGCCAATGGCAGCAGCATAATTGTACTCCAACAAAATCTCTAACCTCATGGTCCACAATATCACCCACTCTACTAGTAACAACAAACTAGGGTATCACTGATAATCAAATGAAGAGTTGAGGAGGGCATGCCAGAAGTGGCACTCAAGCATAGCTAAAAATTAAATGTCAATTTGATGAAGCTTCAAAACAGAACAATTTGCATACCAAATAGCATAAGTGTCAAATGATAGACTGAACTAAGCAACAAATAGAACATAGAACTGTACAGCACAGGAATGAGCCCTTTGGGCCACGATGCTGTGCCAAACATGACGCCAAATTAAACTAATCCCTTCTGCCTGATCTTGGTCCATTTCCCTCCATTCCTTGCATATTCATGCATTTACCTAGAAGTGTCTTAAATGCTGCTATCATATCTGCCTCCATCACCAGCCCTGAAAGCATGTTCCAGAATCCTACCACTCTCTGTGTAAAAAACTTGCCCCTCACATCTCCTTTAAACTTTCCCTCTCACCTTAAATGTATGCCCCCTAGTTTTAGATATTTCAACTCTATTTCTGCATCTCACAATTTTATAGACTTCTATCAGCTCTCGCCTCTGCCTCCACCGCTCCAGAGAAAACAGCCTGAGTTTTTCTAGCCTCTCCTTACAGCTCATACCCTCTAATCCAGGCAACATTCTGGTAAACCTCTTCTACACCCTGTCCAAAGCCTCCACGTCCTTCCTGCAATGTGGCGACTAGACTTGAACACAGTACTCTAAGTGTGGCCTAACCAAAGTCTTATAAAGCTACAACATGACATTCTGACTCTTGTACTCAATTCATAGATTATTTCATAGAATCCCTACAGTGTGGAAACAGGCTCTTGAGCCCAACAAGTCCACAGCGACCCACAGAGCATCCCATCTAGATCCATCCCCCTATAACCCACCTAATCTACACTTCCCTGAACACTACAGGCAATTTTTTAGCCTGACCAATAAAGGCAAGCATGCTATACACCTTCATTATCACCCTATCTACCTGCATGGCCACTTTCTGGGAGGTATGGATTTGAACCCAAGATGCTGTACAGCCATTAGCTGTATACTTGTCCTTAACATTTGATCTCCCAAAGTGCAGCACCTCACACTTAACATGGACTAAACTCCATCTGCCATTTCTCCACCCATATTTGTGACTGATATATATCCCGGTGCATCCTTTGACAACCTTCTACACTATTGTCTGCAAACTTACTAACCAACCCAGCTACATTTTCATCCAAGTCATTTATGTATTTCACAAACAGCAGAGCTCCCAGTACAGTTCCCTGTGGAACACCACTAGTTATGGACCTCCAGCCTGAAAAACATCTTTCCATGAATACCCTCTGCCTTCTATGGGCAAGCCAATTCTGAATCCACGTGGACATGTTGCTATGGATCCCTTGCATCTTAATCTTCTGGATGAGCCTATTGTGAGGGATCTTGTTGAAAGCCTTATTAAAATCCATGTAGCGAACATCCATTGGTCTACCCTCACCTTTGCCACCTCCTTGAAAAATTCAGTCTAGTTAGTAAGACATGACCTACCCTGCACAGAGCCATGCTGACTGTCCCAAATTAGGCCATGCTTTTCCTGCAGGGCTCCAAATGTGTATAAATCCTATCTCTAAGAATTCTCTCCAATAGCTTCCCAACCACCGATGTGAGGTTCACTGGTTTATAGCTTCCTAGATTATCCCTATTTCCCTGTTTGAATAGAGGAACAACATTAGCTATTCACCAGTTGTCCGGGGCCTCTGCAGTGGCTGATGAGGATACAAAGATCTTGTACAAGGCCACCAGATCTAGGCTCTGGAATTCTGCCATATTTGGTCATGAATGATAGTGTTAAACAAACATCTCATTGGAGGAGGAGGCCCAGCAGTGGGGGAGCCAAACACATCAATGCAAAAAACTAGACCAAAGCGTTTGCAATAGTCTTCAGCCAGAAGTGCTGAGCGGATGAGCCATCTTGGCCTCTGCAACAGGCTCCAGCATCACAGATGCTAGACTTCTGTTAATTTGATTCACTCCATGTGATATTAAGAAATGGTTGGAGGCACTAAACACTGCAAAGGCATGGGACCTGACATGATAGTGCTAAACACGGGTGCTCCAGAACTTGCTGCACCCCATCAAGCTCCATAAAGCTATAACATTAGAAGTTACCTGACCATTGCCAAGGCAATGGTAAGACAGGAAAAGGGTCAAATCCTCCAACCTGCCATCAATCTACTCACAATTATCAGTAAAATGATGGAACATGTCATTAACAGTGCTATAAAGCAGCAGCTGCTCAGTAATAACCTGATCACTGATGGTCAGTTTGGGTTCCAACAAACTGAGCTCATGACCTCTTTACAGCCTTGGTACAAACACTGATAAAAGAGCTAGATTCCAGAAGTGAGGTGAGAGTGACTGCACTTGACATCAAGGCAGCATTTGACCAAGTGTAGAATCATGGAGCTCTAGCAAAAACTGGAATCAATGGGAATCAGGCAGAAAACTCTCCACTGGTTGGAGCCATACCTGACTTGTTGCAGATCAGTCATCCCATTTCAAGGACATTACTGCAGGAGTTCCAAAGCATAGTACCCTTGGCCCAACCAGCTTCAGCTGCTTCATCAATGACCTTCACTCTATCATAAGGTCGGAATTGAGAATATTCACTGATCATTTTACTAAGTTCAGCATCATTCATGATTCCTCTGATAATGAAGCAGTCCATATCAAAATGCAGGAAGACCTGGATAATATTCAGGCTTGGACTGATGCGTGGGAAGTAACATTCACACTAAACAGTGCCAGGAAATGACCATCTCCAATAAGAGAGGATCTAACCTCTCTTTTTATTTCCTATTATCATCAGCTATTAACCATAAACTGAACTGGACTAACCATATAAATAACGTGGCTATAAGAGCAGGTCAGAGGCTAGGAATTGTGTCGTGACTGACTCCCCTCCTGTGTCCCAAAAGCATCTCTATCATCTACAAGGCACAAGTCAGGAGTGTGATGGAATACTTCCCACTTGCCTGAATGAGTGCAACTCCATCAACTCTCAAGAAGCTCAATGTTGAATACCCACTCCAGGGTTTTAAACAAAATTTCTTGTCTGGAATATTCAAACTGAAACCTTTGTCTTTTCTGAACTAACTTCCTGCTCCATTAGAACTAGAACATCTGTGAACTGAATACAAAAGCTTTCCAAAGTAGGAGTTTTGCATCATGTAAGTAAAAAATCCCTGATCCTTCTAAGACAAGCTAGTGTTCAGAGTTATGGAGTTGTTAGGAGGCCATTCAGCCCAATGTATCTGCATTGGCTCTTCAAACAAGCGTCATGACTTAGTGCCATTATCCTGCTTTTTTCCCATACCATTATGCAAACACAAAATAGACACACAGAGGCATTGTAATTGTAGCCATCTGCTCACAAAAATATACTTCTGAAGATATGGTTCTAGTGCTTTGACCACTTGGGTGGAGCCCTGCAGGATACTGCTGCAACATTCTTATTTATTGTGTTGATCAGCTGCAATCTCCAGAACATGACCTCCAGAAAGGAGTGATCCTTGGAGACGGTGTAATCTTACAGTGACACAACTCAATAGAGGAGGAGGAGGAAGAGGAGGAGGATGATGCATATCAGAATGATGCCTATGTTGTACAGGGAGGTAGCAGTATTGTCAGGTTCAGTTGGTCTAAAAATCAATTCATTGTGGATTCATGCTTAGCTCAATCTAATTAAAAGAATAGTACACAGTATAAGTTATGAAATAAACATTGCAGTGGAGAGACTAAATTTTATGTGTACTGCATGCATACTACCAGTCACATTGACAGATGGATAGAGTTACAATCATATACACAGCCTCTGGGGTTATTAGGCAGACACATATACAACACCTGCCTCCTTTCCAAAAGAAGGTTCAACTATGTATGATAATAAGTGAGCCTCTATAATGAGTAGCAGTTTAGTGAAACATCCAGATCTTGTGGTAGTGATTTTGTCTTGAAGTGCCATTGATACTATTACAAGTCATTGGGGGTAGTACACTGGAATTTGAGCCCCATTATTTGTGGATTGCCACAAAAGTTGAGATTTTATAAAGTATGCAAAGTTCCACAAATTATCTGACTTTCAGACCCAGATTGATAGAAAGTAAAGACCAGATTTCTGTACTGAACTAGAATGATTATTGGTTATAAGTAATTAAACTCGAGCTAAAGTAAACAGTTATAAACAATTGGTATACAATACTCTATAATTTATAAAACTCTAATCCCCTTATCTTTGATTTGATTTGATTTGACTTATTGTAGTCACATTTACCTAAGTACGGTGAAAAGCTCTGTTTGCAAGCATTATAGGCAGATTGTAGCAAGCAAGGACATAGAAATCATAGGGTGCTTAGACAGAATGAGGCATACAGATTACATTGCACAGGAGGTGCATGAAGCAATATCAAGATTAACAAGATCAACATTATTTGAAGTTACAGAGTCCATGCATCAGTCTAATAACAACAGGGAAGAAGCTGTTCTTGAACATGTTGGTACGTGTGTTCAAGCTTCAGTATCTTCTGCCTGACAGAAGAGGTTGTAGGAGGGCGTCGTCAGGGAGGGAGGCTTCTTTGATGATATTGGCAGCCTTCCCACGGCCATGAGAAGTGTAAATGGAGTTCATGGAGGGCGGTTGGGTCAGTGATAGAATGGGCTGTGCATACAACCATCTGTAGTTTCTTGCAATCCTGTGCAGAGCAGTTACCGTACCAGAGGCTATTATGCACCTGGATAGTATGCTTTCTACGGTGCACCTGTAAACGTTGATGAGGGTCCTTATAAACCCCCTCTTACATGCACGCCCACGCATAGACACACACACACACACAAAAACAAAAGTACAGGAAAACCTGCTTCAGTGCACCCCCACCCTGACTCCAAATTGTCTGCAACTTTGCAATTAATACATATTCAAACAGTTACTTACAGGATGCCTGGCATGTGGTACCAGGCTACTTGCTTTTTTTCTTCATTCATTCACAGGATGAGGGGACTCCAGCATAATCGATCCTGCACATGGAATTGTTGAAGTGTTGTGAGTTTACCTTCATATATTTGCCCTAGTTTCCCATATCTGTGGGTTATGGTTTTTTTAAAACTTTGCCAGGGCAGTACTTTGGCACTTGTCCAGTATCACTCTTATGTTACTACAGATAGTCACCAGTTTTCTGAAGACAAATGATTTGAACTTTTACAAATGCTTCAGACGGCTTGATAATATTGATGTTTGCCATGCGATTGACAACATGAAACATGTATTTTCACTTGTGTACATGGTCAGATTCTGATTCACTGATCAACATATATATGTTTCTGGTGGAATCAAGATGATTTGTAACATAGCTTGGAAGCACTCCTTGTGACTGGTCCATTTGGGTCAGTGCACAAATGTTTGTCATGTCATTAGTGTTTGCTCTCGTGCACACAAGAACAGAAGTTGCTGGAGAAACTCAGCAAGTCTGGCAGCAGTCAAAGAAGCATTGCTGGACTCAAAGCATTAACTCTGTTTTCTCTCCACAGATGCTGAATATCTCCAGCAATTTTCTGCTTTTTTTTTGTGTGTTTCAAATCTCCAGCATTAATTTCTTTGCCTTATTTTTTACTCTTGTGCAATGTTTCTACCTTTGTTTTTTTCCTGGCACATCCTTTACGACATTTGTTACAAGCTGGGTATTTCCTTTAGTGCGTGCAGAAGGCCTCCCACATGCCTTGCTATATTTGCGTGATCCAGTAATTGTGTCAACAACTGAATTTGTACTTAGGACTGTAAACTTCATTGACCTGTTTTTTTTGTATTTATGTCTAACCTTCAGTAACTGTTCAACACTGAGTTTTCAGTTTATCTGGCAAATCTTTTGGAAAACTTCTATGTGGGTGGAAGCAATCACCAATTCAACAATTCTGTTTGTGAGCTTCCCATTGGAAAAAAACGTTATAAGGTTTCTTTTTCTCTGCATTGGCTCATGAAGTAGTTTGTGGATTTTGTAGGCTTGTATCTAAATTACATGAATTCTAGTCGATGATCTGGCTCTGAATTAGTTTTCCCAGGTGACTCATAGTATTGGGGATCTTTTAGCTCTTGAGTTGTTAATCCTGACATATTTAATTTGTGTAGACATTCATTTTCAACTATTAAAAAAAATATTAATGGCCTACTTTCCTGCATCAGAAATCTAGGAACCATAGCTCCTAACACTATTTGAATATTTTAAATTCTGTCAGGAGGTCTGTTAAATCCCAATTTAAGCAACAGAATTTTGTGTACATTCTGACAATACACTTCTGACTTTGCAGGCTGTAGTTCCAGTAAACAAATTTGTCATGTTGCTGCCTTTTGAAATTGGTCTTAGCAAAAGAAACTGTTGTGTTTGTACTATATTTGAAGCTTTAAAGGATATTCAATGTAGCAATAGTGTTGCAAAAAACTCTTCAGACTATTTCAATGTGGCAATATCTTATGTGCAGCAACATTGCTGCAAATCTTAAGCCTAAGTGTAGCAATATTATTGCAGTAATGTTATTGAGTTAATTGGTAAAAACGGCAACTTTCTTTCATGTCTAGTTAGTCTAAAAGTGGCAGAAAATATTCTTCTTATAATTTTGCTTTAAAACAAAATGGGGGATTTGCACCATTTCCATTTTTTAAAATGGCTGCTGAGTGCTTTCTTAATTTTTGAAAAGAAATTCTCAACTTTTAGCAATGGATTTTCAGGCCTCAAAGTCATTTCCACAAATGTCCAGTTTGTTTTAGCTTCTCAAACAACTTACTTGCAGTTCCAATTCAGCTCCACAAAATTCAGTTTGAATTGTTCTTTTCTCTTGGGCTGTCTGCCTGTTGTTTTCTTAAAATTCATGAAGTTATGCTTGTTGCTGTACAAAACTGTTCTACAGAATTTTCTTTTACACTTTTTCTTCAGACCTTTAGTTGATTCTGTATACACTGTAGAATTTCTTTTTGTTACTCTTAGGATTCTTTATGGATTCTTTACACTGTCGGCTATTTCAAAGCAGTGAACTAACACATGGGCTAACTGTTGTGACTGTAACTGTGTGCTTATTGAAGGAATGATGTGACAGTGCTGGTTCTGTGGCTTCTATCTCATCTGAGGTCCCCACTGCTGCTGTGTGTCATCCCTTCAAAGCCTGTCCTGTGGGAAACATCAGAAAAAGATCATGGGAATCCAGCTTTGAAACAGATGCCTCTGAGGAACTGGTACTTCTGGGACAACTGAACCCTTGGTACTCTGACAAACAGGGAGAACCTACTCTGTCCCCTTCACTTAAGAATTCAATATTCTTTCACTTATTCCTACTTTCCCATCTATCCATCATCCACTTCTACGTGCTGCACCACCACTGTTAAAATGTCAAATATCTTCTCTCTTTTCTGCATTGAGATGGCAATTTGATGGACTCCTCCTCTTGTGTGAGGCCATCCACAGCCATTATGTATCCTTTTCTGCTGCAAGGACAAAAGATAAATAAATTCAACAATGCTGGCTTCACATAACAATGCCAATGGTTCACTGAAATAAGGTACTACACTTATCAGTGTTGTCTGCCAGCTCCTCAGTAGTATTAGAACACTGTGGTTCACAATTAGTAATTGCACTGAGTGCACATTTTCCTGGGTTCATGAGCACCATTCACTCTCAGGTCACTCAACTGCTATGTCTCCTGGTGCTTGCATATCTGAAGGGCTGTCATCAGAATCTGCTGTTCCCCTTGCCAGAAATAAGAAGCCAATTGCATTTCTTATGGCACTTCAGCCATCTGCTATGACAACATTGAGGTAGAGCACATGTCAAGCCAGGGATTGTTTGTTTGTTTGGTTGGGTAGCCTTCTCAATGCCAGGAAAAAGAATTCTCAACTTGCTTGCTTCAATTCCGGCATGACCTCAATGCATAATGTTATTAAACTTTGGGACTTCTCCAAAAGATAGAGACATAAATGATGTAATTAATGATGTGGAAAATGTTAAAAGTTCATGGAGTTGATACCTATCAAGGTAATGCTAATTCGTATGTTATTATTCCAAGTCCACACACAAATTGCGTATTGCATGAAGAATTTCTTCTCATCCTGTCTCACCATGACCCTTCACCCTCCATCTAAGCCTCAGAAAACAAGTCTTTCCAACATTCACATCTATACATGTACTGCAAAAGGTCCTGCTATATTGGTGCTTTTCCAAACTGTAACTGTTGCTGCATAGGAACGGGGAGCCTGCAAAATAAACTTATAACAAAATAAAACCAAAAATTGGGGATGCTGGAACTCTGAAACAAAAACAGAAATTGCTGGAGAAGCTCAGCAGGTCTGACAACATCTAGAGAGAGACAGCAGAGTCAATGTCTCAGATCCTGTGACTCATCTTCAGTTCTGATGAAGGGTCTCCAGCCCCTAAACATTGAGTCTGCTTTCTCTCCACAAATGCTGCCAGACCTGTGGAGTTTCTCCAGCAATTTCTGTTTTTGTTCATAACAAACTTATTCCATATTATATGTTCATCTATTTAAAGTCAAGCGGGAAATCACATAAACTTGCCAAAAACAGATGTAAATGAGTGAGAAGTTAAAGGACACTAAAAAGTCATGCAATAATGCCAAAAGTTAAAAAAAAATACAAGGTCCTGGCAACTGGGATAGGTGAAATAACCACCTAAATAAGAGTAATTCATAAGAACCATAGGTCCTCTCCTGCATAGGGCTGAGCAGGTGACTGGTCTCTAGCAGTCCCCTGAGTGTCAGCGATCTTGGGCTTTACTTCCTTGGCCAGCTGTGGAGCTGTCGCAGTGAGATGCACCAGTGTGTGCTCCCAAACGTTCGAAACCTGACATTCACTCTGAGGTGTCAGTATCTAAAATGGTTGCGGTGGGGAAAGAGTGGGGCAGGGAGGTCAGAAGACAGCCTTGCCGATGATTCCTCTGAGACTTTGGAACTCTCTTTGTAAGAAGTTAAGGAGGTGCCTTCTGGCATAGCAGCCCATTTCTCCTCCGGGCTGCAGCCATCCCACTCGCACCTGCAATACACAAGGGAGGAAAGCTTTGTGGCTAATGGTTAGAAGTGGTGTGCGATGAATGGCACTGACAGAGGGGTTACTGTAAGAGTTGCAGTGGAATAAAGAGTGGTATTTAATTGGTTGTCGACAGATAATGTCCTAGCATCCCCGCAAAAATGATGCCAATAGTTTCCTGTGAGGGACAAGATTTTCTCCTTGTAGTGGGTAAGGAGCCTAACTTTGACTCCCCCTTCACCCAGCCTGGTTCTTTGCACCTGTTATGGGCTCTTTTCTCCTGGAATGAGAGAATGGAAGGGATTGAGTGAGATAAAAGGGGATGTGTCATAGGAAACACAGGAACAGAAGTAGGCCATTCAGTCCTTCAAGCCTGTTGCACCAATGATGATCATGAAATCATTATTGATATCCTCAGGGAAGGAAACAGCCATCTTTTCCCAGTCTTAGCCCACATATGGTTGTCGGTGCTGGTGCAGATGGGGAGAAGGTGGTGAGGTGTCCTGGTTGAGTAGGCAAGTAGCACAGAATCCGTGCAGAGTTATTGATGTGGGAAGATATGTGAGAATAAGAACAAGTGAGGGAAGATGTTTCATGCAATAGTCCAAGTGGCACTGCATGAGCCTTGGGTGCAGTAGTAGAGATAGACCAACTGTGAAGCGGGAAAGACAAGAGTGTGGCTCCCACACTGGTGGGATCGAGAATGTTGTTGACTTTCTTGCTGCATTGTTGGCTGTTCCTTTGCACCATGGAGATGGCCATGACCAACAATGAACCTTGGTGTGGCCTTCTCTGCTGGTCCTCTAAGGAGAGGGTAACACTGCTCTGGATCACCCAGGCCTTCTAGTCCCTGTTAGAGAATTGTGGCACCATTTTCTCCCTTTCATCCATCTTTGATGAACAGGATGGCTTCAGAATGCCAGTATTTATCCAGATGCTGGGCGGTCTTTTAAAAATGGTGCCAGTGCCAGGCATGTTAGTTTTTCAGTGATATCCGGTAATGCCATAGAATGCCATCGGGAATGCCAAGTGGTAGGATGGGACTAGATTTTGGAATGGGGGGGCATAGAGATGGGATGGGTAATGAAATGTTAGAAATTTCTGTATATCTACATTGATATTTTAAAAAAACTCAAGATTCAGCCTGTTATACATCAAGGTAAAGAAATGGACATTTTGAATGCTTACTTAATACTTAAGTATGGAGAATGTTTCTCTTACTGAGGGTTGTGAGTCTTTTCCTCAATGGTGGTGGAAGCAGAGCCCTTGGATATTTTAGATAGATTCTTAATAAGGAAGGTGGTGAAAAGTTATTAGGTATAGGTAGGAGGGTGGAATAATCAGATCAGCCATCATTTTATTGATTGATGGAACAACCACAAATGTTTGCATCAGCTTTTATCATCATGGAAGAGGATAGATTACCAGACATTCCATGGTAACTGACATTGAATCAGCAATAGGAACTCACCAAACTAAAACATGCAAAATAACAACAATGAAGGAAATAATATGTTACAAGAATGACCAGCTAATTTTTATTACAAGATTTAAACTGAATGAGGGAGCACACTGCAAACACCCTAGCTATATTTTTTTCAAAGGTATAGAGTCATAGAGATGTATAGCACAGAAACAGGCCCTTCAGTCCAACTTGTCCATGCTGACCAGATATCTAAATTAGTCTAGTCCCATTTGCCAGCATTTGACCCATATCCCTCCAAACTCTTCCTCTTCGTATACCCATCCAGGTGCCTTTTAAATGTTGTAATTGTACCAGCCTCCACCACCTCCTCTGGCAGCTCATTCCATACATGCACCACCCTCTGCATGAAAAAGTTGCCCCTTAAGTCCCTTTTAAATCTTTCCCCTCTCACCTTAAACTAATGCCCTCTAATTTTGCACTACTCCAGCCTGGGTAAAAGACCTTGAGTATTCACCTTATCCACGCCCCTCATGATTTTATAACATCACCCCTCAGCCTCCAAAACTCCAGAGCAAATATTCCTAGCCTATTCAGCCTCTCCCTTTTCGGTTTTCTTGATTCAAGAACATTTAGATTGGAAAATGTCATTTGTCATTAAGAAAGGTAAGACAGCAAAAGCATTACTATCGACCAGTTGGACCAACTTCCATTATCAGGAATTTACTTGACACTGTAATTAAGGTAGGCTGATTAAACACCTTGAGCAATTTCAGTGATCAGAGAGAGAAGTTGGAAATGGTAGATCATGCCTGATGAATCGGACTAATATTTTAAATAAATGACTGAAATATTTTGTAGGGAAAGGTATGTTTATGTTACTCATATGGACAGCCACAAGATATTTAATCTGTGTCTCCAGGCTTTGGAATTGGCTCTGCTAGTGTTTTAGTAAGGTGCTTAATGAGTTTGACAAGTTATCCACCACAAGTGGACAGGTAGCCATACCTCCACAGAAATGGCCTGGAGTCAGCATGGAACTGGCACATTGGCTGATGAAACTAACTTTTGGCCCTATTCATTACCAATCTTGTACCTCTGAGGTCTGAAAATCCAACCCACAATTTACAAGATAAATTCTGAAAGAACTGTGAATGCTGTAAATCAGGAACAGAAACAGAAGTTGCTGGAAAAGCTCAGCAGGTCTGGCAGAAGTGAAGGTTCTGAGGAAGGGTCACCGGACCCAAAACGCTAACTCTGATTTTTCTTCACAGATGCTGCCAGACCTGCTGAGCTTTTCCAGCAACTTCTGTTTCTGTTCTACAATGTACAAAAGCAGAGGTTGAAAGCAGCCCATGTCGGGATGGGCCGGTTGTGTGGGGATAAGTAAATGACATGGAAGGTGATGATCAGGCTCTAAAATTATTGAAACAAAAACAAATTTTTGGAGAAATTTGGTGGTTCTGGCATCATCTGTGGGGAGAAAGCAACTCGGATTTCCAGCATCCTCAGTTCTTTCTTTTATTCTAAAACTAATGAACTCGATATTGAGTCCCGAAGGCTGCAGAGTCCTCAAGCTGAATATAAGATACTGTTCTTCCAGCATTCATGGAGCTTTGCTGAGTGGGTGGCTGTCCTACATCTGAGCTAGGAGCTCCTCCTCCCTCCCCAGGTCAGGTCCCACTCCAGGACATGATGGCTATGAAAGAATTCAGGACAGGGCAGTGTGTGCCAGTGCTAATCCATAGCCTGGATAATTGGAGAAGCATGGCAACAGAAGATGCATATGGATATACAAGTGTGAAAAAAAGAGTTGGTGTCAAGGTGAATGAGCAACACTGTAATGGCCTCATGTAACCAGGGGAAAGCTGTAAGAATCAACTTAGTATGGGAGGAAAACAAAACATAAGCTAAAGAAGATAACAAGTTGTAGAGCTGGATGAACACGGCAGGCCAGGCAGCATCAGAGGAGCAGGAAAGCTGACGTTTCGCATCTGGACTCTTCTTCAGAACACCTTGTTGTCTCAGACTCCAGCATCGCAATTCCTACTATCTATAAGCTAAAGAAGGGTCCGGTCCCGAAACGTCAACTTTCCTGCTCCTCTGATGCTGGGCCTGCTGCGTTCCTCCAGCTCCACACTGTGTTAAGCATATTAAAAATCTGTACAACACTTTATTACCTACAAGAGGGGGAGTTTTTAATAAAAGCCGAAAGAACTGCAGTTGCTGTAAATCAGGAACAAAAACAAAGTTGCTGGAGAAGCTCAGCAGGTCTGGCAGCATCTGTGAAGGGATAAACAAGAGTTAACGTTTCAGGTCCGATGACCCTTCCTCAGTTTTTAATGTTTCCTATCTAGAAGAATGGCAGGATAATAAATCACATCTTCAAGAGGTTCAGCAATGAATGACATGAACATCTGAGGCATGTCTTATTTATGGTTACTGCTCAAATCAACTAATTTTTTTGATACTTGACACGGAGAGTGAGGCCAAATTCGATTTTTTTTCGCGAAGCTAACAGCGCAGAGGATGACTAACCCGGCAATTTGGATCCATTCACAACTATCATACCACTCCTCCACACCAGAAAATGCTGAGTCTGCATCTGTCAATAATAGCGGTGCTGTGAACTAACAATGACTTTACCAGTGATTTCTGGGGAAACTTAACATCGTTCACTCGTGCAGTTTCCCCTTTTACTTAATTTGGTGCAAATCAGAAACTGTCCTTCTCAGATGCAAATTGACAAGTTTGGTGGAATCTCAAGTCAATTAAAATCAGGAAATATATGCTGCTTTAAACTTAACCCGCAACAGCCGAGATTCCTGGTAAAAGTGGTCAGCGAAAAGGAAACGAGAGAGCTGCTCGGTCCAGGAAGTTACCTTTACCGAAACGTCAGCCTTCCTGCTCCTCTGATGCTGCTTGGCCTGCTGTGTTCATCCAGCTCTACACCTTGTCATCTCAGTTACCTTTAGCTGCTGTGTTCGTGCTGGGGCTTTTGCCTCAGTGACGAGACTATTTGTGTGGGAGCAACAACTTAAATACCCCCCCGCTGTGTTCCGCATACTTGCCTCACCTACAGTCGGACACTCATCTGACTCAGCATTCTCTGTTTTACCTAATTTCATAAAGTCAAGATCTACCCCAATGAGGGCATATTGTGCACGGGGATTATAAGAAAAACTCTGTCGCCTGAAGAGTGTTCCTTGTGGATGTGGGGATGGGGTGAGCTTGCGGGCAGAGGTCAGGAAACACGGAAGTACGGATTGCCCGAACTTGCCTAATTGAATCGCACGCAGGGTGTGAATTGGCACAGTTCCTCTGTGTTCGCGGGTTGCAGCTAAAAGAGACTCTGCCGGGAAGGCATGAGCAGGCAATGGTCGCGGTTTTGTAGCCCGGAAACGACGTGAAAGTCAGGGGCTTTTGGGGGGAAGCCCGAGGCGGGGCGATCATGGGGGGGATATCAACAAGGTCAGGAATAGATCAGAGGATATTCTGTCGCGGGGCCTTTGCTTGAAGCACATAAACTGAAGCTCTAAAATCCAGCCATCCAAAGCTGAAGTGATGATTAAATATGACGCACTTAGCTCCATTGCAATATAATAAAATGACGACCGTGTCTCCTCCAGCTGGTTGTTTGGCAGCTTCTATTACATTAGACTGTGAACTTCAAGATTTTTGACATTTTAACATTCCACCCAACCCAAACTCTTTTATGGCTGTGTGTGTGTGTGTGTGTATGTTCTGGGGGTTAATATTGCCCTGATTAAATCAGTTTTAGAGATAAACTTACGGCCACCCGTCTCTCTTCATGCTGTCAGGGAAGCATTAGCACAGCTTCTCATTAATTTGTTCGTTAATAAGATCAGGGTCTATTTAAAGTGATGAATGGAAACAAATAAAACGTTGCTTTATTTGATCTCCCACAGGGAGTAGCATACTAACAACGTTACATTTCGTGCAAGGAAACATTTATCAGCTTTACATCCAAAAGATACTTGCCGAATCGTTTTCAGATCTGTTCATCGGTTTCTGTGACTGTAGGTCATGGTGTTGTGAAGGATGTCTTTTTGAATACTTCTCACAGATTTGCAGTAGGCAAGATGGCGGGATGAGAAGTTAATATTGAGCAGTAGATAAAGGAGAAAAATGAAAAGATATGAGATTTGCCTCAAGAAGTGGAAATTTCTGGGTAAAAGCAGTCGTGCAAATAAAATAGTATGGGATAAGTACTTTGGTGATACACCAGTTCAAAACGTGGCTATGATTTTCTTCCTGTGATTGTGTTCCACCTGCCAGAAGTACATTCTGCATGTAAAGCAGGATTTGATTTGATTTTTAACTGTCACATGTACCAAGGTACAGTGAAAAGTGTTGTCTTACAGGCAGATCATTCTGTACAAGTGTATCAGGGCAACAGAACAGAGTGCAGGATACAGTATTACAGCTGCTGAGAAGGTGCAGGGAGAGATCAACACTAACATTAAAGAGGACCATTCAAAGTCTGATAACAGCAGGGAAGAAGCTGTTCTTGAATCTGTTCGTATGGGTGTACAAAATTTTATATCTTCTGCCCAATGGAAGAGAGTATAACTGTGGTGGGAGGAGTCCTTGATTATGTCGGTTACTTTCCCAATGCAGCGGGAAGTGTAGATGGAGTCAGTAGATGGGAGGCTGGTTTGCATGATGGACTGGGCTGTGTTTACAGCTCTCTGTAGTTTTTTTATGGTCTTGGGAAGAGCAATTGTCATACCACACTGCAAAGCACCCAGATAGGATAAAAGTTTGTAAGAGTCTTTATGGGACGTGCCAAATTTCCTTAGCCTACTCGGAAAGTAGAGGCATTGCTGTGCTTTCTTGATCATAGTGACAATGTGGGTGGACCAGGGGAGATTGTTGGTGATCGTCACTCCCAGAATCTTGAGACTGTCAACCATCTCCACCTCAGCACCATTGATGCAGACAGGGGTGTGCCCTCCACTCTGCTTCCTGAAACAGATGACCAGCTGCCTTGTTTTTTTGACATTGGTGGAGAGATTGTTGTCCTTACACTATATTATTAAGCACTCTGTCTCCTTCCTGTACTCCTTCTCATTGTTGTTTGAGGTCTGACCCACAACGTTTGTGTTGTCAGCAAACTTGTGAATGGAGTTTAGAAGTTACTGGGAAAGCCCAGCAGATCTGGCAGTGTCTGTAAAGAGAAATCAAAGTTAACATTTTGGGTCCAGCAACTTCTGTTTTAGTTTCTGATTTACAGCAACTGCAGTCCTTTCAGTTTGTAAGTGGAGTTGGTGTGGAATTTGGCCTCACAGCTATGTGTGTATGAAGAGTATAATGGGGGTTGAGTACACTGCCTTGCAAGGCAGGGGTGTTGAGGATTATGGTGGAGAAGGTGTTGTTGCCTATCCTTACAGACTGCAGTCTGTTAGTCAGGAAGTCGAGAGTCCAGTTACAGAGTGGGGAGCAGAGACCGAGGTCCTAGAGTTTGGAGATAAGTTTGTTTGGAAGTATGGTGTTGAAGGCAAGAACTGTAGTCAATAAGTAGGAGCCTGATGTAAGCATCCTTGTTGTCCAGATGTTCCAGGGATGAGTGTAAGGCCAGGGAGATAACATTTGCCATGGACCTGTTGCACCGGAAGGCGGATTGCAAAGGATCAAGGCAGTCTGGGAGGTTGGAGTTGATGTTACTCATCCCCAACCTCTTGAAACACTTCATAATTATGGATGTCAGAGCCACTGGGTGGTAGTCATTGAGGCATGCTGCACGATTTTTCTTTGCCATTGGGATGATGGTGGCCTTCTTGAAGCAGGCGAGGACTTCAGATTGTAGCAAAGAGAGGTTGAAGATGTCTGCAAATGCTCTTGCCAGCTGGACTGCACAGGATTTGAGTGCATAGCCAGGCCCTCCATCCGGGCCAATTGCTTTCCTTGGGCTCACTCTCAAAAAGGCCGCTCTGACATCTCCGGCAGTGACCATGAGTACAGGTGCGTCTGAGGCTGATGAAACAGGTGATATCATTTCACTGCCCTTCTGTTCGAAGTGAGCGTGCAATGCATTGAGCTCACTGGGTAGGGATGTACTGTTACCCAAGATTCTTTTCGACTTTGCTTTGTAGCTATTATGTTGCGTTAGCCTTGCCACAAATGACAGGTGTCCATGGTTAGTCTGGGTCTCAAGTTTAGTTTGGTATTGCCTCTTGACCTCATCAAATGCACTCTTCACTTCTGGGTGGGTTGGGATGTAGACCGTTGCCAGAATAGTGAGGTGAACATGTTCAGCAGGTAGTATGGAACGCATTTCACAGTTAAATATTCTCAGTCTGGGACGAAATGACTCCCAGGGTCATACATCAGAGTGCTAGGTGTTAACTAGGAGGCAGACCCCACCACCCCGTGACTTGCCTAAGGATGCTGAGCGGTCCGTTTGGTGAATTGAGAAACCATCAGTCTGTAAAGCACAGACATGTGTAGCAGGGGTAAGCCATGTCTCTGTAAAACAGAGCTCACAGCAGTGCCTCAATTTTCTTTGGAATGTATGTCTAGCTTTAAATTTATCATTTTGTTCTCAATGGCTTGAACATTTGCCAGGTTTGCAGGGGTGGGGTGGGGCTTGAAACCTCAAGAGTTTCAGTCTCCACCTGAAATCCAGCATTTCTCCCACATTTCCTGAGTAGGTGGCTGTACCTAGTCGATCCCAGAAGTTGGTGACTGTCAGCTGCTCCTAGAGGCACATGAATGCTCCTGATGGGATCCTGAGCACTAGTTTCAGCTTTGATACTGAGGATCTGGGAGTGTTCACCTCCTTGACATCTTGAAATTTTTTGCTGTTATATAATCTTAATGGCATGGATTGACACATGGAAGTATGATATTGTTGCTGTCACAGAAACATCGTTGAGGAAAGGGCTGGTCTGGCAACTTAACATTCCAAAGTATAGGATCTTCAGGTGAGACAGAGCAGGGTGTAAAAAGGGTGGTGGTGTAGCGCTATTAATTAAAAAGTCAATCACTGCAATGAGGAGAGATAACATCTTGGAATGGCCCTCAAACAAGGCTCTGTGAGTAGAACATAGGAATGTTAAGGGAGTGTAATTTAGGCCTCCAAAGAGTCAGCAGGAAGTAAAGGAGCAAACATGTGGACAGTTCACAGAGATATGTTAGAGTAATAATTGGGTACTTATACTAGAGGAATGAAGCTTTCCCAACATAAATTAGGATTGACATAGTCTTAGGGGTTTAGAGCGTGTGGATTTCTTGATATGTATCCAGGGGAGTTTTCTTTATCAATACATAGAAGGCCCAATAAGGGATGTTGCAGTGCTGGATCTGGTTCTGGGGAAAGAAGTGGGACCGTGTTCGATGTGGCAGTGGGAGAACATTTAGGTGATAGTGACCAAAACAAGCTACGGTTCAAATTTATTCTGGACAAGGAGAAAGGTGGGCTGTGAAAGATGGCTTTGGGTAGGGGTAAGGCAGATTTTATTAAATTAAGGCAGGATTTGGCCACTGCAGACTGGGAACAGCTCCTTGCAAGTATGTCTACAGCAGAGCAATGGGGGTCATTTTGAAAGGAGCTGGGGAGAGTATAGGTGCACAATGTACCCTTTAGAGGGAAATGTAGGAGCAATACATTCAGATAACCCTGGATGTCTGAAACAATTCAGGATGGGATATAGAAGAACAGTAGGGCTTTTAGAAAGTCCATAGGGAGAAATTCAGCTGTGGCCCCAGATGAATACAGAAAATGCAAGGAGGAACTTAAGGAAGCAATTAGAAGGGTAAAAAGGGGACATGATAAAGGATTTGTGAACAGTATCAGGGAGAATCCTAAGATATTTTATGAATACATTAAAGGGAAGAGGTTAACCAGGGAAAGAGTAGGGTGCATTGGGAACCTAGGGGTCAAACTGTGTGTCAAGCTGCAGGATATTGGAGATGTGTTGAATGAATACTTCTCTTTGGTCTTCATTCTGGAAGGACAACATAAGTATGGAATTCAGCAAAAGGGACTGTGAGGAACTTACACAGCTTGACATAGGAAATGAGGAGATATTGAAGGCTCTGTCAGGCTTAAAAACAGACAAATCTCCTGGCCAGATCAATTGTATACCAAGCTGCTGTGAGAGGCAAGGCAAGAAATTGCAGGGGCTCTGACACAAATTTTTCATTCCTCTCTGGCTGGAGGGGAAGTACCAAAGGATTGTAAGATAGCTAATGTGGTTTCACTTTTTAAAACGGGTGGTAGAGATGAACCAGGAAATTACAGATTGGTGAATTTCATGTCAGTGGGAAGGAAACTATTGGAGAAAATTCTGAAGGAACAAATTAATACCCACTTGGAAAAGCATGGGTTAATTAGGAATAGTCACCATGGCTTTGTCAGAGGGAGGTCATGACTAACAAATTTGGATGAATTTTTTGAAAATGTGACCAAGTGTATGAATGAGGGAAGTTCAATTGATGTAGTTTATATAGATTTTAGCAAAGCTTTTGACAAGGTCCCACATGGGAGATTGATTGAAAAGGTTAAAGCATATGGAATTGAGGGAATCTTGATGAGATAGATCAGAAACTGGCTTAATAACAGGACACAAGGGTAGTGGTAGAATGCTGTTTGAGTGACTGGAGGCTGGTGTCCAGCAATGTACCACAAGGGTCAGTAATGGGACCTTTATTGTTTGTTATAGACATAAATGATATAGATAAAAGTATGGAGGGAATGTTAAGCAAATTTGCAGGCAACACCAAGATTGGTAGAGTGGTTAATAGTGAAGAAGATGGTTGTATGTTACAGACCAGTCACAGATGGTATTCAACCCTGATAACTACGAGGTGATGCACTTTGGAAGAAGAAACAAGATGAGGGAGTATTTAATGAATGGCAGGATACTGGGTAGCTTAGAAGAACAGAGGGAGCTTGGGGTAATTATTCACAGATCCTTGAGGTCAGCAGAGCTTGTGAACAAGATTGTTAAGAAGGCATACAGGAAATTTTCTTTCATCAGTCCTATCATAGAATTTAAGAGTGAGAAGATAACATTGGAGTTGTATAGAGTGTTGGTCATTGGAGGGGTAGAGAGGAGGTTTGCCAAGATGTTTCCTGGGGTGGAGAAATTGAGTTACAAGGAGAGACTAGATAAGTTTAGATTGTTTTCTTTACAGCAGGGAAGACTGATGGATGACATGATTGACCTGTGTAAGATTATGAGGGGTATGGACAGGATGAATAGAGAACAGCTTTTCCCCTTGGCTGATGGGTCAGTCATGAGAGGGTATAGTTTTAGGGTAAGGAGCAGGATATTCAGAGGGAATTTGGGAAAAGAACTTTTTCACACATTGGGTGATGAGAATCTGGAATGCAGTGCCTCGGAAGGTGGTGGAGGCTGGAAACCTTACAACCTTAAAAAAAGTGGATGACTATTTCAAGTATCATGACATTCCAGGATATGGGACAAGTGCAGGAAATTGGAATTAGTGTACTTTTAGTGGTAGTTATGTGGGTGCAGACTCAATGGGCCAAGGGGCCTTTTCTGCGCTGTATGAATCTATGAATATCTGGAAGTAATGAACCTGTATTGGGCCACAAAAGCTTGAGAAGCTAAAGGACACATTTGAATTTCTGAAACATTTGGGAGTCACTACTGAAGCTGCAACTTGAAACTCCAAGAATTTAAAGGGCTTTCAATATTGTGAAATAATGGCTCAATATTTGCTGAAACTGGTTCATATCATGATTGTGGTCAGAAGTTCCGGGAAATGATGGAATTATTGTCATTACTAACTGCTGTTTAATTTTCTGGCACTTTATACTGTTCCAGTATTAAAAGTGGTTGGCATGTAATTAACATATCTTCAATCGTATTAAGTAATAAAGTGCTCACAAATTTAATGAACATTAGCCAGTTTTCAAATAGTCTCCCACTTAGGCTAAAAGATAGAGCTGGATTTGTGTGTTCGCCTAGGATGATTTTAGTAGAGGTGTCCTTTTACCTTTCTTGTGCCTCAGTATTCATGTTTAGTGAACAAAAAATCAGTCTGAAGGGAATACTTTGACCCATTGTGTAATGAGAATCACGGTTATCACTTTTCTGTGCAGGAGAACCGGAGTTCAACACAGGATCAATAAGTCCTGATTAATAAACTCACTTTGACATTAATTATTTGGCACTTTAATCATATCCATTATTACCATAGGTGATATTGGTGATGAGAAAAGAAGTTCAGTTGTGTGTAAGAGCACTTTGGGATACAAAGAGAAAAGGAGAAGAAAACGTCATGTCTGTTGTAGTAAGTATTCAGGAAATAGAATGTCTCACATTAGCTGATTGCAGTTGAGTTTAGCACTTCAATATAATCACTAATATAAATAAATCATAGTTAATTTATCTGTTATGTGCATTCTAAAGTCTACATATATTACAAACATTGGTGAGTGGGGGAGGTCTGGGGACAAACATGCATCCTCCAGAATTGCTCACTCCATAGTACAACATCACCAGTTTTCCATGGCAAAGCCTGCTATATTTACAAATGTCATGACACAAACTACTATATTCCAATATGTTGCCCCAGTACTTTTAGGGAAGCAAGGTGTTGCAGGAGGAAATCATGAAAAAATAAATATATTTGAATTTAATGGCAGGGCCACATATGAATTCTTGTATTCTGTATCCTGTTCTGCAGGCTGGCCACTATGTGACTTAACAGGGAAAGGTGTGCTCATAATCATACCCCACTGTTTCACAAGTCATTACAAAGGTGTGAATATGTAACTAAACTAACAAGATGAACAATTTGCCTGACTGACTGCTGTTTGGGACAAAAGCAATTCACACATGTTTCATCATTAACAGTAAAGAACTCTTTATTGAATAGATGTAACTTTAACAAATTGCAAAGAAAAGAAAGTATTGATCTACTATTACTGTCCAACTTAACTAATACCCCTGTAGAAAACCCAAAGACATATATTTATTCAAGAATAAAGGAAACAAAAGTCAGATTGTTTGACATGAAGATGATTCGGGTAGGGGGAAATATACACTTGGAAAAACAACATTCTGAAGTTCCGAATTCCAAATTACAAAGAGTACGTTTAGTAATGACCAAATGCAAGAAGTATTAGTAAAACGACACATATACTGATTAGAAATGAGGTGAGTCCAAAAGGAAATTATTTAGGAAAAATCAGATATACAGATTAGTCTGAACTGTATACGAAGGGCATATAGTGGAACATTGCAGCTTTTGCAATGGAGATAATAGTAGCGTTATGTTGGTAGATGAACAATCAGTTTCGTGATCTTTCATTTTGCAAATAAAGCCTTTAGGCTGATTTCAAAATTTATGTGAGGTCTAGTTTTGTTCCAGTTCATTCACTGCAGCAGTGTAATTGTTAGTTTGTTTGCATTTTTGGTTCTAACCCTCAGGCAAATTTTAGATGGACTGGAGAACATCTGGAAAGAAGGCCATTCATGACAGAGCCAATGAAACACTCCAGCACTGTCTGATTACACAGCATTGTTGGATAAAAACACCTAAATTTTTTGGCATAGGTTTGCCGTAATCTCTGAGCATACCAGCTTCATCAGAGAGTTTCTAAGACAGATGTATATCATCCAAAATGAAATCAATATTTCTTGTCTTTCAATTATGCTTAGGTGCAGGGCATAGACATACAAAAATTTTCATCATCTATTTCTGTATGGACAATTAATGCTACAATGTCCAGAATCTGATCAGAATCTTTTTCCCAGAGTTGAAATGTCCAAAACTAGGGAGCATGCATTTAAGGTGAGAAGGGGAAGTTCGAAGGAGATGTAAGAGGCAAGTTTTTTTTACACAGAGAGTGGTAGGAGTCTGGAATGTGCTGCCAGAGGTGGTGGTGGAGGCAGATAAGATAGGAGTGTTTAAGAGACTTTTAGATAAGCGCATGAATTTACAAGGAATTGAGGAATATGGACCAAGGACAGGCAGAAGGGCTTAGTTTAATTTGGTGTCATGTTCAGCATAACAGTGTGGGCCGAAGGGCCCATTCCTGCGTTGTGTTGTTGTATGTTCTATGGCTACTTTTTCCCCCAATATATTCATCAACCACAGATAAAGAAAGTAACATGTTTTTACTACAAACTGCAAATTTGACAGTAGGGAAGATTGAACAGAAAATTTGTGGATATATTTTGTTCTCCGATGCAGTAGTTTACCCATATTTACATGAATAGTTCTCAGCCAATTGACATGGGAAGAATGGATTATGCAAATAAGGTCTGTTGTTTCACTTATTATGCCACCATCATAGATATCTGTAGGATTAGAAGAAGTGGATTGCCATTCCAAGTCACAACCCTTCATCAGAATCAGATGCCCAGTCTATGAGGGGAATCAATAAATAACTAATGAAATGATTGCCCTTGCTTGGCCCATTTCCTCAAATGTTCATTGACTTAGAAATATTCATACAAATATGGGTGAACAAATGTACTGTAATGCAAATTTGATCCATGCGGTTTTTTTTTATTCTTCCTCTTGTCAAACCATGTTTATTGCTAAAATTTACAAGGGGTTCTACTGTTTGAGGCTGGTAATCTGACTAAAAGATATTTTTCATAAAATGCTCTGTATTGAGGTACATGTGATAACAATGAATCAAATCAAATCACATTCCTAGTTTTAAAGTATGTCACTAAAATAAAAGCAATGTACTGTGGCTGCTAGCATCCAACAAAAAATCTGAAGAAAAACCGTATTGGACTTGAAACATGAAGTTTGTTTCTCTCTCGGCTGCACAGGAGGTGCACAAAGCTAGATCAACATTATTTGTAGTTAGAGAGGTCCATTCAGCACTCTAATAACAGCAAGGAAGAAGCTGTTCTGGAACTTGTTGGTGTGTGTACTCAAGCTTCTGTATTTTCTGCCTGACGGAAGAGGTTGGAAGAGAGCATTACCAGGATGGGAGGGGTCTTTGATGATGTTAGCAGCCTTTCTGTGGCAACGAGAAGTGTAAATAGAATCCATGGATGGGAGGTTGACTTCTGCGATGGTCTGGGCCGTGCACACAACTTTCTGTAATATCTTACAATCCTGGACAGAGCAGTTGCCATACCAGGCCGTTTGGCACCTGCATAGAATCCTTTCAATGGTGCATCTGTAAAAGTTGGTGAGGATCCTTATGGACATGCCAACTTTCTTAAGCAGCCAGAAGAAGAAGAGGTATTGTTGTGCCTTCTTGACCGTCGCATCCATGTGGGAGGTCCAGAACAGATTGTTGATTATCTTGTCTCCTCAGAGTTTGATGTTCTTGAACCTCTTCACCTCAGCTCCATTGATGTAGAAAGGGACGTGTCCTCTTCCTTTCTTCCTGAAGTCAATGATCAGTTTCTTTGTTTTGCTGACATTGAGAGAGAGGTTATTATCATTGCACCAATGACACCAAACAATCTATCTCCTTCCTGTATGCTGACTCATTGTTGTTTGATATCCGTCCTACCACTAGGAATGTGATTTGATTTGATTCATTGTTATCACATGTACCTCAATACAGAGCATTTTATGAAAAATATCTTTTAGTCAGATTACCAGCCTCAAACAGTAGAACCCCTTGTAAATTTTAGCAATAAACATGGTTTGACAAGAGGAAGAATCAAAAAAAAAACTGCATGGATCAAATTTGCATTCCAGTACATTTGTTCATCAGCAAATTTGGAGATGATGTTCATACAGAATTTGTCTACACAGTCGTGGATGTACAGGGAGTAAAGTAGGGGGCTGAGAACGCATTCTTGTGGGGTTACAGTGTTGAGGCTTATCGTGGAGGAGATGCTGTTATTTTTCTTCACTGATTACGGTCTGTGGTTCAGGAAGCTGAGGATCCAGTTGCAGAGGGCAGAGCCGAGACCCAAACCTCGGAGTTTTGAGATTAGTCTGGTAGGGATTATGGTGTTGAAGGCGGAGCTGTAGTTGATAGGTAGGAGCCTGATGTAGGTGTCCTTGTTATTCCAGATGTTTCAGGGATGAGTATGTGGCTAGGGAAATGGTGTCCACTGTGGATCTGTTTTGCTGGTAGGCAAATTGCAGGGATCGAGGCAGGCTGGGAGGCTAGAATTGATGTGGGCCATGATCAGCCTCTTAAAGCACTTCATGATTACGGAGGCCAGAGCCACTGGGCAGTAGTCATTGAGGCACTCTGCATGTATTTTCTTTGGTATTGGGGTGATGGTGGTCTTCTTGAAGCAGTTGGGATCTTTGGATTGTAGCAAGGAGAGGTTGAAGACGTAAGTGAACAGCTCTTCCTGCTGGTCCATACAGGATCTGTGTGCACGGCTGGGAACTCCGTCTGGGCACATCACTTCCCTGGGTTTTCCAGGGAAGACCAATCTGACGTCTGCAGCAGTGATAGAGGGAACAGGTGCATCTGGGGTTGTCGGGGTGGGTGACCCTGCGCCACTGGCATTCTGCTCAAACCAAGCATGGAAGGTATTCAGCGCATCAGGGAGGGATGTGTTTTGATTCACTATTTTGTTCTGCTTCATTTTGTGACCCATTAAATTCTGTAACCCTTGCCACAGTGGGTGTCTGTATGGTTGATTTGGGCCCCTAACTTGGTATGATACTACCTCTTGGCATCTCCAATGGTTTTGTTGAGGTCATGTCTGGATTTTCTGTATAGGTCTGGGTTGTCTGACTTGAATGCTGCTCACCTGGTCTTCAGCAAGCAGTGGCTTTCTTGGTTCACCCAAGGTTTCTGGTTGGGCAACACACAGATTGACTGCTTTGGCGTTCAATCCTTTATGCACTTGCTACTGAAGTCCGTGACAGTGGTGGCGTATTCATTTAGTTTGTCCACCAAATTCTTGAATACTGACCCTTATTTCAAGAGGGTTGGAGTATAAGAGAAGGGACGTCCTACTGAACTGTACAAAGTGCTAGTGAGATCACATCTGCAGTATTGTGAACAGTTTTGATTTACCTATCTAGGGAAAGGTACCATTTCATTGGAGGCAGTTCAGAGAAGGCTCACTAGGATGATCTCTGGTATGGACAAGTTGCTTCTGAAGTTTAGAAGGATGATATGGGATCCTTAAGGCATTTGACAAAGTAAATGCTGAGAGGATGTTTTCTCTCATGGGAGAGTCTGGGACCACAGGGCATAGTGTCAGAATAAAGGGGCACCGAGTTAACACTGAGATGAAGAGGAATTTCTTCCCTTAGAGGGTTGGGAGTGCTTGGAACTCCTTGCTACAGAGAACTGTTGGGTTAGAGTACTCGTATATATTTAAGGCTGAGATAGGTAGATTCATGATCAGTGGGGGAATCAAGGGTTATGCAAAAAGGGCAGGAAAGTGGATGTGAGGAAAATCCTATTGAATGGCAGAGCAGGCTCGGGGGGCTGAATGGCCTGCTCCTGTTCCTAGTTCTTATGGTCTTATATCCAGAAATACCGCATAAAGCGTTCACTTTGTACAGAAACATTGATCATTGTAAATGGCAAGCAAATCATTCACTTTAACTACTTTTTATCTTCCTTCCTGCCAAATTATTTACTTCCTCTATTTCCTAATCTGCTATATCTTCAAGGAGCTTTCTGCAGGAAATGAGGTTTCTTGGAAGGTTCCCCATGAACTTAAAATAATTGAGCAACTTTTGACTCAGTGAAATAGCTATTTTTTGCTGTGACAAGGGATTGTTGACACATGTCTGAAGCTCCTTCTTCATATTAAAAGGTATTAGGGTGGGGCTTTGGAGTGATTGAAAACACTTCAAACAGACTAGTAGCTGCACCTTGGATTTCCTTCTTTTCCTCTTTCACCTTGGGAAATGGTTTATGATGCTATCTGAATCTTTCTGAAGCTTTTTAGAATTTTGTCTATCTGTAATGACACTTCCCTTTTAATTGTTCATGTCCCTTAAATTTCATGGTTTATGAAATCCAGCACTGGCATATTCCCTAAATGTGTTAAATCTTCATTTGAAACAGTACAGACCAGATATCCTCAGAAAACTGAGTGCAAACAGCAATTTTCCATTTGATTCGGGCTATGTTTTCATTGACCTTATTTAAGTCTGGTTACCACAAAAAAAAGCGTAGGCTGAACAAGGGAAAACGCTTTAAAGTTACTGACTTTGGTGGGAGGATCACTTATGTTTGCATAAAAGACGGAAGTTATTGAGTCTGTGCAGGCCCTTTACGAGAACAATACAAATCTAATGCATTGTTTCATATTCTCCCAATGACGTCATAGCTTCAGCAGCTTCAAATATCATTGTCATTTTCCCTTAAAGGATACAATGGCCTTAGTTTTAAACAAGGCTTGTGGCAAAATATTCCTTGAAATCCCAAGAGAACTGAGCTGGGTTGCAGATGGATAGCATCCGGAACTTGTAAAAAAGGCTGGATGTGCACTTATTTTTACTGCTATGCTAACAGTGAATTGGGGAGGCCATTCTATTGGTTTGAGTCGAGTTGTACACTGGAAAAGGCTGGAGATTTGTCTATATCCAGCACACATTCACAAACATGAAGCCAGATGTTATCTATACAGGAATATTTTGTGCTCTACTCCATTAGCCTGAGACATTTTATTTTCATCTTGCTTAGTACTGGAGACTTAACAGTCAAGGCATAGAGAAAGGGTGACCATATCTGGTCCCTCAGGAGATGTGTAGATCAGGTGGAGTTTCCAAAATAATAAGGTCACGGAGCGAACCATGTTAACTAAAGTCTTTTTAATGTGCTTACACTAGCCATCTGCTCAATTGTGGGGAGTAGGAAGTAAATTGAAGATTTTTCTGAATTCAGGGATAGCAGAGAATTGGAAGGATGAAACCTGGAGCAGAATTTGGTGAAGCTTTCTTCAGGGGCTGTGAAAAACATAGATGTCCCAGAAATAAATACCTAAATAATAAAGGAAGACGAAGAATTGTAGATGCTGGAGATCTGAAATAAAAACAGAAATTGCTGGAGAATCTCAGCAGATCTGGCAGCATCTGTGGGGAGAGAGCAGTTCACATTTCGAGTCAGTGACTGCAAGCAGTTCAAGATGTTATCTCTGATTTCTCCCCACAGATGCTGCCAGACCTGCTGAGTTTCTCCAGCAATTTCTGTAAATATGAAAGCAACTTACCTAACTGGACCGCTTCTATTGCTAGATGCAATTTAAAATTGCAGTCAGTCAAATCAGAGCGGGAAAGAAGTGTGTAATTTGTGTGCTCCATTTTAAATGGTGTATGGTGAGGCAAACTTTCCTTTCACTTAGTGGGATCACCATTGATTTGACTGCCTGGTTTGAAATGATGAATGTAATCTGTTTTTGTTAGTGCAGGATATGCAGTATGATTGAATTTTCATTGTTTGTTCTCGACTCAGAGTATTTGGTCTCAGTAAAGTGTGCATCTACTCAACAGGCTTCAGAATACGTTGGTGAACTCTCCATTACGGGTCAGTTAGATCAGTAGGCTGGATGTTTGGTTTGCAATGCAGTGTGACACCAATAGTACAGGTTCACATTGGCTGAGGCTACTATGAAGCTCCTGTTTGCTTAACCTCATCTGTTTCCTAAGGCATGGTGACCTCAGGTTAAACCTGCCACCAGTTGTTTTCCTCAAATGAGGGAGTTCCCTATGGTGCTTGGCATCTGCGTTTATGTTGAGCTTTTTGTTCACCCTTTCTCTGCATTTGTAGTCTTCTTCAGTTTCCAGTCACAGTACATGCTATCGTATAAGCTGCTTCTGTAACTTCCATGGGGCTGGATGAACACAGCAGGTCAAGCAGCGTCATAGGAGCAGGAAAACTTGACGTTTCGGGCCTAAACCCTTCATCAGAAATTCTGATGAAGGGTT
>JAHRHZ010000289.1:19710634-19794841 GCA_024137785.1 Ginglymostoma cirratum
GCTGCTTGACCTGCTGTGTTCATCCAGCCCCATGCTTGTTATCTCGGATTCTCCAGCATCTGCAGTACCTTTTATCTCTGTAACTTCCATATTCTGATTCTTCTTATAAGATTGCTGGGGAGGGGTTGGGACAATATTTCTCAGAGATTAACTGAATCAGTCAATTTTAATGGAGCTTATTAATACAGAGGCTCCATAGATCAAGAGTTGAACTCCTCCATGTTGTCAATAAGGATATTGGTTGTCCATTGCTAGGTGGAAAGAGACAGAAACATGGACAGATAAGACCAATGGTGAAAGCTCTGAATGATTAGCCAGGTTGCTTTCAGATGTAATCAATTTGGAGGATGTCTTCACAGAATCCCTACAGTGTGGAAACAGGCCCTTTGACCCAACAAGTCCATTCCAACCCTCTCGAGAGCATCCCACCCAGACCCAACCCCAACCCCCTACCCTTTCCCCATAACCCTGCATTTCCCATGGCTAACATGTCTAGTCTACAGATCCCTGAACACTTTGGGCAATTTAGGATGGCCAGTCCACTTAACCCACACACCTTTGGACTGTGGGAGGAAACTGGAGCACCCGAAGGAAACCCATGCAGACATGGGGAGAATGTGCAAACTCCACACAGACAATCACCCAAAGGTGGAACTGAACCCGGGTCCCTGGCGCTGTGAGTAAGTAGTGCCAACCACTGAGCCACCGTGCTGCCCTAAACAGAAGAACAGAAAAAACTTGTATGGGTTTGTACCAAATGGTGAATCCAATGATGATGGTTGCTTACTGTACGTTACAAATGCTTCAGTCTCTACTACAGGTCTTGCATTAAGTTGTCCAATGCAGGTGAAGTAGCGGGAGTTCTATACAATGGGTGTATTTTTCTTGATAAACATTTCCCTGTCACTCAACAAATCTGATGGGTACTGCATCTCTAAGAAAATAGTTGGTTTTGTTTTTGCTCCCCAATTGATTTGTGTGGTTCCATGGACAAAAAAATAGAAATTGCTGGAAAAGTTCAGCAGGTCTGGTAGCAATTGTGGAGAGAAATCAGATTTAACGTTTTGGATTGAGTGATCCTTCCTTGAACTGTTGGTAGCTAGGAAAATGTTGGTTTATTTCCCTAGCTACCATCAGTTCTGAGGAAGGGTCACTCGAATCAAAATGTTAACTCTGATTTCCTTCCACAGTTGCTACCAGACCTGCTGAACTTTTCCAGGCAATTTCTACTTTTTTGTCCGATTTACAGCGTCCGCAGTTCTTTCAGTTTTTGTAGTTCCAGGCATGAACCTTCGTAATTAGAACTCAGTGATTTGGTGTGAGTTTGCTGACAAGAAGTTTCAGTCTCAGTGTTGCTCAGATTAGGGCCCCCTACAATAAAGCAGCAGACAGAAAAGGGCTGAGGTCCTGAGATCTTTGGGGAGGGCAGTAGGTGAGTTGGATGGTTGATCATCCACACTCTGATGAAGTACACTGGGGAATAGAATTATCTCATGGCATACAGGTGTTGACGTTTTAGTACTGGATTATTTAGATACGAATAAATGGTGATTGTTCTATCTCTATGAGGTTCCCATGCCTTTTTCCCAAAGTTGCAATGTACGTGGAGAACATCCCATGAAAATATATTCTCCATGTCCAAATGTATTTTTTACTGACAGATCATGGTGCATTCTTTCTTCATCCTTCATGGTTTTATTTTTACATTTTTTTGCTTTTGTCTGTTTTAAAAGACAAACCACATCATTCATGTTGAAATATCTCACTTCCCACATCTCATTATTCCAGTTATCTATTATAATCATTCACTAAACTATAGTTTTCTATTACTCATGCCAGTGCATCCTTAGGTGCCATGGTTTAATTTGTCTAATTTAACTTATTACTTGGGGAATTGTAGAATCCTTACAGTGTAGAAGGAGGCCTTTCGGCCCATCAAGTCCACACCAGCCCTCCAAAGAGCATCACACCCACCCCGCACACCTCCCCCCGGCCCTGACCCCAATCCCGGTAACCCTGCATTTCCTGTGACTAACCCACCTAGCCTGTACATCGCTGGACACCGTGGCTAATCCACCTAACCTGCACATCTTTATACTGTGGGAGGAAACCCACACAGACGTGGGACAACATAAAAACTCGACACACTTGTCCAAGGGTGGGATCAGTCCTGGGTCCCTGGTGCTGTAAACCAGCAGTGCTAACCACTGAGCCACTGTGTCGCCCAGTGTTGTATTTGCTTTATCTATTCAAGAATTAGTCCAGTTTACACTGACAGGGTTAGATTCAAAGAAGTATGTTATAGACGCCTTAAACTTCTTGAAAATTCCTAATCTGTTTATTGATGCTTGCTTGAGCTGCTCCATCTGCTTGAATTCAGAACACATAATTTCAGCTAACTCCGTTTATTATGCCCTCTCTCATCCATATATTTGTAAGTGTGAACATATTGCATATTTTATATTTCAACCTTTATTGAAGAAGCTTATTTTAACCAGGAAAATGCATAATCCCTCTAATTTACATTTTGCTGGCAAAAATTGAAATAATAATTGGTATTGAACCTCTGCTTTCAAGGAGTACAATTTCTTACAATGCTGTTAGCTATGGAGGAAATAGGCATTCAACTGATTTTCATTAATCACGAATAACAGCCATAGTTTGATCTCTAAATTCCTCACCACTTCAAATTATTTCGCAACTGTTCTATTTGACCTAAGATATAATTTAAGGGAGTAAATTTATGCATGTTTTTTGCATCTTTCTACAATAAAGTTAGTAGTAGAGCCACATAAATCCTGAAAAATTGCAGAGATTCACTCTCTAAGCATACATAAGTTAATTGTTTAATTCTTTGTTTATCTTACTTTGTTCTGAAAATCTTGAATACGACCAGGCATCCCCAGCAGCAGATTACCCAGATTAACCAGAAATAAATAAAAGTAATGTTTTTTTCAATTGCTCATTTAATCATCATAAATGTTTTATAAAGTGAACTCTTGAGTGCCATTTTTTCAGTTGTTAACTGAAAGTTTGAATCACTTTTTAAAGTTATTTGTCTTTATGGAGATTGTGACAATGCAGTTCTTCAAAGTTACTGATATTTGCGAGGAATGTTGGGCAGGCATGAGGGTTTTGTTCTCACTTCAAGGATTCTGAGCAAAATCCTTGCTCGCTTTTAAGGGCGTAGTAGTTTCATTCCCCTTAGACTGTAGCAGGACAGTTAGAATTGGCAGAGGGGACACAGAGAAGGACAGGCTACTGGAGGAAGAGACAGCAATTGGTTCTTCATAGAAAGTTATCTGTACTTAGGGTATTCAGGAGCAATTATCCTACCTCAATCTCGACCACAAACTATGTATCAAATTTTTGCTTCACTAAAGGAGATCCTCAGTCAAATCTGTCACCTGTTGCAGCCTGAACTGCAACCATAGGTCTGCTTGAAGATGGCATTGACAGTGGCCATGTAAGTGCCTGTGAGCTGCAAAATGAAATTCTATACAGCTGGCTCTTTTGAGGCTGGACCAGCCAACATGTGCAGCATCTTCCAGTTTGTTATCCATTGCTGCATATGTGAGGTCATTGTGGCTCTGTATACAAAAAAAATTAATTCCCTCTTTCTAGGAAACAACAGGTGGAATGAATACTGTATCTATTTTCATGAGGGTAGTAGGACTTTGAAAGTGCAGGATGCCAATGCTTTTACTCCAATCCCTTTGTAGGTACCATATGTCAACTCTGAGAAACACCTCATGCAGAAGGTATTCCAATGCTTGTCATTCTGATGTGTAACCTACAGACATATGAGTAGCAGATATGTTATAAAAGTCATTCTGCCACACAAAGCATGATTGAGCAAAATATTGAAATGCTTCAACATTGTTTTCTTTACGTCGACAACCCACGAGAATCCCTATAGAATGTGACAAAGTGGGTCCAAACTCACCATAGTGTGTTGCATGCATAACATCATATTCATGAGGGTTGTGATGGCCGTAGATATCAGCTGTATGATACCTTGCTCTATGATACCTTGCTCTACTGAGGAAGAAGACAAACAACAGGGGGAGATGGGACGATGAAACCACTAAAGCTCATTTCTGGCTGAGCTGTCTATTATGGACTCATTCAACTCTGGTACTAGTGAATACAACCCAATTTTCCATTTAGCAACAGTTCCATATCCTAACTTTCTCTCCGTTATGGATCATCACAGTGTTCCAGTGTTAGCTCTGCTTCGGATCTGGATTCAAGTCCCACTCCAGGATTTGTGGTCATAAATCAAAGCTCACACTTTTCAGCAGTACTGAAAAGGTGCTGCACTGTGCCATCTTTTGATTCTGATGTTAAAATGAGATACCTGTCCCTTCTTGTGGATGGAAAATATCCCATGGCACTATTTAAAAAAGAGCAGCAGCATTATTCCCTGTATCCTGGCAAACATTTATCCCACAATCAAATTCACAAATGCACTATCTGGTCTGTACGGGATTGCAGTTTGTGGGAGATGCAGTGTTCAAATTAGCTGTTTCATTTTCTACTTTACAAGAGTGACATGTCATGGTGTTTCAAATGCAGATAGCACACTGACCTGTTGTAGAATTAGGCATCGTGACTATTTCCAGAAACCAGGTATTGACTGTAAAGTGCTTTGAGTTGCCTGGTGGTCATGAAAGATTCCATATAAATGTTAGTCTTTGTTTTATTGTTTTTTTGGTCACAATGCTAAAATAAAATTAATTAGTAATAAATACTCTAAAACAATCTTATAAATAAAATCATGTCACATTGCACACAAAAATCAATTAATCTCCCTTGTACATCCTTTAATGCCAATATTACACATCAAGATCTCCACCCAGATTTCAGGAGTAAACCACTTTTGCACATATGTGGCTACATTTTGTTTTCTTACCAATAAATTGCATTTATCTTCATTGCCATTATTTGCCAAATTAGATGGCCATCCTGCAAGCTTATTAATATTTATTTTGTTGCAGTCCTCTTCCGTACTAAATATAACTCTAATTTGATGTTTATAAAGTGAATAATCTCACATTTATCCAAATTATACTGCATCTCCCATTGATTTGCCCATTCCCCCAACCAGTCCAGATCATGCTGAAGGATCTCTGTATCCTCGTCACAGTTCACCCTCCCACCCAACTTGGTATCACCTGCAAACTTGGAGATGTTACATATTGTTCACACATCCAAATAATTAATGTCCTGTTTTTGCTAGAGTTCAGACGAATGAGGGGGGAATCTCATAGAGACCTATAAAATTCTAACAGGACTGGCAGGAAGGATGTTCCCAATGGTGGGTGTGTCCAGAACCAGGGGTCACAGTATGAGCATTCAGGGTAGATGATTTAGGATGGAGATGAGGAGATATTTCTTCACCCAAAGAGTAGTGAGCCTATGGAATTCATTACCACAGAAAGTAGTTGCTGCCAAAACGTTGAATGTATTGAAGAGGCAACTAGATATAGCACTTGGGGCGAATAGGATCAAAGGTTATGGAGAGAAAGCAGGATTAGGCTATTGAGTTGGATGATCAGCCGTGATTGTGAAGAATGGTGGAGCTGACTCAAAGGGCCAAATGGCCTCCTCCTGCTCCTATTTTCTATGTTTCTATGTTACAAATTTTGAAATTTATTTCAAAGTCCAACTTGTTTATGGAATAGTGAAAAGTAGTGGCTACAACGGATCTTTGTTAAACTCTACTCCTCAACTTTTTACAGTTTGAGTTTAATCTTTGTTATCTGTTTTCTGTCATCA
The DNA here is from genome assembly GCA_024137785.1 of Ginglymostoma cirratum. Taxonomy (NCBI): domain Eukaryota; kingdom Metazoa; phylum Chordata; class Chondrichthyes; order Orectolobiformes; family Ginglymostomatidae; genus Ginglymostoma; species Ginglymostoma cirratum. Next base: position 19,716,416 of record JAHRHZ010000289.1, read on the forward strand.
ATTTGCCATTTATTCAGCTACTGGTCCCCTGATTCCGCGTGTTTTGGCTTTAGCAATTAATCTACTATGCAGTCCTTAACTGAAATCCTTTGAAAAACCCAAATAAATTATACCTACCATAGTACTCATGCAATTGTAAATTGTTTCGTCATACTTTTACATCCCTCCTTTGTAAATCTAAGCAATTGCAGTTTCATTCATGCCAATTGTCTCTAAATCTTCAGAGTGTAATATATGTAACTGAGGTACCTGCTTCCATGGCAACCATGTCAGTTAGATTGGCTTGTTTAGCTTAATTCAAGATTTGAATTATACCTTTAATGATAGTTATTAGAAAACAACTAACCCTACTAATCTAATGTTTTGCCTAACACAAAAATTGTCCGTAAAGCCTAGGTAGATAAGCATTGCAAGAGCTGAGTGGGGGTGGGGAAGATTCACACTGCAGCTGATTTTTCAGTTTGAGATTTCAGGGGTGATGACGATGACGAAGACGACGATGATGACGATGATGATGACGATGACGATGATGACGACGATGACGACAATGATGACGATGATGACGATGATGACGATGACGATGATGACGATGATGATGATGACGACGATGATGACGATGATGACGATGACGATGATGACGATGATGATGATGACGATGATGACGATGATGATGACGATGATGATGACGATATGCCGTCAATCTGCTTAAACCTTATTTAGAGTATTTAATTGGAAGCCCCATTGACTTTTGTGACTGCAGATTGCGAGCACATGTGGCATGCTGCTTGGAATCAGTATTTTTTGAACAGGTTGCTTAAAGGGAAAGTGAAAGAAGGAGGCAAAACTGATTTTAGACTTTTCATCTTTTGTTTTTGCCACGAATGCTTCAATTTTTGCATGTTTGTTTTTTTTTCCTTGTCAATAAGATGGTGGAATTTGAAATCAATATAAAAAAATCTGGAATTTCGAGTCTAATGATGCCCATGAGACCATTGCTGATTGTCAGGAAATACACATCTGGTTCACTAATGTCCTTTAGGGATGGAAATCTGTCATCCTTACCTGGCCTGGCCTACATGGGACTCCAGATCTACAGCAATGCGGCTGACTCTTAACTGCCCTCTGGACAATTAGGGATGGACAATGAATACTGGCTAAGATGATGATATTGGTGATTAAAGTGCTCATGGTCATAATGGTATTAATACTGACGTTATGATTACAAAGATTAAGTAAGTAAAAGTAACTTCCTGGGATAATTTAGAACAACAGAGAGAAACTGTACTTCTTAAGGTGTGGTGGGTACAGGTTGAAGAAACCAGTACAATTTAATTGTAATAATTTAGTTTAATAATTGAGACTCATGGAAATCATGATGGTGTAATGATTGCATATCTCTGGTCCCAGTAAGAAAAGCCACTATTCTGGAATGAACAGATGAAGAGAGAGGTCTTAGGCACTGCCTTTACTGGATATATTTATTAACCTATCAACAGTACTGGCTTCACAATATTTCTCAATATTTCTTGCCCATCCTAAACTCACTTATGTGCATTGAGTATGTTCTCCCTGAAAGCAGTTAAAGACCAGTTCCTTTTTAGTTTTCTTATTTTGGATTAGCATTGTAAAGTTGTACAGCATGGAAACAGACCCTTCAGTCCAGCTAGTCCATGCCAACCAGGTATCCTAAATTAACCTAGTCCCATTTGCCAGCATTTGGCTCAAATCCCTCTAAAACCTTCATAATCATGTACCCATCCAGATGCCTTTTAAATATTGTAATTGTACCAGTCTCCACCACCTTCTCTGGCAACCCATTTTATACACACACCACCCTCTGTGTGAAAAAGTTGCCCCTTAGGTCCCTTTGAAATCTTTCCTTCTCACCTTAAATCTATGCCCTCTAGTTTTGGACTCCCCTACCCTGGAAAAGAGAACTTGGCTATTCTCCCTATCCATGCCCTAAAGGTTTTATAAACCTCTAAAAGGTCACCCCTCCAGGAAAAAATGGCCCCAGACTATTTAGCCTCTCCCTGTAGCTTAAACCCTTCAACCCCGGCAACATCCTTGTAAATCCTTTCTGAACCCTTTCAAGTTTCACAACATCTGGGAGACGAGAACTGAACACAGTATTCAAAAGTGACCTTACCAATGTCCTGTACAGCTGCACGTGACATCCCAGCTCCTATCCTCAATGCACTGACCAATAAAGGCAAGTATACCAAATGCCTTCTTCACTACACTGTCTACCTATAACTCCACTTTCAAGGTACTATGAAGCTGTATCCTAAGGTGTCTTTGTTCGGCAACACTCCTACTGCCATGGACGATGTATCTGAGGATACTACTGTGAATAAGCTTAGATTGTCATGTGTTAAAACACCAGTGGAAAGTAACCTCCTTTGATCCTTTCAAAGGTTGCAATCTGTTCCTGACTTCAATACCATTGCTAGGCATTTTTTCATAGCTCTATTTGATAATTAAAAGTAAAGTTAGTTTTTGTTTTACTTGAGTGCATTACACTAAACATTACTAATACGATAAAACCCATCCTGAATTCTGCGACATGCACACATCACACATGTGCACACTAGCAAGCAAGCAGTACAGAACATACTGCAGGATGAGGGAAGGTGAAATCGAAAGGCAATTGCCATTCTTTGACGAAGAGATTATATGTTAAACTGGTTCATTTGTTCTCATGGATATAATTGCATGGATCAGATTTCCATGTTTATAGTTAAAGGATTTAGGTTTAAGTCAGTTTCCACAAATGCTGCCAAAGCTGCTGAGTTTCTCCAGCCCTTCCTGTTTTTAAGAATCTGCGGTCAAGAATTTTCATCTGCCAGTGACATTTGAAAGTCTCATTTGTGAGTGATTTCATTCCAGGTGATGTATTTTGATGCCCAGGTATTTACCCTGAAGTAATATTTTCCACATGTCTTAGACGGTTTCAGCCATGTGAGTTCAATGTTTGTTTGTAGATTCCTATGAGCTGGGATACTTTCACGTCAGGTGACTTTTTTGGCTATTTTAAAGCATACCAGCACATTTTTCACTTTTTCTGTCAAACCAAAGTTGAAGGCTTTAAAGTAGCTGATATTTTAAAGGTTAATTGCCTGAATGGATATCATGACGATAATTTTAGACTAAATCTAAAATTAGCGTAAGGTAACTATGAATTAACAAACAAATGGTGTTCAAGCTCGTTAAAAGGCAGACGCAGCCAAGACAAAACCCATGAATTTGATAGCAACTTACTCAGATTCAGTAAGTATGGTGAGTCATGAAAGTCTTTGTTAACCTGCAGATCTTTCTTATGAGGCATTTCAACATTCATGGTAGGGCACAGCTTTTTAACTCTTCCGATGTTAGTCTGCCTTAGAGCATCTAAATAGGTGCTCACCTCTTGATGCCTCAATCTTGTCTTCTGTGTGTTGTTCTGACACTGTCTCTCTGGCTAATTTCCAGCTCCTTCCCAGCTCCCCCAGAGCCCCTTACAGCCTTGTTTTACATGGAGCATGCATACAGCACCAATTCACTGCCTAAATCCTCTTCCTTGGCTCCTCTTCCCTCAGTCTCCAGCTGGTTCTTAGAAGATTTCTTCTTTTCTTCTGGTTCCTGCAACTTTTGGTGGTTTCTTAATTTTGTCTGGTCTCTCGGCTGCTCTTTTTATGGCTGTCTTAAATCCTTCTCATTACATCCCTCACTTGAGCCTTTTGGTTTATTTTCCTAGTTACTGTTTTCAGAATTCCCGGATTCCTCTTGAACTGTCTCTGACCACGTTGGAATCAGTTTTTTTCACTCTTTAGCCTGGCACGTCACTCTGGCTCCTGTGGGCTTCCCTTTTACAGTGACCATACTGGTTTCCATGCTAGTTTGGCACACTTCTGAAGATTTGTATAGCTGGGCTTTTAATTGTTTAAAAGGAATGCAATATTCTGGAACAGAAGATACACAGCTAAAAACATTGCCATGCATTGCACATGCACAGAGTCTTGTGGGCCTACCAGGAACTGCCTTTTTCAGCCTTCATCTGGGGAAATCGTTTCAGGGCCTTAGTGAGTAAGTTTCACATCAATAGAAGCTTCATAGTTTGAGAAAAACAGCAGACATATGGTGCCTGAAGACAGCAGTACAGAATTTAAACCCATGATGCAAGGAACAGTTGCTGGTAGAATGAGTCTGAGAGCCAACAACTTATGGACACAAATGAACGATGTGGTTTTTTTTTAGCATAGTTAAATCAATCTATGATCCTAACACTCAAAGGCCCACCCTGCTGGAAGCCAAGCATGGAGCAGAACCATGGATAAAGGCAATCAGTGCTTACTGGAGAGAATATTCTGAAGAGCTTCTTATCCTCATCTCAGTTTAACTTGAATTTCTTCAACTCTATGCCTCAATCACCTGTCCAGTTCAGTCACAGCACTCACTCCAGTCTGGAATGAGGTGCAATAGGCACTAACTAGCTGAAAAACAGTGAGGCCTCTGGAGGAGATAGAATCCCTGCTGCAGTTCTGAAGCACAGTGGAGATACATTCCTGAAGCTGCTGCTCAACCTCCTGTTCCTCACCAGAGAAGTGTGCATGTTCACAAGACCACAGGAAGGGCTACATTTATAACAACATTCTAGAAAGGGAAACAGTCTGATTGTGGAAACTGCAGAGGAATCTGACTGATTCTTGCCAGAGAGAAGGTTGTGCAAGGATTTCCCCCAATTGTCCCTTCCAGTGATTGAGAAATGACGTTCAGAGTCTGTGTGTTTTTTGCCTACTGGGAGGTAGCACAATACATCTTTGCTGTGTAGCAAATTCAAGAAAAGTGCAGATAAGAACAACTGTTGTGCATGTGCTTTTTTGTTTAAAGCTTTATAAATTTTAAGCTTGGTTTAAATTTTAAACTGGGCAGGTGATTTAGATTAGTGAAGGTATTTTACCCTGAGATTTGAACCAGGGAATGACTGTCATCTGTTTTGTTGAGTTTGTTGTTGAACTCACATGGCTGAAACCATCTAAGATATGTGGAAAAGATTACCTCAGGGTAAATACCTGGGCATCAAAAAAGCACAGTGTCTTTACATATTCCTTCTGTCTTTTTAGAACAGGGCTCTGTGTATTAACATATGTAGTTTCCAGTACACTCAAGTGCATCACACTGAGAGCATAACTGACTATCCTAAATTTGCCATCAATGTAATTTATTTCACACTGAACAATTTTTAGTAAATGTTGTTCAATCGCTGAATAATACATAATGTTAGCCACTGTGTTGTGAACTTCGCAAGCGTGGGCTAGTTAGATACAATCAGTTTCCTGCTTGTTGATTTTGATAGTTAACTGACAGTCATCACTAACTGCTGCATTCTTCATGGTAATACCTCTTCCTATCAGAGTCTACTTGACAACAAAACCACACTCTCTTCTTATATCGTATAAATGCTGTCTTTTTCCTCCTTTACATTGGTATTCCTTTGAATTGTCCTGATGAGTGTAAGACAATAAAACTTCAGCATGTGTCTTCTCAGCAATACTCAGGTTATGCACTATCAAATGACTTGGAATAAGAATTGAATGAGCCATTGGCAATCTTAAGGCAAGGTTTTGATGTCTGGTTATGTCCAAGTGTCTTGCTTAATAATGTCTCACAAATTATAGTTGCATTTTGTATGTTTCAGAAATTTTTAATTGGGCATAGTACAGATAACTGTCCCAGGGGATGCAAGAGAAGCTGATTGTCACACTATAGATGCTGAAGATCTGGTCCATGAGATCAGCAGTCAAGTGTAGTTCCTTCTGTTTCTTAGGCTGCTGTGAGAAATGCTCCTTCGCATATTGACAGAGTCATCATGCATCCACCTTGTGACATCAGTCTCTGTGAGCTAAATAAGATATTTGCTCCTCCCTCACACCTGAGGTATAGTGCAATAATGATGCTGTTACTCTGAGATTGGTTAGGCAGATTAGAAGAAAACATCAGACTTGAACAAGAATGTGAAGAGTGTGTTTAGACACTGCATTAGAGAGCTGTATTTACTCACCTTTAATGTAAAACTGCAAATAATGGAAGCTTACAGTATGTCAGAAATGGAAAACCTTTACTCTAGGATAAGGAGCCAAAAGACTCGAAGAGTATATGTGCAGACATGCACAGTCCAAGGATACTAAGGAGAAGTATCTAACTATAATAATAGCAGTATTAGCTTAAAGCTTAGAATAAAGCATGGTGGGAAACCTCTAGGGCCAGGATTTGAAGTCATGATGCAATTCACAGGTCTCAGCAGGAAATATGGGGAGACTGAAACTTGGGAGAATAACAGAAGACTTTGAAGCCAAGTTACCCATCAGGAACACTCTGGAGATTAAAAACTCAGAACCATTTTCAACACAGAAACGTTCAGACTGAAAGAAAGGGTGAATATTTGGGATTGCAGTTCCATTTGATACTTTGTCACAGCTGCTCAAAAACACCAAAAGCCAATAAGAAAGCTGGTAGTAGGAGCTTTGGAGACAACAGTTTCAGGATTACATAACATAATCAGGATTGCATGTGAAGGAGCAGTGACACCTAGTCAGCATGTTATATGCTGTAGTCAAGATCTGATGAAATTTTGGTAAGACATTGATAAAAATGCTGAAGATTATGAGACATTTCTTTAAATGTTTGACACGTACTTTAGTCCTGAGTGAGTCTTGCCCTCTGACTAAATTTCTATCAATAATCTCAGAGACGGAGAATTGTTTGTGATTTTTTAACTGAGTTATTTCATGTAGGTGGATAGCATGGGTATTGGGCCTTACAGGATAACTTAATTAGAGATCATATCATTGTCAGCATGAGGGATGAAAATTTGTTAGGTCTTGTTCAATCTAAGGAGGACTTTAGATTGCAATAGGCAATCCAACATACCTTTCAAGTTTTGATCAACACCCAAGTTCTGAGGAAACATTGGGGATTCCTCTGTTGTGTTTGGATGTGTAAGCCCCCAGATGGGGCATTACCATTTGAAAGATTTTCAAAAGAGTGGAAATTGACCATATTAGGCAGTTCCAAATGTGGATCAAAACAGCAACATAATTGCAAGGAGTATTCAGCGGGAGGAGCTGAATGCTATAGAAATGGTCAGTTGGGATACTTCAAGAAATACTGCCAGGTATTTCGCCATAGAAACAAAGTCCTACAAAGTCTCTTGCATCATACAGTAAAGTAAAGGTCCTAGAAATTAAGGACAAAAAAATTAGACAAAGTTCATATGTGAGGTCAAACAGCACCAACAGAAAAACTGTATCATCATTGTAAAGGTACAAGGGTTTGGAACAGAATTTAAATGTGATAGAGTGTTTCTGAGATACAGCTGTTCCAACACTGACAACTAGCCTTAGTTGATGTGAAATTTCAACCAGTGAACATAAGCTTCCAAGAATTGGGGCTCAGTCTTTTCATGTATGGTCAAATCACCACAAAACTCAACCACAAAGTGTGCGATATCAGTCAGAAACTCTACACCCCCGGGACATCAGAATACTTCATTACTAAATAGGATTGTACATATTTAATTAGGTGTGTTAAGATATTAGTACGCCAGATGAAAATGGTGGGCAATTTCAAAATGAATTTCCAACTCTTTCAAAGGCTTGAGCAAATTAAATCAAGGATATCACATGACTCTGCAGAAAGTGTTAAACCAATCTTGTAAAGGGAAAATTCCTCATCCTCTGATGAAAAAGATGAAATCACAATGAGAAAGCATGATGAACAGTGGGGTCCTATTGTTTGGTAGTGACAGGACCAACACAATGCTGCATAGAATAGTAATGGCTCCCAAGACAAATGAAAAATTAAGATTTTGCGTATAGCTCAATAAGTTAAACAAAGGAGTTAGAAGAGAAATCATCAATATCATTTCATCAATCAACAATAGTTTGGCCAGTTTAGTAAGAAGCAAGTTATTTACTACATTCGGCACAACAGATTTTGGTAGGTATTCCAAAATGATGAATCAAGATTGCTGACTACATTCCTTACACCATTCAGGTGTTATTTATTCTACTGTCTACCATTGGGAATCTCCTTTGAAATTAATTCAAAGAGCGATGTCAAAAATCTGGGAGGAAAACATGGAACCATTTCTCATGTGGATGATACCCTGGTTACATGGTAAAATGAAGAAGGAACATGACCAGACTTGTTGGAAATGGCACTCTCCTACACTTCTGTATCTTCATCTATTCCAAAACCTGCAGTGTCTGGAGGTTAGTGCTGAAAACTTTGCTCTGTTTGGCAAACAGGTTTTGTGGATTTCTGTAGCGAAAGCTGATAAATAATGGATAGAATTATAAATGCATAGAATATTTTACAAGGAAAAGTACAGTTTCTCATGTATGTTCAAGTATATTTAATAATTTAATTGACATTACTTTCTTTTCGTGCAGAATTAAATGATGGATTGTTAAACTTTCTTCTCCAGTTGCTTGGCATTCTCTGCAATGTTGTGCTGGCTTCTCTTATAAGAATACATTTTGTTAAGTGGCTGCTACTGGGAAATTTCAGAAGCAGGACAAAAAGTACCCATTAAAGTACCAAATGGAACAATGTCCCTGAGCAACCTGATTCTTCAGCTAAAGTCAGATATTGTAGATCTGAATAGAAAGACTCCTTAACAGATAAATGATGTGCACTGTTTAATAGATGAATATGATATATTTATATTAAAAAGAAAAGGACCAAAATATTTAAAAAATCCCAACTAGCTAGGAGTAATAATGTAGTTGGCAACTGCACATTATGTTCCCATAAGTATTAATTTCAGAAAATTACGTATTTGAGGTTAAAAATAATGCCACAACTTCATAGTCAAATACTGAATCATTACTAACTGATATCCCCTATTTTAATAGTGTTTATTTCATATAGATGGTATTAAATGTCTTATGTTTTTGACACATAAATATTGATCTTGCTATCGATTTCGCTTTTGCAATTGCTTTGGGTTTTCAGCTTGACAGCTCATTTTAAATTCAGAATAGTTTATGATGTTGAAAAGATTTAATTAACCACCTCAGTATTAAGTATCTATGTATCATTGAAAAGGCAAAAAAAAAACCCAGAACTAATACATATTTAATAATATGCCAATGCTATTCATTAACTTGCCAATAAACTTTCTGTGGGGTTTGGCGTTGGCACTTATTGTAAGTTACGGAGCCAAAGAGCAGAATGCAAAATATTTGGGGTTTATGTGAACAGGACAAATAACCACATGTCTCTGTAACTAATCAGATTGAGGAATTCTTAATAAACAGCACAGAATCTGAACCAGGAAGTGCCATTAAAATTGAAATTCAGTGCCAGTTTAGGTGCAGAGAATGAAAAAAAAGGGAAAGTGAGATTTAATTTTGGTAGAAAAATATGAGAGACAGGAAATAAAACTCAGAGATATTAATTTTTTAAATGTCCAACAATAACTAAAAGCTGATGTATTGCAATTTCATATTTATTGAAGTGACATAAGGACAGAAAATAGGAGCAAAAGTAAGTTATTCAGCCCTTAGAACCATTCAATATGATCATGGCTGATCATCTAGCTCAGTACCCTGTTCCTGCTTTCTCCTATACCCTTTGATCCATTTAGCTGTAAGAACTATATATAACTCTTTCTTGAAAACATACAATGTTTTGGCCTCAATTGCTTTCTGTGACAGAGAATTTCACAGGCTCACTACTCTCTGGGTGAAGAAATTTTCATTTATCTCAGTCCTAAATGGCCTACCCTGTATCCTTAGTCGGTGACTCCTGGTTCTGGACTCCTCGGTTATCGCAAACATTCTTCCTGCATTTACCCTGTCTAGTCCGGTTAGTATTTTATAGGTTTTTATGAGTTCCTCCCTCTTTCTTCTGAACTCCAGTGAATTTTGTCAAATTGATCCAGTTTCTCTTGAAACATCAGTTCTGCCATTCTAGAAATCAGTCTAGTAAACATTTGTGGCACTTCCTCCATAGCCAGAACATCCTTCCTCAGATAAAGAGACCGAAACTGCTATTCTCCAGGTTTGGTCTTGCCATGACCCAGTACAATTGCAGCTATACTTCCTTGCTCCTGTACTCAAATCCTTTCACTATGAGGGCCACATATCATTTGACTTCTTCATCACCTACTGCTCCTACATGTTTACTCTCAGTGGCTGGTATACAAGGACACCTAGCTCTTAATGCACTTCACTCTTAGCCAATATTTTGCTACCAAAGTGGATAATCTCACAATTATCCACATTGTACTTCTTCTGCCAGAAGGCCACAAGACCATGTGATACTGGAGCAGAATCAGGCCATTCAGCCCATTGAGTCTGCTCTGTCATTCGAGCCTAGCTGATACGTTTCTCAACCGCATTCTCCTGCCTTCTGCCATAACTCTTGATCATCTTACTAATCAAGAACCTATCTAATACGGTCTTGCATACACTCAATAACCTGGCCTCCACAGCCCTCTGCAGCAATGAGTTCCACAGATTAACCATTGTACGGCAGAAGAAATTCCTCCTCATCTCCGTTCTAAAGGGTCATGCGTTTGCCCACTCTTTCCACATGTCCAACAAGTCACATTGAAACATCTCTACATCCTCCTCACAGTTCACCCATCCACTGAACTTTGTGTTGTCTGCAAACTCAGAGATATTACATTTAGTTTCTCATTTAAATCATATACTGCGAATAGTCAGAAATATTGAGACAAAAGTTAACGAATGGGAAGAAAGCATCAGAGGGTTGGAAGTTTGAAGCTAAGATGATGAAATTATACATTTCAGTGCAAAATCAAAATATGGCACTGATACAGCCATCAGTGCACCAAAAAAATACAAGATTTTGGGCAGGTGATTTGAGCGTAATTGGAAACAGGAATTTCCATGTATCCTACAAAAAGGCAATTGCAGCTAGGATACACATGCATTCCCATGGCAATACCTTTTATTTGAAGGAAGCAAATAGAGTTAAGGAAAATGCTTGTTCTACATAAGTAAACTGAATTTGCTGAACTCTTCACTGGAAGTGACAAAGACCAGTTAATAATACAGAAAACCCCAAGTCTGTTTTTACGTTCTAGCCATTTAGCTCCCATAACCTTACTTAAGCATAACATTTCTTGGCAAACTGGCTATGTTTTGAGATTCAGGTATAAGAATTAAGCAGCCTCTACTGAATATCCATAGAGAGGTCAATTTAGATCCATAAATTGCTTCCAGCACAGGAAAGAAGGCCAAAGTCAGCACTCAAATCCAGCATTCTGGACAAAATGAAAATCTGCAACATTACAGTTAAAGGTGAATGATAAATTATTTCTCTTTTACTTCAAACTGAATTTTGTTTTTCAGTTTTCATTGGTATCATTAGTTTTTGTAATGCTTTGTTTTAATCTGGCTTTGACATTGTGCTGCGTCTGCAAGAATAAGACTAATTGCATCAATAAAAAGGTCAATATATTGCGTAGCAAAGAGTTTCCAGTGAACAAGCCGGTGAATTAATTTTTTAAAATTGCTTGACTGTTGTCCTGTATTTTGTATTGATGGTGGAGTCCTCTACTGATTATAAATCGTTATAGTCATAGAAAGTACTTACATTTATACAGCAAATTATCACCATTTATATATAAAATTCCTGCAGTGCCGAAAGAGGCCATTTGGCCAATCAAGTCTGCACTGAACTTCCGAAGACCATCCCACCCAGACCCACCTCCACACTTTATCCCTGCATTTATTATAGCTAATTCACCTACCCAGCTCAGCCCGGACACTACAGGGCAACTTAGCAAGGCCAATTCACCTAATCTGCACATCTTTGGACTGTGGGAGGGAGCTAGACCACCCAGTGGAAACCCATGCCGACACAAGGAGAACATGCAAACTGCAAGGCTGGAATCAAACTCAGATCCCCGTCACTGTGAGACAGCAGCCTCTGGAATCCTGGACAACCACCTTAAATGAACTGATGGGAAGATATAATTCCAAGTGTGCATTTTTCAGGAGATTCTACAAATATCTAACAGATTTAGCCTGGAACAGTGTTAAGATATTGAAATAAAGTTTTTACCTATTGTGAGTAAGACAGCCAACATATGCCTCCATGTTCAGAAAATTACTAAGTAGTTGGAGGTTCAGCAATATTTTTCGCTTTGGAATGCCTACCTCGCACCTGTAAATTTGGAAAATCTAAGGTAAAAACTATAGTTGCAATCATAATTGTTATAAGAGAAAAAAAAGCCATGTTTATGTTTTGAACATTAAATCTCACCGTAAAACCCTGTTTCCAACCCTTTTTTTCATTTATTGGAGGATGAGGCTGCTAATACTTCTGTCTTCAAAATGTTTAGATTTTTATGTGTTTGTTTATAATGTTGGGTTATGTATTTCAAGCTGTGCGAAGCATAGAAGGAATCACAATACACTTAACTTAATATTTATGACTTAGGTCATTGAGAAAATGCTAATCGTGTTTGTTCAATGATTGAAGAGTAGATTTGTTTTATGAAGTTCCTTCTGTAATTTGAAGACGTTTTTAGAATCTTCTGATTCCCATGTCTGTTAAGATTCAGAAAGGCAGAGATGTTCTTGTGTCCTTAAATCAAATGCAGAGGCACAACAGAGTATCCATTCTTCTCCTTTGATTGCGGCGTCAGTAGCCACTTCACCAATTTCACTCAATTTCTGGAAAGCTAATTTATCCCACTGCCTATAATCTTTTCCTTCTCCCCAGAGACATATGATACCTGTCATTTGACAAAATCTGCAACAGACCCATTTGCTTACTCGATGAATAAGATGACAAAAGATAAAGAGTCGGCAAATATGCTGCCAACCTTAGTAACAAAACTAGAAAGAACTGATATCGGGTAAGAAACAGCTAGTGCTGTACAGATGTGGTATATGGCACTTTCTCATCGCAACCTGGGTATAACAATGGAATGATTGATCTCATCACTCTCCTTCAAGGTCTTTGCTCTGTCCTCCACCTGGGTCATCACACTTGCTTGGTTCCAGTCTCACCTATATAGCCAGAGCACAACCTGCAATTGTATTTTCTTCCTGTTCCTGCATCATTCCCATTGGAAAGGATTTATCCTTGCTGAACCACCATTGCCACCACATGACTACTTTTTTTTATTTAAACATTGTTTCTATATAATGATATTATCTGAAAAGACTTATTGAGTTCCATATGCACACTGACAACACTCAGCTTTACCCCACTTCATGTCTACCTTCTCCTCTCACACCACTATCTCTGTATTTTGTCCCACTGTTTTTCTGATATCCAGGTGAACAGAAACTTCTTTCAACTAAATATTGACAGGGTGAAAGTTGTTGTCTTCGGTCTCCATCATAAACTGTAGCTACTGATGCCATCCTTCTCTGACTGAATGAGGATGAATTAGACTGCTCATAACCTTAGTATTTGATCCCAAAGTGAGCTTCCAATCACATGTTCGTGGCCACTGCTAAGTCTGCTTATTTTCACTTCCACATCAGTGTCTGACCAAACCTGTACCTCACTTCATTTGTTGTTGAAACTCTCATCCATGCCTTTTTTTTAGCTCTAGACTTAAATATTCCAACACATTGCCGGCATTTCTCGTCTTCCATCTTTCAAAACCTTGAGGTAATTAAGAACTCTATTGTTCATATTGTAACTTAAGCTAAGTTGGAATTGCCCATTGGACTTTGCTGACCCACATTGGACTTTGGTTTTGCAATCCCTCTATTTCAATATTCTTATCCTTGCTTTCAGAACCCTTCACATCTTCAACTTCCCTATCTCTAAGAAACCTTTGTCTGTCCTACAATCCTCCAGGATGTCTGCGCTTCCCTAATTATGGTGTCTTACATAGTTCTGAGTATTTTTATTACTCATTCATGGGATGAGGGTGTAGCTGGCTAGCCCAGCATTTATTCTCAGCCCTAATTTCACAGAGTGCAGTTAAAGTCAACCACATTGTTGTGGTTCGGGAGATACATATGGACCTGACCAAGCAAGTGCAAGGATTCCTCCAGAAAAATGTAGTATACAGTAGCTACATTTGACTAAGTGTGTTTGTGCTGATAATATTTGTGCTGATAAATATCTCTGATCCTATGATTTGAAAATTACATTTTTTAAGCAGATACCAACTATGAGCAACTTCACCGTTCATTTGTGCGTCTTGAAAGATCGCAAGAAATATGCCAAAATAAAAATATGTACATCATGTCATGCCTGAAATGCAACAAGATTGCAATGATGATGCATTACCACTCATCTTATTCTGTCAAGAAAATGAGCAAACCTAGGTAGTCAATTAGAGATGTTTACTCTAGCAAGGCTATTCACTGAGTACAAATGAGCAGAAATAGATGAAAAGGCCAAGAAAGAATGTACCTATCAATAAATTAAAATGATAGAAGTTTTCTAACTGTACAGAATCTACAACAGGGGCTAGTGGCACGTCTAAATCTTTTAGTACCAAAGGTCTCAAAAGATACTGTAAAAAATAAATGTATTGAAAAGCTCTACACATTCTTATGGATGACAACTGGGAATTTCCACAAATTGTATTACCCCCTCACAACTTGTTCTAATAGGAAAGCAGAATATTGCAGATACTGAACATTTGAAATAAAAACAGAAAATGCTGGGGTTCGGGGAGGGGGTAGGGTAGAAGCCTAGCAGGTGAAGCAGTATCTGTGTAGAGAGAAAAATAGTTAGCATTTCAGATCTGATTCTTTCTCAACATTTCATCAGCACATCACTTGACCTTGATTTCAATATTTTCCAGCTGCCTACTCCCTTTTATATTACTAAAGAAGGGGTGGCACAGGTTAGCAATCTCATTTCAATCTAGACTTCAAACTTGCCAAATTGCATTCCACAAACAATGTTGATTTTGGAGCCCAACAAGGCTGAAAGCTTTGTGCTCTGTTCAGTATTTAACTATTTAGTTGTCAGAACAGGACGGAGATTCAGTGATTTGTGAAGAGTGGTCTGCATTCGTAAATCCTCTCCCCCATTTTCAAGTCTCTTAGGACTGCGGTGGAATATTTATTAGTCACCTGGATGTGTACAGCTGTAGTAACAATCATTTAGATGAATATAATTTGGGACAGAGCAGTCAGCTGGATCTTGTTTCTGCTACTGTATTCAATATTTACTCTTATCCCTCCTTAACCATGACCTAATGTGAAATATTAGTTGAGAAAGGGAGAACAGTGGTTCAGTTGATTTCAATAATTCTAGCCTAGGGAGTGGAATAACCAAGACTGTTTTCTGTATCTAATTGATGTTGAACATCATTGCTGAATGTATCCGAAACATATGCCTTCAGAAACATGATAATATTGGACTGGAAAATCATACCTTTCCAAAGAAACTAATGTACATTTTTATCATGAACTGAATATTGCTATGTAATGGTAGAAACTAGGCAATGCAGTCCTGTATGAGTACGTTGCATCTTCCATAGTGGTAAAGTAAGCAGTTATTTTTTTCCATTGCTGAGCTTTAATAATAGTCTGGTTTAACTGGCATGGGGTCTGCACAAGATTTATACATAATGTACATTTCAGATTTGCATCAATGGGCCATTTTACATGGTTGCATTACAACCAAGACTGGACAAGTGAAAAAATTCCTCTCTTCCCATGCCTGAGTTTGAAATACAAAGTTAGTGTTTTAAAAAGTATGCAATTGACACAATATATTCTTGCACATGTACTGAAACTATGAAGAACATATCAGACAGATCTCCTCAGATTAATCTGAAATAAGGAACTGGTTTATTTGTGAATTCCCACAGCAAATAGGTGTAAACGTTAAAAAAGATAAAAATTTGTCCTGAATTCCAAGATATACGCACACATTAACATGCAAGCAAACAGAATACTACACAGGGTAACTGCAGGTAGAATTGAAAAAAAAATCCATGTCTTCAATGAAGAAATTCTATGTTGAATTCATGGTTTTGTTGGAGACTGTTGCAAGGCACACAGCCATATTTTTTAAAAGATCTCTACTCTCACAGTCAGTTTTCTCTTGGGGCTGATTACCTTTTGCAGAATCAAGCACACCATTTCCAAAGAGAGAGACCTTTTTTTCTGTTACTGGAGTTTTCCTGTCCTATTATTTGTTACCATTTCCTCTTTAGTTAAAAAAAAAGTCATATCATGTCTGCTAAAGGAGGGAGAAATAGATGCTCCACAAACCCGTCTTGTGAAAATGGCTCCCACTCTGAGGATTGCAGTGATTTGAGTAGGAAGCTTGCCACTACCTCCTCAAAGACAACTTGGGATGGACAATCAATGCTGGCCTAGCCAGTGATAACCATATCCATTGCATGAATTTTATGACCAATTTTGAATGATATGGTTCATACTTTCATGACCTGTAAATGTGTCATTGTTATTCCATCAAGAATGTTTTAATTTCATTATTGGAGTAATAAAATGTGGATTTTTTTTTATCTGTTGTATTTAACATACTTAGTGTTGATGATTACTTAATGTTGAGACAGTTTCACAGTATCTAAATATTGTATGATTCAAATTACCATCAACAAAAGCTGCATACAAATTTAACATTTTTAAAGCCATTCACCTATCCCTATTGCAAACAGCAGAGAAGCACAAAAACAGCAGAAGGTTTCCTTGCCCATGTTTCATTGAATGCCATGGGACTTCATGGCATCCAGGGTCAATGTTGAAGGAAACTGCCTCCTGACTTTATGTAAGGTTATCGCTCAACTAGTACATATGTAAATTATCCCAATTTTGACACAAGCCGCTCTACACTACTAAGGAGGAATTTGCAGGGTTGATCGGGCTGTGAGTGCCATGTCCTTTTCCAGTACCTTGGTGGATGCCAGGTAGTCCATTCAGTTTCATTCTTTTTATTCATTTTGTCATGATTAGATGCAATTGAGTGGCTTGTAGGTTAGTTCATAGGGCATTTAAGTGTTACCCACACTGCTGTGGTTCTTACGTCACAACAAGTAGGGATAACAGCGTCTCCTTCCCTGAGGGATATAGTGAAACAGATCGTTTGTTTTTAAATCAGTGGTTTCATGGTCCTGCTTTATTAATGGAATTCAAATTTCATCATCTGTAGTGAGATGGGCTTCAAACCCACTTCCTCAGAAAAATAGTTTGAGTCTCTGTATGATTAATCCATTGGCAATAGCACTACGCCACCATCTCCATTAAGTAAAACACAGCAAATATTGGTAAGGTTGACATTAGGTTGGACTCTGTTGCAAAGTACAGCAGTGCTTCATTGTTTGAGAGCCCAAGAATTGCTATAAACTGGAAATGTACATTGCCTGCTGTTAACTAATCTTGCCCTTACTTATTTAGCCTTCATGATATTTTGCTTTGGAAGTGCATAATAGGAACAGTGCAGGATCCTGTATGTGATTTTTAATTCATCCATATGATTTGACTTCACTGCCCAGCATTTCTTGCCCACTCCTAATTGACCAGAGAGCAGTCAAGGGCTAATGACATTACTGTAGATATGGAGGCCAGAACAAATATGGATTGCAGATTGCCTTCCCTCAAGGACTGTGGCGGGCCAGTTTGTAAGAACCATTTGACAGCAATTTCATAGTCACCATCATTCTATCTTTTTAATTCCGACTTTTTATTGGATTCAAGTTATACCATGTGCCATGGCGGGCTTTGAATTTGTTTTCCCAGTCCATTAACCTAGTTTTCTGGTGCAGGGACATTCTCACTACACCATTGCCTCCCACAGATTTGAGCAAAAATAGGGCAAGGAATAGGCTATCTCCTTCACTGATAAGCTTGAAAGATTGTTAAACAGAAAATACAAGGTTGAAAGAAGGTGGTATAAATTAGATAACAAAGTGTGGAACTGGAGGAACACAGCAGGCCAGGCAGCATCAGAGGAACAGGAAAGCTGACGCTGCGGGTTGGGACCCTTCTTCAGAAAAAGTGAAGCAGGGTCCCGACCGGAACATCAGCTTTCCTGCTCCTCTGATGTTGCCTGGCCTGCTGTGTTCCTCCAGTTCCACACTTTGTTATCTTTGATTCCAGCATCTGCAGTTCTTGCTATCCCTGTGTAAATTAGAGTGGTGATTTCAATGTCAAATCATATAAGAAGGATAATATAAAGACTTAAAGAAAGACTGCATTAATGGAGAAAATGGTAGAAAAAAGTACATTTTTAAATGTTTGGTTTATTTTTAAAATTTTAAGCGATTGAAACCTGAAAGAATGAGAATTTTGACTTTAAGTTATCAGGATTAAAAGACATTGACTGGTGTTGTCAGAACATTTACCATGTCACTAATATGGTATTTGGGCTTGAAACAACTGGTCTTCACTTTCTGTAGTAAGTTTATTTGAACACTGGGTCAGTACAGGAGCTGAAATGACAGAAATAAATGCAGGATGCTGATGAAAATGTAAAATAATGTTTCAGGTAATAATCTGTTTTTCAAAAATCTTCTAATTAAGTGTTATACCTGAAACATCAACTGTTTTCTTCATCCTACAGATGCAGCCTGACCCATTGAACGTTAGCAGCTTCTCTATTTGGTTTCAGAGTTCTAACTTGTGCCAATAAATGTGGAGCTGGAAAAGCACAGAAGGTCAGTCAGCATCCGAGGAGCAGGAAAGTAAACGTTTCGGGCCGAAACTCTTTGCCAGGACTCACTAACTTGTGCCCTTATTTTGATAATAGGATATTAGATGTCTCATTTGGTGTATTTGGTTGAAAGGACAGCTTTTTGGATTCATTGTCTATAAAACTCCACAGCCTTTGAAGTCAATTTCTTACTTTGATTTGCCTGACACTTGATGTCAAACCGCATTGGGTCGCTTCATTGATTCATAATTTCTTAGCACCATAGCTGGTTGCTTAGCATCCAAATTGATACCAGCAAAATTTTAAGACCAACAATCCAGTGACCTAAATGTGATCGAGCAAATCAACCCTCAATCCAATTGGCCTTCAGTAATTCAGTTGTCAATATTTTTAATCAACCTTTTCAGGCACCACTCAAGAGTAGCTCGGGCCTTCTAACCTAGAGGCAGGGACACTGCAGTGTGCCACAAGAACTCATTTAACAGTCCAGCTGTTAGAAAATTTAACAATCCTGGGTGGGACAAAAAATGCAGGTACAAGGGCAATTGGACAGTTATGTCAAAACATTTGTAGTGAGGGCTTTGGAGGAAACCATTGTGAGAAAGGAATTGTTTCATTTCTACATGGAACACTTTTAAGTCAATTCCAGTATGCTGCAATTTGAAACTATGGACTAGGAGGAAGCAGGAAGATGAGAATCTGAACAATCTTGGAAAATTATAGAATTATCATTTGGTTTTATTTATAAGGCAACAATTGGGTTTTGGGTGGCAGGGGAACTTTGAATGGAAATGCCACGGACAGATAAAATGTGGTAGCACAAGAAGAACTGGGAATTCCCAATGCCCTTAAGCCCTCTTGGGATCCTGATTCGGATGAAAGTGTCGACTGTATTGAAGACAATGTATTGTCAGAAACTATGACAATGGGAAAGCAGGTTCTGAGGAGCATATACAGAATCAGCAAAGAGAAATAGATGGGTTGAGTAAAATGTTTGCAGCTGGATGTATTACATGCAAAAATACTTTGGCAGGAACAGCAGAAAAGCAGGATGACACTTAGAGAGAGGCTGCAGAATACTGTAGTACAGAGAGATCTGAGATTTAAGTGCCCATGTACATGAATTACAAAGAGTCAGCAGCAGGTAAAGCACAAAATTAGGAAGGCAAGCAAAAAGTTTATTGAAAAGGGGAATGGATTAAAGTAGGGAATTCTTGGTACAACTGTAAAGACCTTATAGTGAGTCCACGCCTAGGGAGTATGTTCTTTTCATTAAGGGCAATACTTGTGCTGGAAGCAATTCAGAGAAGGTTCACCCAACCCATTTCATGAATGAGGGATTTGTTTTACGTGGAATGGTTGAACAGGTTTGCCTATACTCATTGCAATTTAGAATAATTAAAGGTGATTGTATTGAAACATATATGATTCTGTCAGGGTGGATATCCCTCTCATTAAAGAACCAGGAAATTTTTGAAAGATCAGTTGTTGCTGGCTAGGTCAGCATTTATTGCTAATTCCTATTTGCCTTGAGCTGCCTTCTTGATCTGCTGCAGTCTGGGAGTGTAGAGACATCCACAGTGCTGCTGGAAGGGAGCTCTTGTATTTTGACCCAGCAAAAGTGAAAGCACAGAGATATATTTCCAAGTTAGGATGGTGTGTGATTTGGAGGGGAGCGTGCAGGTAGTGGTGTTCCCATGTATATGCTGCTCTTGTCCTTTTATGTTGGAAGAGTGGCAATAGAGCATCTGTTTGATCTTTCGAACATACACTTGCAAGCAAACAAAAATGTTGTCAAGCAATTGCAAACTCAGACTTATTTTCGAACAGAAAAAAACTGTTGCTCTTCAAAGGTGGTGCACTTACACTGCAAATACTTTGAAAATGAGAAATACAACTTCAAGCTTCTCACTATCTTTTGTAATCTTGGCAACTCCTCCGTATTTAACATTGTGTAGATTATTCTGTTAAAAAACCAACACTTGTAGGGAGAACTCTTTGATAACTGATCTCAACATAGGATTGTGCTTACTTGTGACCCCAGCAATTGAGTTTGCAGAGTCTCGAGAGCAATCTATTCAATATTTGGTTACTATCCAGATTTAAAGTCAAATTCACTCTGAATAGTGCCATTTGAGCTTTTTTACCAAGCAAAGTGAAGGTTGGGCTTAAGGTGCACAGTGTTGATATTTACAGCAGATATTGGATTACCAGGAATCATGCCACGCATGTTTCATTCCAAGACCCCTGCGTGTCCGATTGTAAAATAGCTGTACAAGAAACCACGTTTGTCAATGCTGAGAAAGTCTAAGTTTTCGTTTTTATGAGTATTTATGTAGGACAACCACAGAGTTCACAGGAAAGAACTGGGGAGAATTAGATCATAGCATCCCTACAGTGTGGAAACAGGTCCTTTGGCCCAACAAATCCACACTGATCCTCCGAGCACCCCACCCAGACCCATTGCCCTATACCCCACCTAATCTACACATCTGTGAACACTATGGGCAATTTAGCATGGCCAATCCACCTAGCTTGCACATCTTTGGACTGTGGGAGGAAACCCATGCAAGCAGGGAGAATGTGCAAAACTCCACACAGACAGTCACCTGAGGGTGGAATCGAACCTTGGTCCCTAGCACTGTGAGGCAGCAGTGCTAACCACTGAGCCATTGTACTGCCTAGACCCTATTAGTTATGTAAACTTGAAGATTTGATACAGAGGGGAAATTTCTCTGGATTTGAATCACTTTAAAGTTGAAAGTGATAATTGAAATTTTGTTTTCCTGTATATTCTAAGCTCTTGTTTTCTAAATGAGTTCTATATCTAGATAAATTGGGCTTTTTTTTTAGATTTTATGTATTTAACTTCTCTATTGTCAAAAAAACTCTGCAGGATTGCGTGAATGACCAACTCATTAACTAAAGACTATATCATTTGATCTATATGACCAGATTTCATTCCTGGATCTGAGATATCCCATAGTACCATCAACTGGGAACATAACAATTCTTTCATATTTCAACATATCAACAAATCATTTCACCAGGGATCTGGATTTTCATGGGGTCTTGGAGATTCCTCGGAAATTCTGAACAGTTAGCAGGGAGTCCCGCCCCAATTTCAGACATATTTTGTTTTTTGCAGTAGGTGAAAGGGTTTGGACATGATTCACAGGCAAAAAACACAAACTCAACAGAACCATTTGAACTCAGTGCTGAGCTCAAATAGAAAGCATTTTTTATTGTAGCAAAGCATTATCCCACAGTGTGGGAGCTACAGTTTTTTTACAATGTTACTGAAGGGTGGACAAGATCTGTAGAACAGCCAAGCTGTGAATTTATTTAAACCTCTAGTCCTTTTAAAAGTTAAAAAAAAGCCTGTGTCAGGGAGAGACAAAATAATTGGTCCATTATTTACGATAGCAGTTTGTTGACATTACCTCAAGGGCAATCATTCACCATTATTACTGCTTGTCTGCCACCGCCTATAAGTATTCAAGCATGATATCCAAAGCAAACAATTTGATTGAGAGCTGAAATAGCGTATTCAAGGACTAGCTGTATTTGTGGGATTCTGAGTAAAGCCTAAATTTAGTAGAGATTATGTATTTGAAGGGATTTGATTTCAGAGAAGTCTTTCATTAAAGCTTTTTTTAAATATAGTGAATAGATAATTCACTTGCGATAGATAATTGGAAATTTATTTCACAGAAATATGGCTCCTGAAGCCTGCCCATGATGGATACTGGGTGAGTTGGCATGCAGGATGTCAGGGCAAAACGTTTTGGATGGATTGGCATAGGTTTACATTAAGTTGTAATTAGGGCCTATACAAATCCACTGTGGAGTTTGAGCGCATGAGTTGACATTGAATGTTTGAGGGCCTGTTGGGATGGATGTGGGTCATGTGAGGGAAGAGGGCTGGAGGGCTAAAGAACAAGCAAACAACTTGGTTGAACAATTAACCTGATTCTATTTGCACCTATGAAAATTCTACCATTCTGGGAAGTTTTCCCTGATGCAGGTATGGTGCACAGGGACATTTCCCTTCTCATGCTTGCCATGTTAAGTTGCCCAACTCCTGGAGACTGAAAGGTTAGACAAGAATCAGAACAACTGGAAGAGATCTGCACCACCATAGGATTGTCTGTCTAGTATGAGAGACAGACTCAGAATAACTTTGTGTGAATCACTTTCAGAGATCATTCCCATGGAAACTGTCTCTGGAGATTATGCTTCAGACATGAGCAATTGGAGGAGAGCTATTTGTTGCACTCCAAAATCTGAAACCAAGGTTTAAGCAAAAGGCTGTTTGCAGGAAGTCACAGCAGCTTTCAGCACAATCAGCCAATTCACCACAAGCTCCTCTATTATGCAAATCACCAAAATGCCCTGTCTGCTCAGGGCAGTTCAATTTATTCAATTTGATTGCAGTCACAGAATTGCCAGAGTCTTGAGGGCTACTGATCATACCTCCCTGGCATATGTGCCATAATTGTTGGTTCCCACGATTATATGAACTGCAACAAGTCTTGAATTTCCTACTTCCATTAAGTGCACAGTTAGTTTGCAGTGACGGGACAGTTTTGTGCATGTGGATTCACAACAAAAAGGGAGCTGCTGTGATACTTTTGAATGTTATCAGTCCAGTGTCACAGCTTTATTTCAACAATGAGGATAAAAGGCAGGATGGTTGTTGGAAAGTGCAGGGATTGGAACCAGGGCCAGGTGGATCTCATTGACTTTGCGATTATTGATTGGGTTTGTAAACATGGGCCAATCAGGGAGCCTTGGCTGACAGATTTAACAGGAGATTCAGAGAGTCTCCTGATTCTAGGTTCTGGCTCTGAGCTGGCTGGTCAGAGCCCATGTATAAACCACATGTAAATAAAGGGTGACTTGGCTATGGGATAAACAGCCTCTGTCCTGTTATTTCAGAAAGCAATGAATTTCCATTGCTGTGGCTTATAGCAGCTTTTATCATATTACGTCTATTCAATATTTAAAATACATGCACTCTAATAAATGGGTTTCTCTGTGCTCCTGAACAAGGAAAAGGGTAAGTGCTGAGGTGAATGGCCATGCAGACATGTTGTTAGACATTATCGCAGGAACAACAAAGATCTTACTGTTGAGCGACCGTCTAACCTTTCATTGGGAGTCCAGAGAAAATAAAAAGTGCTGTTTCCTTTTTCAGCCTGAGTAGCATTGTGTTGTAATCGACTAAGTTAACTCTGGATGTTCAGATAGCTTAGTTAGGGTGAGTTTCAGAATTGTGCCGACAGCATGCGTTTGATTCCCATTCTACCTGAGGTAGACTTGGGAGATGCCTTCAGATCTAGAAATTACTTAGATGAGAAAACTTGAGAGCAATAAAGCTGGGTGGGAATGTAACCTGTGAAGAGGCTGTAAAGGACATAGACTAGTTAAGTTGCACGAGAAGCTGGAAAAATGTGGATAAGCATGAAGCTTTGTTAAAAATAGTGGAAAAGCCTAGTTGAGAGACTAGTAAATGTTATGATTCAGAAGGATTTAGATTTCCTTGTATGTGAATCATAGAAAGCTAACATGCAGGTACAGCAAGCAGTTAGGAAGCTAAATAGTATGGTAATCATTATTGTAACAATGGGGTGGTTTACAAGATGGGATGGATGTCCATACTCTTGAATTAGAAGAATGAGGATTGATCTCACTAGTACTTATAAGATTCTTGAAGGGTTTGATGGAAAAGCTGCTAAGGCCTGTTTTCCCTGTTTGGAGAGACAAGAACTAATTTTTTTATTCATTCATGGGACACGAGCATCACTGGTTGGGCAGCATACATTGCCCATCCTGGTTGCCCTTGAGCAGGTGGTGGGGAGCTGCAATCTTGAACTGCTGCAGTTTATATGCTGTAAGTAGACCCACAATGTCATTAGGGAGCGAACTCCAGGATTTTGATTCAGTGAGACTGAATGGAGATATATTTTCAAGTCCAGAGGAGGAGTGGCTTGGAGGGGAACGTACAGCTGGTAGTATTCCCATGTACCTGCTGTGAGGTCATGGGATAAGAGGCTCAGATATGGAGGAATGGGATTAACATTAGCAGCATACTGTAAGAGTCACATGATTAAGTAGTGACAGCTTGAAAGTCTAGCCTAGTGTGAAGATAATGTGTGTACAGATCAAGCTGTAAATTAAGAGATTTTGTAGAAAATTGCATGGACTCAAATACCATTAATACTGGAGACTAAGCAGAGTCATCACATAATACAAAAAAAACATGTGTAATGAGGAGAAATTTCTTTGCTTGCAAGTTTGCAAACAATGTTTGTTTCCAGCTGCATACAGAAACATGAAGGTGACTGCATAGCCAGCTCACAAATTTCCCAGTTTAAAGTATGGGCCTGGCTGTGTAAAAAAAAAGGAAGCATACAACACAATGAAATCAACAGGCCTGCAGAACAAAAAATAACTTTGAAGATATATTACGGTTGTCAATCCGTAAACCTTTCTGTCCCAGATGTTTATGGATGAGTCAGTGGGTAGGCACATAGGAACAGGAGTAGGCCATTCAGCCTCTTGAGCTTGGTCCACCATTTGATATGACCACGGCTTATCAAACACTTCAATGCCTTACTCTCATTATCCTGATATCTTTTATGTTATTGGTATTCAGAAGTCTATGAACATCTACTTTAAATTTATTCAAAGTCTGAGTCATTTAGGGAAGAGAATTCCAAAAATTCACAAACCTCTGAGTTAAAATCGTTCTCTTCAATTTGATCCTAAATGGTATCCCCCTTGTTGTGTCCCCTGGTTCTATACTTTCCAACCACGTGAAAAGTACCTGAACATACCCTGCCCTCCCTTTCAGAATTTTGTAGGTTTCAATTAGATTTTCTTTCATTTTTCAAAACTCCGGAGAAAACAGGCCCAGTTTGCCCAATCTCTATTCATAGCACCATCCCATCATGCTGGTAACAAGTGTAGTGAATCTCCTTTGCATCCTCTCTGTGGCAGTAACATCTTTCCTGAGGTAAGGAGAACAAAACTGTGCATAATTCTCGAGGCACTGTGTAACCAAGCTTCTAAGCAATTGAAATAGGGCTTCACTACTCCTGTACTCAAATTCTCTTGCAACAAAGGTTACTAATAGTTTGGCCTTCCTAATAGCTTGCTGCAACTCATGACTGAGATCAATGGATATTTATGATTTTCAGGGAATTAAGGAATTTGGGGATACTGCAGGCAAGTGAAGCTTGATGTAAAATGCCGTGAAAGATACAACAGGCTTGAGGAGTTACGTGGCTTACTCCTATGCTTATTTCTTTTGCTCATCTGTTCACCTCCATCTCCAACTACCAGGCCACGTTTGAAATCAATTATTACCAGTCCTTTTCTGACTGCCTGACATTTTCTAGCATTGTGGGCTGTCTTCACCTGCAGAACCAATGATGAATTAATCAAGTGTTATTGCTTCTATGTTCTGCAGTCACAGTCATTTCAGAATCATAGAATAATTGGTGGGTTTTGTAGGTCTTTAGAAGCAGGGTTCTATGACTGATTACAGAACATGACACTTCTAATATGAATACTGCGTAGTGAATTTATTTTGGGATGGGTACTATTGTGACATGGGATAGGACAATTTGCAACGGTTAACTGTTGTGCTTGTAAATACTCACAGGCTTCTCTTTGGTTTAGTTACCTTCCCTTTTGTTCATCTGAAAACACCTCTGTCTTGGCTGACCCAGTGAAATCATTAAGTATATTTTGACACAATTGAGCCAGTTGCTCAACAACAGGGAATAGGAATGAAGAGGCTTAGAATACCTTTGCTCCAGTCACTTCTGAAAGTCATGCTCATTTACATTGCAGCCATCACAAGATGGGAAGATTAATAGCTTTTAGTTCTCTTTTCCCTCTTGCACTTATTGAAACACAATCATTTAAATTTGTTCACAATTACATTACCCAAAAGTCACATTTAAATCAGTGGTTTGTGTAAAGCTATGGCAATAAATCCGGTGTGGCCCTGATAACGAAGTAAGGCAATTTGATCACCAGTTCTCCCAGCAATGAACAAAGCAGAACTAACCTCATGCAGCGGCCAGGAGCACTGCAGTAGCAATAGTGCAAGGAATTGCAAGCAGCATTGCTTCTGCCCATTCAGATTGTGAAGTAAGGACGAATACACCAGCCTAAGGAGCAGATGATTATTTGCAATCACAACTTCTGGGTTGCCTGATGCAATTGATAGTCATTAACCTTCACTCATCTAGCACTGGGAGAAACTGGAGTTCCACCAGCAATAGAGTTGACATCTGGCTATGTATAACTAAACCTGGCAAAAATTGATAATCAGTACAGTGGCAAGAAATGCAAACTGTGTCCAAGCAGATACTGATAAAAAAAAAAGGGAAAGGGTGATTCTATGTGAATGACCTGATATGACACACGGAAATGAGGACAATACATTTTGATAACTGACCCATATAAACAAAGCCTCATGAGGAACAGCATCTGCAGATTTCATCCATACAGTTCTCAGCTCAATTGTTCCCAGGAAGTCACAAATGACTACAATTGAATTGGCTGATAAAACTGGGTGTCAACAGATTCCTGGTTAAATTCTCTGGTTGTTCCGGTTGCTCCCAGTGCATACCAGCTATTATTAGATTCAACTGCAACTGCACGCTATGAAATTATTGTTACCATACATACCTATGGCTAGAACAACAAAACAACTAGTGTATTAGTTTTTAATTACCTAGTAATATGAAGAAAAACATCAACATATACCAGAAGTTCTATCTATAAATACAAATGAGGATGTCTGTAAAGGATGAAAAATCCTTTGTAATCTTTGTGTTGAATAGCAGAGTCTCCCATTTCAATGAACCAAGTTCTGTTTTTTACCCCCATAGTCATTTCTGTTGCATAAGGAAATGGTTCTGAACAGATTAATGCTGAAAACTGCATGAAGCTTCACTCAAATGTCATCATAAGGATGTGGGTGGGAAAGTCAGAGCATCTTAAAATTACGAAGGGATCAAAGCTGTGTCAAGTTTTCTCTTAGAAACAATAGCTAACAATGTACATCTCATTAATGTACCATATCTGATTGTAATCATGCCGGAAATTGCATCTTATTAAAGAAAAGAACCTCTTATTGTTAGAATATGGTGGCAGTTATCTACCCAACCAAGGTTGGTAATTTTGTCAGCACATGCCCATACAACAATTTGATCTTTTCAAAACAAAGTTTTTACTTCAAATAGTCCTTCAAGCAGGACATGAAATTTGAGCCTGATATTTAGAGCAGGCATCAAGTTTCAGAGGAACCATTGCGTCTTTTGTTTTAATAATTTGTTTATTCTAAATCTAATGGTGTGGATAATGCCCTTGTATAATCTTGATTAAGTCTGATGCACTTTCATCTTTGTTGGAGTTTATAATTCCAACACAGAGGAGGGTATATAAGAGAAAAAAAATGGAAATAATGGTGGATTTGTTCTCCTATCACTAGACCAGAAACTCAGGCTAATATTTTAAGGATATGATTAAAATATCCATCAACTGGTGGAATTTAAATCTGAGAATTGTTACATTGCAGAAGGAGGCCATTTGGCCCATTGTATCTGCACTGGCTCTTTGTGTATTCTGGTGCATATACAAAAGGCTGAATGGCTTCTCTCTGCACCATAACAATTCTGAGAGGTTTATAGTTTAGTGCTGCTTTGCCAGAGTGACCATTTTTGGCTTGAGATGTTAAACCAATGTTCCATCTACCTATTCATTAGCACATAAAACATCCCATTATGTGCTGACCAACAAAATCTTGACTCAGATAACTCCATCATGAGCAAATTAATTGGGACACAGAAATCACAGAATCCCTGCAGTGTGGAAACAGGCCATTTGGCCCAACAAGTCCACATCACTCCTCCAAAGAGCATCCCACCAAGATCCATTCCCCTACCCCTACATTTCCCATGTCTAACCCGCCTAACCTAAACATCCTTGGACACTATGGGCAATTTAGCATGGCCAATGCACCTAACCCTGTACATCTTTAGACTGTGGGAGGAAACGGGAGCACCCAGAAGAAACCCACGCAGACATGGGGAAAACATGCAACTCCACTCACACAGTTGCCCAAGGGTGGAATCGAACCCTGGTCCCAGGTGCTGTCAGGCGGCAAGGCTAACCACTGAGCCAACGTGCTGCCCCAAAATTGAAGTCAACCTCCACCATTGACTGTAGTAGAATTCGAACGCAGGTCCCCTGAACATTAGCTGGGTTTCTGGATTAATACACTAGTGATAGTACCACTCGGCCATTGCCTACCCTGTAGCATTGGGCTCCATTTTCTGTTTGTGAGGAATGTTTGGCTCAAATGGCTACTGCATTTTCAAACACGACTGCACCTTTTTGGAACTTGCTGGCAAACAACAACTAGTCACAAATATGTACAATTAACAAAACAGGAAAAAATCACCACTATTTATCAACTCCCAAACAGAGTTGCCCTCTGGCTAATCCGTGGTTATGACAAAAACCCCAGCATAGATTCCAAGTTGGAAAATCACAAGCTTTCTCACATCACAGCCATGTTGGTAATTAACCATTTTGATATGTTAATTAAATATACCAGCAATTCAAACTTTGTTGCACTATGTCATTCTTCTAAGGCTATTAATGATTTGACAAATTTACTTCAGGCTTCCTGCTGGTGGTATGACATCTGCACATTGGGTGAGCATGACCCCAGCATCCTATGTAAAAAAAAGCAACTAGCCATATTGGCCATGCTTCAGAAAGGAAAGTATATAAAGGACAGTGTGAAACGCAGAAATTTTATTCAAGCGTCTATGCGCAAGGAAGAGTTTTGAGATAACAGAGTAAGGATCAAATAGTTGTTAAATCAACAATATTCAGATAAAAAAGTTGAAATTGAAGAGATTTCAATTCTGTTACTAGATTGCAGTGACACTCAGACTTTAGGTAAATTATTGCAGAATAAATATTAATTACTGAAAATGAGAAGATTAAGACTTAAGAGCGCAGTAATCTCGAATTATTAAACTTCCTGTTAAAAGTCCTTGAAGGTCATACCAATTCATGATTGTACCAAAAATGTAGGAGTCAAATGCTTGCACCATCATGTGTGCAATACATGTTTTACAGAATCCTGCTACAATGCCAATAAACCGTCGTAATTACTGCAATTCAGTCTTTTCTCTGCCCTATTAACCTTATCTGTAATAGAATGTCGTGCAAGGACTAAAACATCAATTAAATCCATCACTAAAGGCAGTTTTTGACAGTATAATACACCAGGCATGTTTCAAATCTCTTTTAGATCATGCTATTTAGACTGGAAATCTCGCAGGAACTGCATCTACTCCATCGCAATAACGTCACCTGAAGTGTAACAGATACCTTGTTTATGCACAAGAACTTGATTCTGTTGCGCTTCTGGTAATTGGACTGTCAATGGAGCAGATCTGAGGGAATCCCTTCATTGAATTTGACCTCTGTCAATTGTGCTTTAGTTAGTATGCTTATGTTTCTCCAAAAAAAGTGAGAAAAAAAGTGAGACTGGTGGTTCAAGATCCACTCCAATGATTGGTTTAATTGATGTTTTGAGCACTCAGTCTGTACAGTGCAATATAGCACAACTGGAAGTGCAATCTTTTCAATGATGGTATTAAACCTCAGAGATAGCAAGAACTGCAGATGCTGAAGTCGAAGACAACACAGTATGCAGCTTGAGGAACACAGCAGGCCAGGCAGCATCAGAGGAGCAGGGAAGCTGACATTTCGGGTCAGGACCCTTCTTCAGAAATGGGGAAAGGGAAGGGAGCTGGGAAGTAAATAGAGAGAGGAGGGGTGGGACTGGGGAAGGTATGTGGGATGGTGATAAATGACTGCAGGTAGGGAGTGGTGGGGATTGGTCAGTGGGATGGGTGGAGCGGATAGGTGGGAGAGAAGATGGACAGGTTGTGTCAGGTCAAGGAGGTGGGGATGAGAGGGAGGGTTCAACATGGCTTGAGGCCGGGGGTGGGGAGATTTTAAATCTGGTGAATTCCATGTTTAGGCTATTGGGCTGTAGGCTCCCGAGGTGAAATATGAGGTGTTGCTCCTCCAGTTTGTGGATGGTGTCATTGTGACACTGGAGGAAGCCCAGGATGGACGTGTCAGCCAGGGAGTGGAAGGGGGAGTTAAAATGGTTGACATCTGCGCTCTGTATGTGACAAACAACAACACCTTCTGGTTGCCAGACAAGGTATTAAACCCGTTGGTCCTCTCAAGTGAAAGTAAAAGAACCTATGGCACTATTTTAAATAAGAACAAAGAAGTAATATCCAGTCTCCTGACCTATTGTGATCCATCAAGCAACACCTAATACGACTATGTGGCCCTTTATCTTAATGTTGTTTGTAGGATGTTTCTAATAGTAAAACAGTAAAGTATACCAGAAGCATGAAATGCTTTAGGGTGTCCTCTGGTCATGAAAACATTGAACTATTGCATGCTTTTCTTTACATGTAGCAAAGCAAATGAAGCCAACACTTTTATTACTGTACATAACTTCTCTAGTAAATATGAATATGCCATAATGTGCAAGATTACAGAGGACAGATTGTACACTACCACAATGCAGCAGAAAGTGCATTCTTAGTGCATACAAGAAAATAAATATATTGAAAATGCAGTAAGTACCAGAACTACTTTGATGAAAGGGTACAGACTGGAAATGTAAACTCTGTTTAGTTTTCTCTTTCCTCAAATGCAGCCTAACCTGCTGATAATTTTCAGCACTTTCTATTTTTATTTCAGATTCCTCGTATTTGCAGTTTTTACTGTTATATTAAAAAGCATTTTGATTATATTATTCTGTACACTGCATTTAAAGTCTCACAAACACAGCATAGAATTGAACATCAGGTAGTTTATTCAAACTCATTAGTCGGCAGAAGATAACTGACATTTTGTATGTGACAATTATCAAAATCAGAATGCAGCACGTGTGAAAATACCCTAGTGTGTAGTTTGAAATGTCATCTCTCTCCTCATACAGCATTCTTATTGTCCAAGAGTTCTTATCACTGTAGGGAAAGATTAGGGCCACAAGAACTACAGCAAGTACAGGGATGAACCCACTCGGTGTTATTCTACATCACACTCTCCTTCTCACCAATTAAGATAAGTGTACCCTCAGAATCATTTCATGTCTACCAAATGATCACAAATTCTCAATAACTG
The DNA here is from genome assembly GCA_024137785.1 of Ginglymostoma cirratum. Classification (NCBI taxonomy): domain Eukaryota; kingdom Metazoa; phylum Chordata; class Chondrichthyes; order Orectolobiformes; family Ginglymostomatidae; genus Ginglymostoma; species Ginglymostoma cirratum. Next base: position 19,748,297 of record JAHRHZ010000289.1, read on the forward strand.
TCTTAAGAAAATGTATATTATTTACTTCATTATTTGCTAAGGGAGAGAGAAGAGTCATACATTACTTTAATTATGATATCAGGTATAACATAAGAGCATAAGAACATAAGACAAGGAGTAGGAGTAGGCAAATTCAGCCCCTAAAGCCTACTGCGCCATTTGATACGATCATGGCTGATCTCATCCTGGCCTCAACTCCACTTTCCTCAACTCCATTCTCCATAACACTTCACCCCATTACCAGTTACAAATGTCTTTCTCTTATTTAAACGTATTCAATGTCCCAGCATTCACCACAGTGTGGTGTATTTCCAGTGATTGTGACAAGGTCAGCCAGGTGGATCTCACAGAATATGAGTTCGCTGATTGGGGCTGTTAACCTGGTCCAATCAGGGAGCCCTGGCTGACAGATATAAACAGGAGAGTCAGAGTTTCTGTTCACTCTGACAGCTGGTCCTGAGGGAGTTGGATCAGTGTCAAGCACTTTCCATGTGTAAGTAATGGGTGATTTGATGAGGGGCTACTGGCCTCTGTGGAGTTATTTTCAGTAGTAATATCCAAAAGTTCACAACCCTTTGAGAGAAGTAGTTTCTTCTCATCTCTTTTCTAGATCTGCCACAACTTAGTTTAAAACTATAACCATTCATTTCAGATTGCCCCACATGAGGAAACATCCTTTCTACGTTGACTTTGTCAATTTCCTTTAATACCTTATGCACCTCAATTAGATCTCCTCACATTCTTCTAAACTTCATAGAATATAAGCCTAAACTGCTTTATCTCTCTTCCTAAGAATAACCCCTCATCTCTAGAGTCAATCAAGTGAACCTCCTTTGACCTCAGTAAGGGAATCAAAATTGTACGCAATATTCCAGGTGCAGCCTCACTAATGCTTTGTACACTTGTGGCACCATTTCCCTACTGTTGTACTCTATTCCTTGAGGTATAAATGCCAAAATTCCAATTGCCTTCCTTACTACCTGTTGCACCTGCACACTAGTTTTCTGTGATTCATACACAAGGACATCTAAGTCCCTCTGTACCAAAGCACTCTGAAGTTCCTCTCTATATAGATAATAAATTGCCTTTGTATTCCTCCAAACAAAACGATAACTTCACACTTATTCATATTAAATTTCATCTGCCAAATTTGGTGCATTACCTAAATTATCCATATCCATCTCTAAATTTCTTACTTCTTCATTGTAACTTAGTTTTCTACCTGCTACAGTGTCATCTGCAAATTTGGTTACAGTCCTTTCTATCCCCACATCCAAGTCATTAATATAAATTATAAATAGCTGGAGTCTATTGTCTGAATCCTGCGACACCCCACTAACTAAGTCTTGCTAACCAGAAAAAGACTCATTTACTACAACCCTCTGCTTTCTGTTCATTAGCCAGTCCTCTATCCAAGCTAATAAAGTACACCAACCAAATATACCCATATTTTGTGTATTAATCTTTTGTCCAGCACCTTATCAAATGTCTTCTAGAAGTTCAAATATACTAAATCTACAGGGTCTCCATTATGCACATTGCTTGTTATATCTTCAAAGAACTCTAGTAAAGTAATCAAACGTGATTTTCCTTTTATAAAATGGTTTGTATTTTCACTTTCCAAATATCCTGATATTACTTCTTTAAGAATGGATTCTAGCTATTTCCCAACAACTCATGATAAACTAACTGGTCTAGAGATTCCTATTTTCTGACTCCCTCCCTTTTTGAAAGAGGGAGTTATGTTAGCATTTTCCAATCCATGGGAACTTTTCCAGCATCCCGGGAATTTTGGAATACTATAACCAATCTCTGCTGCCACTACCTTTAAGGCCCCAGGAGATCACTATCTCTGTCATTATCTCTGCTACCACTTCCTTTAGGACCCTAGGATGTTGTCCATAATGCTCTGGGGACTTATCTGCCTTCAATCTCAAAGGTTTGCTCACTACTTTTTTCCCGAGTGATGATGATTGTTCTCAATTCCTCGCTTTCAATAACCTCTGCATTACCTGCTCCTGTTGAGATCGTACCAGTGTCCTCCAAAGGGAAAACTAAAGCAAAATATTGATTTAATGATTCTGCCATTTCTGTATTTCCTACTGTTAAGTCTCCAGTCTCATTCTCTAAGGACCAACATTCACTTCAGTTTGTTTTATATACTTACAGAATCTTTTGCTATCCATTTTTATATTTTGTGCTAGTTTTCTTCCATAATTTCACTTTTGGTCTTTCTATGACATTTTTTGTAATCCTTTGTTAATCTTTAAAAATTTCCCACAATCTTCCAACCTGTCATTCACTTTTGTAATTTGATATGCTTTAGTTTCTGTTTTTATGTTATCTTTAAATTCCTTGCTTAGCCATGGATAATTTCTTTTCCTCCTCTTACAACCTTTCTTTCTTTCTGGAATATATTTTATTTGGAAACAATTGGGTATATACTTAAACATCTGCTTTTGCTTATCAACTGGCCTACATTTTAGTCATCCTGCCCAGTCCACCAGAGCCAGATCTATCCCCATGCTTTTATAATTTCCTATGTTTAACTCTAGAATGCTAGTGTTAGACTCCAGTATCTCACCCTCCAACTGAATTTGAAATTCTAGCATGCTATGATTACTGTTTCCTAGAGGATCCTTTACTGTGACATTATTAATGAGCCTACCTCATAATACCATACAGGGATCCCAATCGATGTGATGTATCTGGATTTCCTGATGGTATTCCACAAGGTGCCGCACAAAAGGCTGCTGCATTAGATAGAGGTGCATGGAATTACAGGTAATATATTAGCATGGACAGAAGATTGGTTGACTAAGAGAAATCAAAGTGTGGGGATAAATGAGTGTTTTTCTGGTTGGTGATCAGTGGCTAGTGGTGTTCTTCAGGGATCAGTGTTAGAATCACAATTATGTACAGTTTACATAGATGATTCAGAGTTGGGGATTAAGTGTAGTATGTCAAAGTTCATAGATGATGCCAAGATGAGTGGTAGAGCAAAGTGTGCAGAGGACACCGAAAGTTTGCAGTGGGATATAGATAGATTAAATGAGTGGTCAAGTGTCTGGCAGATGGAGTACAATGTTGATAAATGAGAGGTTATCCATTTTGGTATGAATAACAGCCAAATAGACTATTATTTAAATGGTGAAAATTGCAGCATGCTGCTGTGCAGAGGAACCTGGGTATCCTTGCACATGAATCACAAAAAAATGGTTTGCAAGTACAGTAGGTAATTCAGAAAGCAAATGGAATATTGTCCCTAATTGGTAGAAGGATGGAGTTTAAAAATAAGGAGGTTGTACTGCAGCTGTGTAAGGTGCTGGTGAGGCAGTTTTAGGTCTCCTTATTTGAGAAAAGATGATGTAGTGGCACTGGAGGGAGTGCAGAGGAGGTTCATTAGGTTGATTCTGGAGTTGAGAGGATTAGCTTAAAAAGAGACTGAGTAAACTGGGACTATACTCACTGGAATTTAGAAGAATGAGGGGGAATATTATAGAAACATATAACATTGTGAAGATAATAGATAAGAAAGAAGCAGGAAGGTTGTCTCCACTGGCAGGTGAAGCTAGAACTTGGGGGCATAGACTCAAAATAAGGGGGAGTTGAGGAGGAACTTCTTCATCCACAGGTTTATGTATCTGTGGAATTCCCTGCCCAGTGAAGCAGTTGAGGCTACATTGTTGAATGGATTTAAGGCAGATAGATAGATTTTTGAACAGTAAAGGAATTAAGGGTTATGGTGAGCAGGCAGGTAAGTGGAGCTAAGTCCATGAAAAGATTACCCATGATCTTATTGAATAGTGGAGCAGGCTTGATGAACCAAATGGCCTTACTCCAGGTCCTATTTTTTATGTTCTTATGTTCAAAATCCAGAATAGCCTGCTCCCTGTCTGGTTCCCTAACATATTGCTCCAAGAAATAAACTCTAAAATATTCAATGAACTCTACTTCAAGGCTATGCTTGCCAATTTGATTAATCCAGTCTACACACATATTAAAATCATCAGTATGTACTGCTGTACCTTTCTTTCAAGCCCCAGTATTTCCTGGTTTATACTGTGGTCCACTGTGGGACTACTGTTTGGTAATCTGTAGATTACTTCTACCAGGGACTTCTTTCCTTCCTGTTTCTTATTTCTACCAGACTGATTCTACATCCTGACCTCCAATGAGACCATTTCTCATTGCCGCACTAATCTCTTCTTTTACTAACAAAACAACATCTTCTTTTCCTTCCTGTCTATCCTTCTGCTTCACTGAGTGCATTTCAGTATTCAATTCCCAAACATGATCTTCCTGCAACCTTGTCTCTGAAATCGTCGCCAAATCATACACAATTGTCTCAATTTGCACTGCTAATGCAATAATTTTATTCTGAGTGCTTTGTCCATTCAAATGCAAAGCCTCTAAGTTTCCTTACTCTTTTATGATTCCTTGGTGTGATACCTCAATCACACATTTTGTTCCTTTTTCTTTTCTGGTAACTATCACACTCATTACTAACCTGCATTCCTGCCTTCTCCTTCAACCTTGATTTTCTAAGTTTCCATGCAATTGAACCCTTCCCCCACTATTAGTTTAAAGCCCCATGTACAGCCCTAGTTATGTAATTTATCAGACTTTGGTACCAACATTATTCAATGGAGCCCATGCTATTAGAATAGCTCCCTCCTTCCTCACTACTGGTGCCAGTGTTCCGTGAATTCAAGCCCATATCTCCCACACCAATCTTTGAGCCATACATTTACCACTTAGATTTTATTGACCCAGTGCCAAATAGCTTGTGGTTGAGGTAATAATCCGGAGATTATTACCTTTTTAGTTCTGCTTATTAATTTACCCCCTAGCTGCTCATAATTTCTCAGCAGAACTTCTTTCCTCATTCCACTTATATTACTGTTAACTATGTGGACCATGAGAACTGGAATCTTTTCTCTCCCACTCTAGGTTCCTCTGCAGCCCAGATGAGATATCCTGAACCCAGGCACTTAGCAGGCAAAAAGCCTTTGGGACTCTCGATCCTGGACACAGTGAACAGTGTTTATTCCTCTGACTATACTATCCCTGATTAAAACTAATCTCTCTTTTCTACCCCACTTGAATGGCTCCTGGTACCACAGTGCTGTGGACAGTTTGCTCATCTTCCCTATCATCCCTGCTATTGTCCACACAGGGAGCAAGAATTTCAAATACACTGTATAAGGACAAGGGCTGAGGCTCCTGCAGCATCACTGTATATGTGATGAAATGTGTATAATATATTCTTCTTTTAGAATTGGGAGTATTTTAAAAAAAGAAGCAGTTGGATTCAGGTTGGTACTGCAAAGGTTTTTTTAAAGATCAAAATGTCATTCTGGAACAGTGACATAAATGCTGCAATTCCAATAAGATATATAAATGCAGTCAAGTTCCATCAGATCCTTGTAGTGCTAATGGAATAAAAGGTGTTTACTTCTGACGTTTATGTCAGGCAACATAAGTACATTAGGTCATAACCTTTTCTATTAGTTCAGAGCAGAGAACTCAGAGCTCAATGAGAGAGGACATTTTCTCTCCTAGCAGAAGAACCAAGTTTTGTTCACTTTGATTCAGTTATATATCAACATAGAAAATAGGAGCAAAGGTCGACCATTCAGCCCTTTGTGGCTGCTCCACCATTCAATATGATCATGGCTGATGGTTATGAAAGTGTAAACTTCACAACTCTAATTACTGTTCATGGATTGAAAGAATTTAGAAAGAAAAATTGTTACACATGGAAAGAAACAGCAATAACTCTGTCTGGAATAAGCTGTTAAGGGACAAAGACAAGCTGTTACAGACAAACTGAAAGCAATTAGCCATGCCTGGGGATATAAGGAGTCGAGGCTCCATAAAATAAAACTATTTTGATGCCTGCTTGATAACTGGAGGCCTCATGCCATAAGGATAAATGATTGCCTGCTAAAGAATTAAGGAGTTAATCACAGGAAAGCTGTGTCTTCAAGTGACAGTTAAAGCTAAATCTAACAAGGAACAAAGAAATTACTTTTGATAAGGAAGCATACTGCAGTGTCAAGGAATTCAAAAGAGTAATCAATATTTTGAATGAAAAGAACTGAAAGAATCATCAATAACATCACATCATGGACCTGACGTACAAAAGACTGTATTAGAAAGCAACTTTAGAACTCTCTCTTAGCAGATCTTCAGGGAACAACATTTCACAAGGATCAAACTGACACTTCCAGAGACAGACACTGTTGGTTGGAATCATAGCTAAATTCTACCATTAATCGGGTCATAGCAAAGTTGAGTTTTGAAACTTAACTTGTTTACTTAAGGTGTCTTATTTTGTTGCTGCATGCAATAAAGTTTAAATCATTGTTTCAGTACTTGATTGTCTGTGAGATTTCTTAATAAATAGCTGAATTAAAGGTAACTTATGGTGATTTACCCACAGTAATGTCTAACTGTTACATAGTTAGAATCATAGAATCCCTACTGTGTGGAAACAGGCCCTTCTGCCCAACAAGTCCACACCGAACCTCACAGCATCCCACCCAGACCCATCCCCCTATAACCCACCTAATCTGCACATCCCTGAACACTACGGGCAATTTAGCATGACCAATCCACCTAACCTGCTTGGAGTTGATGGATGGGGTTAAGGAGAATCCAAAGAGATTCTTCAAAAACATTAAGGATAAAAGAGTAACTGGGGAGAGAATAGAGCCCCTTAAAAATCAGCAAGACCGCCCATATGTGGAACTGCAGGACATGAGGAAATACTAAATGAGTACTTTGCATCAGTATTTACTGTGGAGAAGGATATGGAAGTTGGAAAACTTGGGGAAATAAATAGTGATGGCTTGACAAGTGTCCACATGACTGAGGAGGAGGTGCTGGATGTCTTAAAGTGCATAAAGGTGGATAAATCCAGGACCGGATCAGGTGTGCCCTAGAACCTTGTGGAAAGCTAGGGAAGTGGTTGCTGGGCCCTTGTGGAGATATTTGTGTCAGTGATAGCTGCAGGTGAGGGGCCAGAAACTGAAGGTTGGCTATCATGGTCCCATTATTTAAGAAAGATGGTAAGGAAATGCCAGAGAACTGTAGACTAGAGAGCCAGATGTCATTAGTGGGTAAGTTGTTGAAGGGGATTCTGAGGGACAGGATTTACTTGTATTTGGAAAGGCGAGGACTGATTAGGGATAGTCAACATGGCTTTGTGCATGGGAAATCATGTCTCACTAACTGGATAGGGTTTTTTGAAGAAGTGACGACGACGATTGATGAAGGCAGGGTGGTGGATGTTGTCTATACGGACTTCAGTAAGGCGTTTGACAAGGTTCCACATGGTGCACTGGTTAGCAAGGTTAGATCACATGGAATACAGGGAGAACTAGCCATTTGGATACAAATTGGCTCAAAGGTAGGAAACAGAGGGTGGTCCACTCCCCTCCAGCCCCACCACACCCGGCACTTTTCCCTGTAACCGCAGGAAGTGCTACACCTGCCCCCACACCTCCTCCCTCACCCCAATCCCAGGCCCCAAGAAGACTTTCCACATCAGGCAGATGTTCACCTGCACATCTGCCAATGTGGTATACTGCATCCGCTGTACCCGTTGTGGCTTCCTCTACATCGGGGAAACCAAGCGTAGGCTTGGGGACCGCTTTGCAGATCACCTGCGCTCAGTTCGCAACAAACAACTGCACCTCCCAGTCGCGAACCATTTCAACTCCCCCTCCCATTCCTCAGAGGACATGTCCATCCTGGGCCTCCTGCAATGCCACAGTGATGCCACCCGAAGGCTGCAGGAACAGCAAATCATATTCAGCCTGGGAACCCTGCAGCCCAATGGTATCAATGTGGATTTCACAAGCTTCAAAATCTCCCCTCCCCCAACCGCATCCCAAAACCAGCCCAGCTCATCTCCACCTCCCTAACCTGTTTTTCCTCTCACCCCAAGCCACACCCCCATCTCCTATCTACTAACATCATCCCGCCCCCTTGACCTGTCCGTCCTCCCTGGACTGACCTATCTCCTCCCTACCCCTCTACCTACACTCACCTTTACTGGCTCCATCCCCACCTCTTCGACTTGTCTGCCTCCTCTCCACCTATCCTCTCCTCTATCCATCCTCTATCCTTCTCCCCCTCTCTCCCTATTTATTTCAGAACCCTCTTCCCCTCCCCCATTTCTGATGAAGGGTTTAGGCTCGAAACGTCAAGTTTTCCTGCTCCTATGATGCTGCTTGACCTGCTGTGTTCATCCAGCCCCATGCTTGTTATCGTGGTGATGGACAGTTGCTTTTTGGATTGGAGGCCTGTGACCAGCGGTGTGCTACAAGGATCGGTGCTGGGTCCACTGTTACTCATCATTTGTATGAATGATTTGGATGTGAGCAAGGGAGGTATGGTTAGTAAGTGTGCAGATGATACCAAAATTGATGGTGTAGTGGAAAGTGAAGAAGGTTGCCTCAGAATACAACAGGACCTTGGTCAGATAGGTCAGTGGGCTGAGGAGTGTCAGATCGACTTTAATTTAGATAAATGTGAGGTGCCGTATTTTGCAAAGGCAAATCAGGGCAGGACTTATACACTTAATATTAAGGTCCTGGGGAGTGTTGCTGAACAAAGAGACCTTGGGGTGCAGGTTCATAGTTCCAGGTAGACAGGCTAGTGAAGAAGGTGTTTGGTACACTTAGCTTTATTGGTCAGTGCATTGAGTACAGGAACGGAAAGAACTGCGGATGCTATAAATTAGGAAGATAAACAGAAGTTGCCGGAAAAGCTCAGCAGGTCTGATAGCATCTGTGAAGAAAAAATCAGAATTAATGTTTTGGGTGTGGTGATCCTTCCATTGCGTATAGGAGTTTGAAGGTCATGTTGCGGCTATACAGGACATTGGTTAGGCCACTTTTGGAATTCAGTTCTGGTCTCCCTGCTGTGGGAAAGATGTTGTGAAACTTGAAAGGGTTCAGAAAAGATTTACAAGGATATGCCAGGGTTGGAGGGTTTGAGCTATAGGGAGAGGCTGACTAGGCTGGGGTTATTTCCGCTGGAGTATCAGGGGCTGAGAGGGGACCTTATAGGGGTTTATAAAATCATGAGGGGCATAGATAGGGTGAATAGACAAGGTCTTTTTCCCGGGATAGGTGAGTCCAAAACCAGAGCGCATATGTTTAAGGTGAGACGGGAAAGATGGCAAAAGGATCTAGGGGGCAACTTTTTCACACAGAGATAACAAGATGTGGAGCTGGAGGAACACAGCAGGCCAGGCAGCATCAGAGGAGCAGGAAAGCTGACGTTTCGGGTCTGGACCTGGGGGAGGGGAAGGCGGCTCTGAAATAAATAGAGGCGGGGGGGCAGTGATAGAAGGTGGATAGAGGAGCAGATAGGTGGAGAGAAGACAGACAAGTCAAGGAGGTGGGGATGGAGCCAGTACAGATGAGTGTAGGTAAGGAGCTGGGATGGGGGTTGGTCAGTGAGGACGGAGGGGCAGATGGATGTGAGGGAAGACGGTCAAGGAGGCAGGGATGAAGCTAGTAGAGGTGAGTGTAGGTAGGAAGTGGGGGTGGGAGTTGGTCAGTGAGGTGGGAGGAACGGATAGGTGGGAGAGAAGATGGACAGGTTAAAGAGGCGGGGACGAGAGGTGGGGCTGGTTTTGGGATGAGGTCGGGGGTGGGGAGATTTTGAAGCTCGTAAAGTCCACATTGAGACCATTGGGTTATAGAATTCCAAGGCGGAATATGAGGTGCTGTTCCTCTAGTTTTTGTGTGGCATCGTTGTGACACTGGAGGAGGCCTGGGATGGACATGTTGTCCAGGGAGTGGGAGGGGGAGTCGAAGTGGTTCGCAGCTGGGAGGTGTTGTTGTTCGTCGCAAACTGAGCGTAGGTGTTCCACAAAGTGGTCTCCGAGCCTCCACTTGGTCTCCCGATGTGGAGGAGGCAGCATCGGGAACAGCAGACACAATAGGCCACATTAGCGGATGTGCAGGTGAACATCTGTTTAATGTGGAAGGTTTTCTTGGGATCTGGGATGAGGGTGAGGGGGAGGTTAAGGGGCAGGTGTAGCACCTCCTGCAGTTGCAGGGAAAAGTGCTGGCGGTGGTGGGGCTGATCGGGAGCGTGGAGCAGACGAAGGAGTCGCGGAGAGAGTGGTCCCTCTGGAAGGCAGATAAGGGTGGGGAGGGAAATATATCCTTCGTAGTGGGGTCAGATTGCAGGTGGCGGAAGTGGTGGAGAATGATGTGTTGAATCTGGAGGTTAATTGGGTGATACGTGAGGACAAGGGGAATTCTGTCTTTGTTTTTATTGCAAGGAGGGGGTGTGAGGTCTGAGGTGCTGGAAACACAGGAGATGCGGTTGAGGGCATTTTCAACCACTGTTGGGGGGAAATTGTGGTCCTTGAAAAACGAGGTCCGGGGTTGGTGTGTGTATGGAATGAGCTGCCAGAGGAGCTGTTGGAGGCTGTTACAATTACAACACTTAAAAGGCATCTGGGTATGTATATGAATAGGAAGGGTTTAGAGGGATATGGGCCAACTGCTGGCAAATGGGACTACATTGATTTAGGATATCTGGTCAGCATGGACGAGTTGGGTTGAAGGGTCTGTTTCCATGCTGCTCAGCTCTATGGCTCAATGGCTATATAACTCTGTACCCTGTTCCCGCTTTCATCATGTAGCCTTTGATTCCTTTAGTCCAAAAACCTATACCTATTTCTTTCTTGAAAACATTTAATATTTCGGCCTCAACTACTTTTTTATGTGGCAGGGAATTCCACGGGCTCACCGTGGTCTGGGTAAAGAAATTTCACCTTATCTCAGCCCTAAATGGCTTCCCTATATCTTTTGACTGTGACCCCTGGTTCTGGGTTCCTCAGTTATCATGACTATCCAGTGATGCTCCATTCCATTTAGAGAACTAGTCATTTCAGCAGAATGAGTTCTAGTTCATGAAGCTTCCAAGCTAGGACAGTTGTGGCTCCAAAGTGTTCATGTTGTGAGAACTGAGAAAGCTTAGGCCGTCAGAATTATAAAGATTCTGACCCAGAATGGAATCAGAAAATTTCCCCTACAATTCAAGAAATAAAACCAGGAAGAAGCCAGCTAAGTACAAACTGAATGAGCTGATAGAGGAGGATAATTTCTTTGGACTTGAGTCTCTGTAACACATGACATTGGGAAACTTTGTCTTGATGTTTATGCTGAGATTTTATTACACTGTCTCCAAATCTATTTCACTTTTTGTTTTCCTTTTTGTGAGATATACTTATGTTCTCAGATAATGCCAAAATACTGTGGATGCTGGGAATCTGAAATAAAAACAGAAAATGCTTGAGAAACTTAGCAGGTCCGGAAAAAGCTGGTAGGAGAGAAACAGACTGTGTGTTTCAAGTCTGATATTACTCTTCTTCAAAACTTATTTTCTGTTGTTAAGAAGAACCTGCAGCCTCTTGTATGTTTCAGTGACTAACACCACATTAACCAGCTAAAACAAACAAAAACCATATGACTTATCAAATCGGATTTTATTACAGGATCTGACTCGTTCAGAATTACGATCATCTGGGATCATGACACATGGCAACGTTTCACACTATGCTCTTTAAATCACTAGACCATCTTGTGTCAAAGATGTAGTTTCAATTTTGATCACTCTGAAGATTTAGGAAGAGGATGAGAAGAGTTTGTAGTTGTACCAGCTGTGGTTCTATTCAATTTGGGCACTGGACAAAGGATTCAGCAAGGGAATCTAACATTTAAATGCTGTAGAACAATCAATGCTATAAAATCTAAGGAAATGTTTTACAATTTGTGCTGCCAAACATGAAGCAAAGAGAATGCTGGTCTTTAGATAAATGGAAACAAAAATATTTGATGAACATTTGCTACTTAAGTTAAATCCAACTGCAATTTTAGTGAAGTGTATGTGCTGTAAGATCTGATCTAATGTTAATCAGATAAATATATGGAGCATTAGAAAAGTGGAAAAAAAAGCATGTAACTAAAAAAAAATGAAGTGGAGTAGTTTCAATAGATTTCCCACCATAATTCAAATTGCGGAAAGCAGCTAATGGGATCAGATGTTTCGACATACATATTGGTTCAAGAGGGATTTCTGATTTATATTTTTTTTATCAGTTGTGGTCTGTTGAAGTAATAACCAGCATTCAGTCTATTATCGATCTCCAGAATTATCAGGTTTCTGCAGAATGGTATGTGGACATAGTGTATTCACAGATCAAGGCAATGTACACATTGTATGGTTCTTGCATGTACTTTCTGATCTGATCTAGATTCTGTTCTAAACTGCGAGTTGGAAGGAGAAGAACAACTTTTAGTTACGTAGAACCTTTACTTTCTCAAAATGTCCCAAAATACTTCATTGACATCTGGCTAAACAATGTTGCAAATAATGACCTTTGTCAGTGTGAATAAGAGATTTTCCAGGTATGACTAAGAGCAATTGAGATCAATTGGAGCGAATTTAGAAACAATTTTCCAGGAGGCAATGATGGTAACAACTATGATGATGATAAGGACTGGAGGGAGGAGGAGTGAGAATGGAGGAAGGGAAAGATGAGTGAGAAAGAAGGAGGAAGGTGTGACAGGAGAAGGGCAAGGAGAGGGGTGGGAGGGAGAAATGGATATGGTCAGAGAAGGGGAAGAGGAATGGAGCGAAAGAGGACTGGAGCAAAAGAGGAATGGACTGAAAAGGGAATGGAAAGTGTGGGAGAGAGCTAGATAACTCTAGTAACGAGCTGGGATTGGTCAAATGGTCACCCTGTTTACGATATGATTGCGTTAGTCATGCTTTTCTGTATTTCCATCATGCTTTTGGGCTGAATTCTAACCCCCAAAAATGATTAAGTGAGGATTGGTTGAAATGTTAAAATGTTAATGATCTCGAACCTAACTCTATTGCACTGTCAGCCAGTTCACTTCTGAGGTTAACAGAGACAGAACAAGAGAGCTCAGGTCAACTCACTCCTGACAGGCAGGTTGGCCTATGAGTTATGATAATTATTCCCTGTTTAAAGCATTTTCTAACAACCCATTCTGATTGGGCAGATTTGGTTGAGTCAGATGGCTGGTTTGCAATGCAGGGTGATGCTAACAGTGCAGGTTCAGTTCTAACAGCAACTGAGGTCACTGTGATGGTCCTGCCTTCTCAACCTCATCCCTTGCCTGAGGTGTAGTGACCCTCAGGTTAAATTCACCACCAGTTGTCTCTCCCTAATGAAAGAGTGGTCTTCTGGGACTATGGTAAATGGTATATTCTCAGGTGGGGAGGGGGAGGTGGGGGCAGACTGTTTTTCCTCCCATCATCTGACTGAAACAGGTTATTCAATTATTGGAAAAGCATGTGATGTGGTCAATTTCATATATCCACCTGACTGTATTCCATTTCTAAGAATTAAACAAGATAGCTTAAACAAGTTGAGTTAAACAAAATGGGGATTCTATTTAGGGGTCCCTCAGAAATGCAGAGCCATATTTAAATTCTGACAGATCTTTTGTGGTACAGTCAGAGGAAATCAAACCGCACCCCCTTTCCATAGCAATCAGCTGCCAGATTCGGACATTTAAAGGTCCTGATAGTCACTCTGACATCTGTTGCCAAATGGGAAGTATATAAGTTAAATGTGTTTAAGGGCTCTTGTTGGACAGTGGTAATGTCCCTACCTCTGGACCAGAAAGCCAGGATTCAAGTCCTACCTTCTCCAGGGGTTTGTCCTAACATCTCTGAACAGATTGACTAAAAACACCTTTAAGTGTGATGTAAGTGTGCTGGGAGTGTAGGGTGCCAGATGGGTAGGGGTGAACTGGGTGCCAGATAAGTAGGGTGTCAGCTTCAAAGGGTGCCGGGGGAGGGGGTAGGGTGCCAGATGTGTAGTGGCTATGATTCCAGCTTAGTCAAGTGCCAGCTTGACAGGGCACCTGGAGCGAGTAGGATGCCAACTGGGAAAGGATTTGGATGTACATGGGCAGACTGCCAGGTAAATAGGCTATCAGCTGGGTAGAGATAGGGTGCCAGGAATAGGAAACCCGATGGGAAAGGGGTGGGTGCCAGGTAAATAACATATTAGTAGAGTTGGGTAACAGATGAATAGGATGCTAAGTGAGTAAGGCACAAGGCGTCATGTGGGTAGACAACCTGGGTGCAAGGTGGCAAGGTAAGTGTTTAGAATAAATATTTAGGATAAATTGAGTTGGGTGGGAGAAATCAGGTCCAGCTTGGGGTGTGGGGTTTGTTAGGCCAGATCCACTGATGGTGCGGTCTGGTTGGATCCGGACTGGTGGTGTGGGGCAGGATTAGTGTGGTGTTAGGTCTGGCCCAGCTGTAGGGCGTTGGCTTAGAGTGAGTCCTGTGTGGAGCTGTTAGTCAGCTCTGGTGGTGGGGGTTTAGGTCCGGTCCATTGTTGGGTTTAATGGGTCAAGTTCGTTGTTGGTGGGTGCCAGGTTTAATTGGTCTACCAGTAGGCTAGCCTGGGAGCGAGGGTAGGGCTCCAATACGGCGGAAATTGCTAAGCAGAAAATTTAATTTCCAGGGCAATTCATGCTATGGTGAGGATTTTGTAGGGTCCCAATATGCAACAGCTGTTTGACCAATGGAAAATCTGGGTCAATGTTTGTATATAATAGTTGGCTGCAACAAATATCTATTTAATACTTCAATGTCACAATATCCAGTTCTTACGTTACAAAAGATAATATATGCATTTCACTGTAACAGATAAAACACCTTGTTATAAACAAAATCATATCATGTTATATATTCCAAAGCATAAAGAATGTCTTGCATAAACCATTTTTAGCCATTGTGTGTTCAATGAGGTACATGATTTTTACTGTCCCAGTCATTATACCTGAATGACCCACAATGTTGTCTGTGCTTTGGACACTTTGACAAGTTTTTGTATCAAAACATTTTACCCAAATGCTTTTGTCAGTAAGTCGGACAAAGAGCCGCAGAATTTGGTTTGCGGTTCAACAGGATTTTACTAACAAAATATTCCTCTTAAAAACACCAGGACAGCATTTCCCAATTTCCCACAATATTCACTCTCTATCTGAGAAAAGATATCACCTGCAACAATCCATATATTTCAGCTGGGCCATTAGAATCTCCTTCTTCTATGATGTCCTGTGTCCAGGGGTGCTCCAGAATCCTGGCCTGGGACTGATCCTGGAACAGGATTGGGAATTTGGATTGGGTCTGGATTAATGACTGGTCCAGGATCTGGATCTGGACTCAGGATTGGGCCTGCCTCTGCTAATTCCCATAGAGGCACATGGAGTCAGTGATTGTTGCTTTGGGTTCTGTAGGCCTTTAACTGATTAATATTGTGCAGCCCAGATTTCCTGTACACAAATGGACTGGCCTTGTCCATCACCTTGTCTTGTGGAGCCCTGAATATGTGGGGGACAGGTAAGCTGGAAAAATTAAACACCCACTGCTGCTCCACCTTGTACTTTGCGGGTTTGCCTTCCCAGCAAAGTATACCTTGGTCCACTTTTTGCTTTTTGCCATTCTGATGGCTGGTTTTGTGTGCAGCTTATGTACTTTCCAATAGAATTTAGTGGCAGAGGGCATTTTCTCCCGTGCCTTATTTGGGGTGGTCTGATTGATGAATGTCTTTCTCCCAAGCCAGGGCCATGATCCATATCACCCATTTTTCCACGTGGGTGTTGTCTGTGGGATCACCATTTTTGTAGGCTTTCCTTGCTGCCTCAGTGACACACAAGAGAGGTGTTTCAGATCCAATATTCCCTGTTTTCTGATGTCAATGGAGTTCCATCTCAGTTACTGAGGACTCCTGTGAACTGTGTCCACAGGCATCTGCCAAATGCAGGTGGGTGCTATCCGTTTCACTGCCCACATTTATTTAATCTCTCCACAGGTCTCCCCTATCATACCTGACAGAGACTAGGATTGCTGTTTTCGTGGCCTGCAGCTCCCCTCCTCCCACATTCTCAGGACTGGGGAAGGCAGATTAATATTAATTTTACCTCTTCAACATCATGGAGCCTGTGGAGGACCCTTTGTTGGCGGGTGCTGTCAAAAAACATATGGGGGTCAGCTGTGAGCTCAAATCCAGCAATCTTTTTGCTATCTCTGCCAATTGCGCCACCATAAGCCGGATTATATAAGTAATTGGATTATTGTTCTGGCCACCCTGACAGGTTGTGGGTCAGTGGGTTCATCAGGGCAGGGTAAGATCCTACGGATGCCGAAGAATCTGCTTCTTCTGGAAAGGGAGATGGGAGACTCCAATCTTCACTGTTCTTGTTGTATCCATGGGCTCGTTCTTCCATTTCCTTCCAGTCTATCCCTTCATCACTGTCCCCATCTGATTTTGTTGTCCCGATCCACATATCATTTCCTTTTGAATGGAAAGTTGGAAAATTAACTTTTCAATCTCTCACTGGTAATTCGAATGGTCCACAGAGTGGGCTGTTTTCTTCACCTGCTTGGGCAGGAGTCATAGAATCCCTACAGAGTGGAAATGGGCCATTCAGCCCAACAAGTCCACACTGACCCTCCGAAGGGCATCCCACCCAGACTCATCCCCCTACTCTTTCCCTAAAACCCTGTATTTCCCATGGCTAATCCACCTAATTTACAATTCCTGGACACAATAGGCAATATAGCATGACCGATCCACCTCCCAGTGTGGGAAGAAACCAGAGCACCTGGCAGAAACCCACACAGACACTGGGAGAATGTGCAAACTCCACACAGACAGCCACCCGAGGGTGCAATCAAACCCAGATCCCTGATGCTGTGAGGCGGCAGTGCAAACCACTGAGCCACCATGCCACACAGGACTCTGAGTGCAGCCTCTATGTTTTGTATTTCTCGGTCAGCTTGGTCCACAGCTTTTTGGGCTGTGTCCTGATTACTGACTGCGTGCTGCTCCTCCTGGCACAGTCTATCACCCTGGGTCTGAAACTGTCCCCAGTGTACCATGTTTGCCTGGCTTCTCTGCTTCTGCTCTGATGCTTTTTCTCTTACTTCCTCCAGTTCCTGTTTCACTTCCTGCTGCTCCTTACTAAGCTCCACCTTCTCCCATTCTCTACTTTTCAGCTGCTCCATGCAGCTGGCTATCGCTATAGCCTTGCTGAGGTTTAAAGCACATTTCCCTCTAGCTTCCCGTGCTATCTCCCAGCATTTCTGTTCCACGAATCTTGAAAAAAATATCTATTCACTGCAATGATTGATCCACCTGGGCCAGTTCTTATTTAGATACCTTCCTTAGTACCACCTTCCACTCTGGGCACTGTTCCATTTCACCTTTTTTATTAATTCATATGAGGTGAGCATTGCTGGCTGGTCAGCATTTATTGCCCGTCCCTGGTTGCCCTTGAAAAGGTGGTGGTGAGCTGCCTTCTTGAACTGCTGCAATTTCTGTGCTGTAGGTTGACCCATAATGCCCTTAGTGAGGAAATTCCAGGATTTTTACCCAGCAACGGTGAAGGAATGGCCATACATTTCCAAGCCAGGGTGCTGACTGGCTTAGAGGGGAACTTGAAGATTTTTTCCATTGTATTTGCTGCCCTTGTCCTTCAAAATTGAAGTGATGGGGAGAACTTGAAAGGTGTTGTCTATGAATCTTTGGTGAATTTCTGAAAAGCTTTGTGCAGATATAGTACACATTGTTGCTACTGAACATCAATGATGGTGGAAGGAAATGGATGCTTGTGGATGTGGTGCCAATCAAGTGGGCTTCTTTGTCCTGGATGGTGTTAAGTTCTTGAGTGTTGTTGGAGCTGCTCCCATCCAAGCAAGTGGGGCATATTCCATCACACTGCTGATTTATAATTTGTGGATGGTGGACAGGATTTGGGAAGTCAAGAAGTGAGTTACACGCTGCAGTATTTCTAGCCTCTGACCTGCTCTTATAGCCACTGTGTTTATGTGGC
The DNA here is from genome assembly GCA_024137785.1 of Ginglymostoma cirratum. Lineage (NCBI taxonomy): Eukaryota > Metazoa > Chordata > Chondrichthyes > Orectolobiformes > Ginglymostomatidae > Ginglymostoma > Ginglymostoma cirratum. Next base: position 19,766,221 of record JAHRHZ010000289.1, read on the forward strand.
AAGCCCATTTGAGTTTCTGGTCAATGGTAACCCCAAGGATGTTGATAGTGGGGGGTTCAGTGATGGTAACACTACTAAATGTCAAGATGTGGTGGTTCGATTATTGGGGATGATCATTGCCTGGCATTTCTGTGGCATTAATGTTAGTTGGCACTTGTCAGCCCAAGCCTGGATATTGTCCAGATCTTGTTGCATTTAAACATGGACTGCTTCAGTATCTGAGAGGTCGCAAATGGTGCTGAACATTGTGCAATCATTGGTGAATACCTCCACTTGTGGTGGAGGGAGGGTCAGTGATGAAGTAGCTCAAGATAATTGGGCCTAGGATACTACCCCGAGGAACTCCTGCAGAGATGTCCTGGAGCTGCGATGATTGACCTCCAACAAACACAACCATCTTCTGATGTGCCAGGTGTGCCTCCAACCAACGAAGAGTTTGCCTGCTGATACCCATTGGTTTCATTTTCGCTAAAGCTCCTTGAAGCCACACCTGGTTGTAAATGGCCTTGATGTCAAGGGCTGTCACTCTCACCTCACTTCTAGAATTCAGTTGCTTTGTCCGTCTTTAAACGAAGGTTGCAATGAGGTCAGAATGTTAGTGGCCCTGGCAGAACCCAAACTGGGTGTCACTGAGCAGGTTATTGCTGAGCAGGTGCTGCATGACAGCAATATTGATGACACCTTTCATCACTTCACTGATGAGCAAGATTACATCGTTAGGGCAGTAATTAGAAGGGTTGGATGTATCTTGCTTTTTGTGTATAGGACACACCTTGGTAATTTTCCATATTGTTGGATAGATGCCAATGTTATAACTGTACTGGAAGAGTTTGGCTAGGGAAGCGGCAAGTTCAGGAGCTCTTGTATTATTACTAGAATTGTTGTCAGGGACCAAAGCCTTTGCAGTATCCAGTGCCATGAACAATTTTGAGATATCAGGGGAGTGAATTGAATTGGCTGGAGACTGATATTTACAATGCTATTGTTTCCTCTAATTTAATTCTACTTTTCTTTTCACTTGTCTGCAATGCTGGGTCCCTGACCCTTTTCACTATCGCTTACCTCATGGCACTCCAACCCTGGCCTAGCTCTCTGAAAGCTTGTGGGTCCCCACTCCTGCAACTGGCTGTTCCTTCTCATATGGCCCAATCACCGGCCGAACACCTTAACCCTTTTTCGCCAACTTGAATCCTAGCTGTCACATAGGACAGCTGCCCTCTCAAATCACACTCAGGCTAGATTTGGTTTGCAGTTCAACTAAATTTAATTAACTAAATATTCCTTATTCAAACACTATGGAAGCATTTCCAAAATTCCCACAATATTTACTGTCTATCAAACACTAACCATCTGAGAAAAGATATTATTGGCAATGATTCATGGATTTGAGCTGGGCCATTGGAATCTCCTTCCTTTCCAAGCTGGCTCTATTCCATGAAGGTGGATAGCAGCAGGTCAGGGTGGATCTACTCCTGGATATACTTGGGTTGCCGCGTGGTTTTCTGTCCTAAGTCTTGCTGCGAGTCTTCCCTGCAAGTCTTCACAGAGTCTTCACTGAGAGGCTAACGGCCAGTTATGTGTTCTCATTCCTCCTAGTGGACAAGGAAGTTCATTTTGCCAAAGTAAAACCAGATACAATGGGCTGAGGCTGGATAGAGACAGCTTGCATAAATGGGTGACAGAAGTTTGTTGAGAGACCTGTAATTCAGGTTTTTTCACATGCTGTGGAATTCTTAGTGTAGCAAGTGTGTGATAAAACACAGTGTGGAGCTAGAGGAACACACAGGCCATGCAGCATCAGAGGAGCAGGAAAGTTGACGTTTTGGGTCGGGACCCTTCTTCAGCAGAGTGTATCAAGTGTGTAGTTTTGTTTTGATTGGTTCCCTGCTGGAAGTCAGCCTGATGGACAGGCTTTACAGCCATTCCAACTGTGAACACTCAAGAGGAGGTGAAATCTGTATTGACCACTAGTGCCAGTGTAAATGCAGTGGAGGATCTCATCTTGGACCTCAGTGGGGAGAATAGTGGACTGGAGAGCAAGTGTGTTGTCCTTCTGAGGAAAAGCTGGGAGAAAGCACTTAATCTACTCAATCATCAAAGCTGATGTGCTTTCCTTTGGTTGCCAGCTTTCCCAAGGCCTGGGAAGTTCCGCTGGGCAATAAGACCAGGTGAGGTAGTGGCTGCCATCCCCATTAAATTGCAGTCAGTCCTTGTTTAGCACACTTAACTCTTGCTCCCAAGAAATGGTGTGTGAAATGAAATGCCACTAAACAAAATTATTTTACCTATAAGAAACCATGCAATAAGAATAGGTTATGCTCCATTTAATTGTTAGTTTAAGTTGCAAGCTGACTCAGAGTGTAATCCTTTTGATTCTGGGTGTGAGCTGATTGATTCTGGAGGTGAGCTCGGTTCTCCTCCAATCTAATCACAGGGATTGATGACTTGCTCACTTGATAGTGGAGAGCTGGAAATAGCAGATAATATCCGTCATCTCAGCCACTACATCAGACCCACTTACATTCTGCTGGCAGCGGGTAGCAGAGAAGCAGAGAGGGTGATGAGTGAGCAGTAGGCTCAGAAATTGGGAACACAATTGGGCCCAACATCCCAGCATTGTTACTGGCTGTTTTAGAAGGTGCCCCATGAGATTGCAAACCTAATATGGGTCAAAATAACCACTGGAACATATGGTGCAGCTCCAGATAAACAGCTTGAGCACGGGTGGAGGAACCTAAAGATCTTGTCCCAGCAGGAGAGGTGGGGCATTTGTCCCCGTCCCATTCAGAAGAGCCCTGGAACCATTTCCCCTCTACCAGTAGAGATAACTAGGATCCATCTCTGACGAATCTACAGAAGCTAAGAATGAGGCACCTCTCACCAGGATACCAAGGTAGAACTATGACATAGATATATAATAATGCATGCAGCCCCTTCACCTCTGTGAGGCTTACAAACTACATTGAAGTGAACACAGAGATCACAGCTTATAGCACTATTTGAAAAAGTAACTTCATCAGGTGGCCATGTATAAAAATCCTTTTAAAAATGTTTCGTTTGCTAAACAAAGGACATGGACTTGAAGTAGTTACTCATTTCCACCTGTGAAGCCACATAGGGTAAAGGCAGGAAAATGGACATGAGGATTATTAAATCAGCCAAGATCTCATTGAATGGTGGAGCAGACTCAATGGGCTGAATAGCCTATTTCCATTTCTTCCGCTTATGGTTTCATTCCATGGTGACACACACGCATGTTCCACAGACACCTTAACAGAGAAAACACACCCCTGGAGGCCTCTCAACATACTTATGGTCAAGCAACCATGGGCCTAAAATTGGACATTTTAAATTAGCCTACAGCTGGAGAAATCAGGCCTGACAGAAAATTCACCAAACTCAATTAAATAGCAGCAGCAGCTATCAACTACAGAGAACAGTAGAAACCAAGATCAAAGAGGTCACAAAGGTAAAAGGGGAATAAGTCACAACTAGCCCATGGGCCGTATATTAGCAAATTGTCAATCAGATGTTCTGGCACCTTGACTGCCTGAGTATGTGCACTTTATGCCTCGCAACAAGGCAGCAGTGAAGGATGTTGGCACAACCTCATTGGAGGCTCTGAGGAGGGGTCACCGGACCCAAAACATTAACTCTGATTTTTTCTTCACAGATGCTGCCAGATTTGCTGAGCTTTTCCGGCAACTTCTGTTTTTGTTCCTGATTTACAGCCTCCGCAGTTCTTTTGGTTTTTATTAAGAAAGAAAGTTGGGCATACAAATGGATAGTTGATAGTATGTCAGAGGTGAGTTGTGTGGTTCAGCCTTAGAAGAGGTGATCAATTGATCTTCACATTTGCCAACCTATGGTGCACAAATGTAGGAGAGTTTCAGCTACACTGGAGAAAGTGACAATTGTTCACGCAGTCAGCGAACAAGATAGGATTACAAAATTCACTCAGCTAATGATCTAAGTGGTTTGCAAAAAGCCAGGATGAGAGCTGTCAGGGGGCCTTGATCTGCAAAAGAATACTTACAGTTGAGTGCATCTTGCAGAGGATTTTCTGTATTCAACCTTTCTCCCCTTTATACGGGGATTTGAATCATATTATAGAGCTCCAACCTCCAAATGAGAAGTGCTCTGGTGTTTACTGAGATTCTGACTTTTTTCTTTTTATTTAACCTATTTTTCTAATCAGTCTATTCAGAGATGTTATTATACACCTCTGGAGCAGGTGCGAATGGAACCCAGGCCCCCTGGTCCAGGGGTAGGGACTTTGTAACTGTGCAACAAGAGGGCCCCCCACCCCCAGAGATCCTGATACAATACTTTCTGTAAAATGTCTTTGTTGTGTGCAACTTAGACCTGATTGCACTTTTAAATGCCCTGATTGCTATTGAGATGTAGACACTGTTCTAATGAAATAATCCAGGACATTCACTTGTTCCTGAATGTTGTCTGAACAAAGTTCCTATCAACTGCAGACCTCACCAGTTAAATATTCTACTTCCCATATATATTGAAGGAAAGACTCTTGAACATGTTGAACCCTCTCTATGCCTTAGCAGTCATGTATCTCAAGAGGACATCACTGATAAGGAGTTCCAACACTTGGGAGCAGCTGCACAAGCTCAGCATTCTATGAATGACAACAGCAGCACTTGACAAGAAAGACCTCCGCAAGTCAACAGGGTCCCACTGTACAGTGCAGTTGTCATCATCAGATCTCTGTGCTACAGTAAGACTGCTTATTGGTGACACATTGGATTGCTAGAAAAATTTCATCGACAATGTCTGGTCCATTCTTTAGATTAAATGGGAGGACCATCAAACAGACACCAGTGTTCTTCTAGAATCCAACTCTAGAAGCATTGAGGTAAATCCTGCACATAAGTAACTGTGATGCACTGAACACTGATTAGCTGGAAAATGTTTCCAATTCCCTTCCCAGATCCCATTTTCTCAACTCGCAAATAGGTAGAATTCCAGGGTAAGATAAAGGAATCACTACAAAGACAATCTGAAGTTCTCCTTGAAGCATGACAGCATTATTGTTAATGAATGTTAATGATCAGATAAACTGTTAATTTGGTGATGGTGTTTTAAGGATTGATATTGATCAGGAGAATAGGATAACTCACTTTTCTTCAAAATGCCATGGGAACTTTGACATCCACCAGGGTCTGATCAACTCCACATCCCTTTGAACTTACATCAGTGCACATTAATTAGGTCTTAAAGTCACAACTGAATTTATAGTAGGACTTGGAAGTGGATATTAAATATTGCTTTCATACCAACCTCATCCCGGACCAAACAATACCCCTCCTTCTTTCATGCCCATATGCTCTGAAAGTTTGTGATTTCAAATAAATCTGTTGGACTATAACCTGGTGTGGTGTGAGTTCTGACTTTGCATACAACTGAAGACAGTGATTTCTGTAACAGGAAAAAAAAACCCAGCGATACTCCTATTTTGCTTTGGCTCTCATATTATTCTTAGACTCACATTGGTACGCATCTTACACCTACACTTATTTCTGTACGCTTTGCTTGATAGCTACACTGGCAACACACCCTACTGTGAGCCTATTGTACCCCTTTGGTACAATCCATGACATAGCTCTGCCATCCATACTGGCATCACCTGGTACATATGAGGGCTGATGTATTTCCAATGTTTCCTGATGCAGTTTCCTAATTCATAACCCCAATGACCTTTCAAGTTTGTTTTTCTTTGCGTTCCAGACATCAGGATTATAAAAATAACATTTTCATTATATGCTGCTTTAATATTGTCATCCAGATGCTTTGTTGTAATTTTCTGGACTCTGTTGACTGGCTGAAAGTGTTCTGGTCTGTGTTTGTACTTTGTTATAATTATAAATTTAAAATGCTAAATAATAGACTCTTAATTGCATTTCCCTGTGGGAACAGACATGCTGTTGTTGCATTCAAATAAGCAATTTGACTTAATCACAGACAAACAGATTGTTACATTAAAATGTGGGAAATTAATAAAGGAGTTTAATAGCAATTATCCATTGCAGAAAGATGGTGATTTGCAATAAATTCTCGAAAACATTTTTTTGGCATTGTCTTTCCAGTGTCTATTTCCTGAAACATTTAGAGAATTGAGTTAGAATTTTAAAAAAAGAACATTGCAACTGTTTAGAAAACCTGGCTTAACACTTTGTACAATTTCACCCAGCTACATTTACCACCTATCACAGCAACGAAAGGCAGTACTTTGCCTCTCATATCCTGTGAAAGCTGCTAGAATTGTGAACGTAGAACATTAAACAGTTAACTGAGGGAACGACATGAAAAAAATTACTTCAGATGAGGCCCTTTGGCGTTTTATGCCTTCATTCAATAAGGTTGTGCATGATCTTCTACCTCAAAACCACTTTTCTGCATTATCCACGTATTCCTTAATTCCCTAGTATCCAAAAATCTATCAAAGTGTGTCTTGACTATGTTTAATAACTGAGCATAACAGACCTCTGGAGTAGAGAACTCCATGGATCCACAACTCTTGGCATGATAAAAATTTCTCCTCATAACTAACCTCTAATTCTGAGACTGTGACTCCAAACTATAGTTTAATCTGCCCACCTTCTACCCTATAAACCTCGTCAAGAATTGAGAAACTCAGTTTTGTAAAGACTGCTGACTGAAATTTGTGACTGGTATACTCAGGCATTTAACTGCAGTGAAGGCTTACCATAGTGTTTTGGACTATATTGGCTGTTGAAGTTATATGAATTTTGAGCTCAAATCTTCAACTTACATTAATTACAACTGAAATTAATGCTGACAAGTGTTCATATTTGATGATCAACTTTCCTGTATCATGGTCAACCAATTTAGAAAACACGGTTTGTCACAAAGGCACTTTAATCTGGATTTGCTGGTACAAATTTAATCAGAATTATCTAGAATATTTAAAGAGAAAGATTTAAAAGAAACATGAGGGGCAATATTTTTACACAGTGAGTAGTTTATGTGTGGAATGAACCTCCAGGGGAAGTGGTGGATGCAAATATAATCACAATATTTGAAAGACATTTGGGTAAGTGCAAGAATAGAAAATGTTTGGGGGGGGATATCGGCCAAACACAGGCAGTTGTGTTTAATTTGGGATAACAGTTGGCATGGACTGGTTGGACCGAAAGGTCTGTTTTCGTTCTGTATGGCTCTATTTAATTCATTGCAAGTGCTGACTGCTTGGAATTCAATGTTATGATCTTCAACTCTGTATGCGTCAGTAACTATAGATTACAGTATCTTAGATCCTAACATATTGCATTAAAATGTAGCTCTGTTATAAACCTCAATGATTGTATTTATCTATGTCAAGGATTGGAGTTGATAGAGACTTCAAAAGGCCTGGTTGTTGGAAAATATTACCTGGTATCGAAGGTGGTATAAACTGTTACATGTTGTTTCTAGCTGGACCCGTCTCCCAGTACTTTGGTAGCCATATGATCTTAAATGACTGATGTTGGAGACTACTATATTATACGTGAACCTTAACCCTTTACAGTACATATCCTACCATCACCAAGTCTCCAATGCAATTCAATACTTTATTTACATTTTATTACATTTCCTCCAAGTCTAAAGTTCATAAAGATAACAGCTATGGTGGTTTCACCAGTATGCCCGATTTTGTTCTCAGTTTTCTCTGGGCAGGTAAAGAATTTGATCTACGTTTCATTAAAACTCCATACACTAGAATGTGAGTCTTCAGATGGCGTCATTTTGTCATTCAGGCTATCATGCAGGTCTCCTGAATAATTGGCCCATTCTGCAGAAGGTGTCCTCTTATCCACACAGACTGCTTAACCCTCAGTTCTAGTAGGTTGTGCAGACTATGGTTTTGATTATGGTTTGTTTCATTTGCATGATATTTATCCCCCTTTTTCCTTACACTCTCCAAGTCTGCTGCTGTAACATGACATGACGTAAATGTGTACAGAAGTGCAGGGAGTTGAGTCCAGTCTTTTTCCTGAAATTTGATTAAACCAGACCATGCTGAGGGTGCAGAGTAATGACTCAACAGTGTCAGATTATTACTGTTATTCTTCTTCAAAAATGCCCTATTGGATATTTTTAGGTTAAATATATTCTATTATTTTTATTTCATTTGTATTATTATGTATTTGATATATTTATTTTATGAAAAAGACAAAACATTGTAAGGAACAAATAGGTCTGGAATCCTATGTGTGACAAAAATATCTTTCATTAGTCGGTGGGTCAGTGATTAGCACTGCTGCCTAATAGTGCCAGGGACCTCGGTTCGATTCCACCCTCAGGTGACTGTCTGTGTGGAGTTTGCACATTCTCCCTCTGTGTGGGTTTCTTCCAGGTGCTCCGCTTTCCTCCCACAGTCCAAACATGTGCAGGCTAGGTGGATTGGCCATGCTAAATTGTCCATAGTGTCCAGGGATTTGTAGATTAGTTGGGTTATAGGAGGATGGGTCTGGGGGAGTGCTCTCAGGGTCGGTGTGGACTTGTTGGACTGAAGGGCCTGTTTCCACACTGTAGGGATCCTATGAAATCCAGTTAAAATTGAACTCTTTCCTAGCTTTGCTCTGTTGTCATCCACAGATGCCATTGGATAAATTTCTTTTTCAAAAACTTCATTCAACTGTGTAGGATCTATGCAGATTCACTGTGACTTATTTGCTTTTGGTATTGGAAACATACCTGAACGCAAACTTGTGGGCAATAAAAGCAAAATACTGTGGATATTGGAGACTTAAAATTAAAAAACAGAATGTGCTGGAGAAACTCAGCAACTCAGAAGGTTGATGTTAGACAAAGTTAACATTTTGAGTCTGATGTGCCTCTTCTTTGGAATTCTGAAGAAGTCATATTGGATTTGAAATATTAACTTTGTTTCTCCATAGATGCTGCCAGTCTAAAATTTGGGTTTTGTTACTAGTGAGATAACTCCTTGTGTAACATTGATTCAATTTCTTACTTCACCTTGACTTCCCAATTTCTTTATTTCTTTAATGAATTATAGGTCTTCCAGTTAAAAGTGCTGCTTCGGGATCATGCACAAAGCTTCTGTAATTTATCTTGCTTGAATTGCAGTACAGCAGCCATATGTCCTTGGCATTTAAATTGGATTCTCCCTGGTCCATGGAGTTTTAAACTTGATGGCTGGATAAATTTTTCTGCCATTGCAGCTGTATAACTTTGGCAGCCTTGTTTTTATAGAATCATAGAATCCTAGAATCATAGAATCCCTACCGTGTGGAGGAAACAGGCCCTTCGGCCCAACAAGTCCACACCAAACCTCAGAGCATCCCACCCAGACCCATCCCTCATGACCCACCTAATATACGCCCTCTACCTCCCTGAACACTACGGGCAATTTAGCATGGCCAATCCACCTAACCTGCACATCTTTGGACTGTGGGAGTAAACCGGAGCACCCGGAGGATGGACAAGGAACTTAGTCCTTTGCAATTCCAGTGTGAATGCAACAATATTTCCCTTGTCAAATCCGGTAACACAGCCTATCTCCATCAAAAACAAATTCAAAGTACTTCCAGCGACTTTGAAATAGCAGACATGCTTTAAAAATCACGACATAAAAGGTTGGTGCCTGTTACTTTCAGTATAGTGCAAAGCCCATCTTTTAATCTAAGTTTCTAAATAGACCTATAAGTAACTGGCAGGGTTGTGTGACACCATGATAGCATTCATTCAGCTTCTTCTAGCACCCACATTGATGTTGATGCAAATTTCCCACTCACTGGGTTGCAATCTTCCATGTTTACATGAGAGAGATGACACATAATACAGAGAACTGACTTGACCCACATTACTGTCAGATAATTTACCAGTAATAGTAATTTAAGCTATTCAAAAGCAGGTTATCCGGAAATATACAATACTATTTGTCATTTCAATAGTGAGAAATTAATCACTTCACAATTTTAACCGAGCTTAGTTTAGTTTCTTGTGTCGGTTTAATGTTGTAATTATTCTGTCAGTGTGTTATCTATGGGTGCACAGAGTGGATGGTACAGAAGTTGCCTAGCTTAGGATTTAAGAATCCTCTTAAGAAGGCAGAAACAATTGCACACCATAGGTGCTTGTAGGGAGCCTCAGTGGCATCAACATTCATCATACATCCTGGGAACAGATATGTTAAATGACATTTTTTAAGCAATCCAGTGATGAGTCCAGCTAACAAAACCATCTATTAGATGGACAGCCCGAGATCACATCATCTCCAATGTGCCCATGTCTTTTCAAGGCAGTTAATCAAAAGGAAATGGGTAATTGAAAGCCTTGCAGTGCTCATTTATTCTGAAAGCTTCACCTACTGATTATCATAGCACACTCTAGCTCTATACAACATGGTCAATTCTTGATATCTACTTGGTTGCATCTAAGCATGTATCAATTATGATGGATGTGCTAATTCAAATGTATGAAAAGCTCAAGATTGCTTCTTCATGAGAGAGATGACACATAATGCAGAGAATTGGCTTGACCCACATTACTGTCAGATAATTTACCAGTGATAGTAATTTAAGCCATTCAGAGGCAGATTATCTGGAAATATACAGTACTACTTTGTCATTTCAATAGTGGGAAATTAATCACTTTACCGTTGTAAGCCGACTTGGTTTAGTTTATTCTGCTATAAAACCGTGAAACTGTGGGCGTACAGCCAGATGGACGGTGTTTTCATTAACCTGTAATTATAGGATTTAAGTAATGCATCAAGAAGAAATGATTATGCCTCACACATATCTTTAACAGTTGATACTTCAGCAAAACTGCCAAATTTTTTTTCATTGTTAATGAAATCAAATTACGGGTATGATTGTATAGTTGTTTTGTTACAATAGTACTATTCCAGAAATCTGGACTAATGATTCAGAGATATGAGTTAAAATCTTATCATAGTGGCTTAGTTCATAGTGGCTTTGTTATTGTATCTGGAATAAAAAAGCAAATATCAGCAATAATGACCGTGAAACTAATGGCTTAAAATCTATTAAAATCTATTTGATTCTCTAATGTCCTCCGGGGAAGAAAAGCTATTGTGCTTACCTAGTCTTGCCTTATTTTGAGTCCGGACCCACAGAAACGTGAATGACTTCTAACTGTCCTCTGAAATAACCTGACAAACCACAAGTTGTATTCAAGGGGGCAGCTTACCACTACCATCTCAAAGGGCAGTTCCTGATAGGAAATAAAAACTGGTCTTGCTAGTGACTTGTACACCCTGTGAATGCATTCAAAGTGTACAGACTGATAAATTCTCTTAAAAACATTTGTGAGGCTTTATGTTACAAGCAGTGAATGTGGCTCCAATGCTCTCTTTTCCCCACAGGACTTATCTTTGGGTCCTTGGAATATACAATGATCCAATCAATCCTTATTCATTATTAGCCTCCTCTGCTTGGCTTTTTTCATTCTGAACAATGTCTCTTTATAGGCTACCCAATTCCTTCAAACAAAAATGTTGCTATGGGAACTTGCATGAATACCAATTGCTCAAAACTCCTCAGTTTCTTCCAATAAGTCTTTTTCCAATAGATTGATAATATTTGTGCTAATTCCTGTTTTTGCTCTGACTCAGGTAAGTTAAATGTCAATGTTTTCAATTTCACTCATTCCTGCCTTTAATAATGCCCATTATTATCTTTGCTTCATTTTTCTGGACATCTCTACCTCTCCACCTCTCTGTGGGACTTCTAAAGATATTTGTTTCAAACTTATTCACTCCCAAAGATAACTGAATTTTGATGCTTTCCATTCCAGGAAAGATTATGGGACTGGAAATTCTTGTTTCTTCTGATAGGCTGTAACATGGCAGGAAATGCAAAGGATTATTAATTTAGCTGGGGCCCAGAGATGATGTATTTCAAACCTTGCAACCTGTGTGCTTCCTACCCCACGCAAAGCCACTGATGTAGAAAGGAAAAGACTAAGGAGTGGGGAAACCAGACTGGAGTGCTCCTGCATCCCTGGACTGGGACACATCATTCAGGAGACTGATGGCAGCTGTTTTCTGTCAGCTTCTTTCCTTTGGGCTGTCATACAGCCATGAAATCAAATCAATAAATGTAATTTCTCTTTTATCTCTACTTCGTCCCTGTTCCAGCCAGATGTGTGACTCTGACATTTGTGGCTCATCACTCAAACTTGCCTTTCCTACTTTCACTTTTATATTTCTATCTTGGCCTTTTGAACAGTTCCAAATAAATTTCTAACAAGATCTAGGCATCCGTCAGACCTATTGCATTATCCTGCACTCTCCGTGGGGAGCAGTGCTCATAAAGACTACATTGTGAAAATAAATAAAAAAAAAAGATCTGCGGATGTTGGAAATCAGAATCAAAGGCAGAAATTGTGGGAAAAATTCAGCAGGTCTGGCAGCATCTGTGGGAGAAAGCAGAGTTAACGTTTCAGGTCCAGTGATCTTTCCTCAGAGCCAATGGTGACTAGGAAAGGGTTGGTATATATGCAGAAGATGGGGTGGGGGGTGGAGAGGTAGGTGTAAACAATAGATGGAAATAGAGCCCAAAGAAAGAGAAAAACTGTTGAATAGACAAAGGAGTGGATAAAGCTCAGCCAGGGAGAATGAATAGTTGCTAACGGAGACTATTAGCAGCTGACAATAGGTTGTGTGTGGTAGCAGGCCATGTGATGACAAGGCCTGGTGTGTGTTGGTTGGAGTAAGGACGTTGGAAAAGGTGCCTCAAGCCCTAAAATTGTTGAACTTGATATTGAGTCCCGGAGGTTGCAGAGTTCCCAAGTGGAAAATGAGATGCTGTTCTTCTAGTTTGCGCTGAGCTTCCCTGGAACACTGCAGCAAGCCTGAGGCACAGATGTTGGCCAGGGAACAGGGTGGTGTGTTGAAGTGGCACTCTCAGAATTCATAGGTATGAGATCCATAAGATTCCACTCTTGAAAGTAATCACTGTTTGCCTATTTGTTCCTGTGACAGGCTCTATTTCTTTTGGGAGCTCGCATGGCTTTAGTATAAACCTCAAAATTAGCAAGGTTTGACATCTTTTTCCCACATTTTTTAAACCTGTTTCTCCCAAAACCTGCTCCATTTTTGTGTGCATCTTTCTCACATTCTTTTGTCGCAATTTTTAGTTACTTCCAAACTTTTCATTTTATTATCTGGTCTAATTGCCTTACTGAGGTTTGGATAAAATTCTTCAGTTTTTTTTACTTCTTTTCACGTTTTGATTGGAACTTCTGTTTGAAAGTTTAAGCTGCATCTTCATGACAGAAATAATCATACTTCTCCTTCCCAACATCTATTTTATTCAATTCTGTAAAGTATCTTTGTTTGCTTATCTTTAAATGAATAGTATTAACACAAATCCAGTTCTGCCACATTCAACAAAGAGTAACTTTAAACAAGAGCATGCCAGAAGAAATAGCGTGAACGCGTAAGTTGTAGGAAAATACATAGGAGCAGGAATAGACCAATTGGCTCTTCAAGCCCACTCTTGTCATACAATAAGAACAAGACAGATCTGATTGTGGTCTCACACCACTTTGCTGTCTGTCCCTGGTAAACCTTGATTTCCTTGAAAGAACTTCCCTACCTATCTTGGTGTCATCTGTAAATTTAGCTACAATATCGTCAGTTCCTTCATTCAATTAACTAAAGTAGTTGGAAATAGTTGAAGTCCCAGCACTGATTCCTGCAGCACGTCCACTGATTACAGATTGCCAACCCAATTTTCCTAATGGGCAATTTCCAGATTTAAGACTGACATTCCTGCTAAGTCCATGCTGTGAATGGTGGTAGACAATGAAACAACTCACTCGAGGAAGGTACCCCAAAATGTCAATGTATCCAATGTCATGGAAAAGCCCTAATACATCAGTGCAATAGATAAAGCTAAAGCATTTGCAATAATCTTCAGCCAGAATTGGATAATCCACCTTGGCCTGCTTCAGAGATCCGCAGCATCACAAATGCCAGTCTTCAGCCAATTTTCTTCACTCCACATGATATCAAGAAATGGCTGAAGGCATTGGATACTGCAAAGGCTATGGGCTGTAACAATATTCCAGCACTAGTGCTGAAGAATTGTGATCAGAAACTTGCTACACCCCTAATTAAGCTGTTCCAGTATGGCTACAATACTGGCATCTACCTGGTAATGTGGAAAATTGCCCCTGTATGTCTTGCATACAAAATGAAGGATAATTACAACCTGGTCAATTATAGCCCCATCAATCTATGTTTAATCATTAAGAAAATGATGGAAGGGGTTATCAATAGTGCTATCATGCAACATTACTTAGCAGTTAGCTAATCACTAACGCCCAGTTTGTGTTCTGTTATGGCCACTTGAACTCTAGCCTCATCACAGCCTAAGTTCGAACGTGGGGAAAAGGGCTGAACTCCAGAAGTGAGGTGAAAGTGACTGCCTTTGACTGACTGTAGCAGCAAGGAGGCCTTATCAATTTAGTGTCAATGGGAATTGGAGGAAACCTCCTCAAACCTCTTACCAAGCAGATTGGAGGATGGGTGTGGTTTTTGGAAGTCATTTGAACATTTGAACATAAACATTATGAGCAGGAGTAAGCCATTCACCTCCTCTAGCCTGATTTGCCATTCAACAATATCACGGCTGATCTAACTGTAATCTCGAATCTGCATTCCCACCCACCCACCCTTGATAATCTTGATAACCTCCCTTACTTACAAAAATCTGTCTATGTCTGCCATAACAATATGTGCTTCTACTATCTTTTCAGGAAGAGAGGTCCAAACGTTCACAACCCTCTTAAAGAGAAAAAAATGCATCATCTCTTTTAAATTGGTGACCCCTGATTCTTAGACACTGAGTCCCGATGAAGTGTTTCGGCCCAAAATGTCGCCTTACCTGCTTCGATGCTGTCTGACCTGCTGTGCTTTTCAAGCCTCACACCTGTAGACTCTGGCTTTCAGCATCTGCAGTCCTTATTGTCTCCAAATTCTTAGACAGTGACTCCAGTTCTAGATTCTCACATAAGAGGAAACATCCCCTCCTTATCTGCCCAATACCATCAGAATTTTGTATGTTTCAGTCAAGTCATCTTGTAGTCTTCTAACTCCAGTGAATACAAGCATAGCTTGTTAAACATTTCCTTATAAAACAACTTGCCCATTCCAGGTATTAGTCTAGATAACTTCTCTGAACTGCATCCAACTTATTTACATCCTTATTAAAATAAACTGATCATTACTGACCACTGTACTCCGGATCCAGTCTCACCAATAACCTCTATCTCTGAAGTATAATCTCTTTACTTTTTTATTCAATTCTCCTTGTGATAAATGATAATATTCTATTAACCTTCCTAATTACTTGCTGTACCTGCATACTGATCTTTGCAATTTGTGCGCAAAGATATCCAGATCTCTCTTAGTCAAAGCACTCTGCAATCTTTCAGCATTTAGATAGTAGGCTGCTTTTTTATTCTTTCTGCCAAATGGAAAACTTCACATGTTTAGACATTGCATTTCCAATTGCTACAACTATGATCACTCACTTAACCTATCTATATATTTTTGTCGCCACCTTATACCCTCTTTGCAATTTACATTCCTACCTACCTTGTATCATCAGCAAATTTGGCAACCATTCAATCAGTCCCTTCATTCAAGTCATTTAAATAAATTGTAAACAATAGAGGCCCCGCATTGATGCCTGTAGCACACCACTCGTTATACATTGCCAACCTTGAAAAAGAAACATTTACACCATTTCTGAAGAAGGGTCTTGACCCAAAACATCAGCTTTCCTGCTCCTCTGATGCTGCTTGGCCTGCTGTGTTCATCCAGCTCTACACCTTGTTATCTCATTTATACCTACTGTCCATTTTCTGTTAGCCAGTCAAACTTCTAACCATGTCAAATGATACCTCCAAAACCACGAGCTTTTATTCTGCAATAATCTTTGATGTGAAACTTTTCCAAATGCCTACTGGAAATCAAAGTACTGTATAATACCTTCACTGGGATCCCTTATACACATGTTATTTCCTTAGAAAACTCTAATAGATTGGTCAAATATCATTTCCCATTCACAAAACCATGTTGACTTTGCCTGATTACCTTTAACTTATCCAAATGCTCTGCTATAATTTTGGTAGTAATAGTTTCTAATATTTTCCCTATGACTGACGTTAAACTAACCGGACTGTGGGTCTCCTGCTTTCTCTGTCCCTCTCCATTTTTGAATAAAGGAAGTTACATTTGCTATCTACCAATTTAATGGGACTGTCACTGATTCAAATAAGTTTTGGAAAATTAAAACCAACGCCATTTCTTTTAAGACCCTATGATGAAGTCCATCATGAACTAATCATTTGTCACTGCAGCTCCAACAATTTACTTGGTACCACTTTTCTGGTGATTGTGATTTTCCTGAGTTTATCCCTCTCTTCCATTTTTCATTAACATTTCTATTTAACTGTTGTAATCTATCTTTCCTTGTATTCTGAAATGTCCCTTTAAATAACCACATTGCACCACGATTGCCGTATCCTTCGACCTAGCCTGCCAAAGTCAGAAATCACACGACACTAGGTTATGGTCCAGCAGGTTTACTTGAAAACACAAGCTTTCGGAGCCTCAGTCCTTCTTCAGGTGTTAGTGAGAGAGGTAGTATTAGACACAGAACTTATAAGTAAAAGATCAAACGTTCACACCATTGTTGAGGAGGAACTAAACAAACCTAAAATGCTGTTAAATCTTTAATCAGTTAGAAGGTTTTGATTGATTAATAAGTATATGTCAACCCCTGAATTCCTTTCAAGTCATGGTCCTGAGAGAACTAAAAGTTTTATCAGTGTAAAAAAGAGGTGGCATTTTAGGTCAGACAATGCATGTTAGGTGTGAGACTTTGTTTAGAATTTTTTGTGTTTTAGTTTGGAGTCAGACTGGTTTTGTTTTGAAAATAGGAATTTATAAAACACCATATTGAATGATTGTCTGTAAATTGTGTGCTTTTTGAACAAAATAAAATGAATCTGCAAATATAAATTCATCCCATCGATTCACGTGTGTGTGTGTGTGTGTGTGTGTTTATAGCATGGTGGGGTCACCTGTAGTGCGATATGAACCCGAGATCCTGGTTAAGGCAATAATCGCCAGACAGGAATATTTCCTCCCGGTGGGGAGCATTTCAGCGGTCAAGGACTTTCAGCCTTGGATCTTCAGGTAATCATCCTTCAAGGCGGACGTCAGGATACGCACCAATGCAGAGTTGCCAAGCAGAGGCTGATATCCAAGCTCGATACCCATGAGTATGGCCTCAGCTGGGATCTTGGGGTCATGTCGCAACACAAGTGACCCACTGCACTATACACTCTCATACAAGTACACATACACACACACACACACACACAAATACACACAGTCTCTCTCTCTCTCTCTCTCTCTCCCTCACACACACACAAACACACACACTCTTTCTCTCTCACACACATACACTCTCCCTCATGCGCACACACACTCTCACTCCCTCTCACACACACACACTCGCACTTCCTCTCTCACACACACACTCACACTCCCTCTCACACCCACCCTCTCTCACACACACTTTCTCTCCCTCTTGTGGAAATGCACACTCTCACTCCATCTCACACGCACACATACACTCTCACTACCACTCACACATACACTCTCATTCCTCTCACACATACACACACACACTCTCCCTCTCTCTTTCTCTCTCTCTCACACACACAGACTCTCTCTCCTGCACACAATCTCTCTCCCCCACTCACACACACGCTCTCTCACACACCTCACACACATTTTCTCTCCCCTCCTCACTCACACGCACCTCCTCTCCCCCCCACCTCTCTCTTTCACACACAAACACTCACATACACACGTATGAATCTATGGGGTAAATTTATATTTGCAGATATATTTTATTTTGTTCAAAAAGCATACAATTTATAGACAATCTGTCAATATGGTGTTTTATAAATTCATACTTTCAAAATAAAACCAGTCTGATTCCAAACTAAAACACAAACAGATTCTAAACAAGGTCATTGTCTGACCTAAAATGTCACCTCTTCTTTACACTGATAAATCCATTAGATTTCTCAGGACTGTGACTTGAAAGGAAATCGGGGATTTACACGTACATATTAATCAGTTAAAGCCTTCTAACTGACTCAAGATTTTACAGCATCTTAGGTTTGTTTAATATTTCCTCCTAAAAGGTGTGAATGTTTGATCTTTTACTTATAAATTCTGTATCTGATACTACCTCTCTCACTAACACCTGAAGAAGGACTGAGGCTCCGAAAGCTTGTGCTTTCAAATAAACCTGTTGGACCATGACCTAGTGTCGTGTGATTTCTGACTTTGTCTACCCCAGCCCAACACTGGCACCTCCATAGTCTGCCAAAGCATTTTAACCACTTCTGACTTCATGTCCACGTGATTACCCTTAAATGCATTTGAAACAAAACACTGTCTCGGACTCACTCCTTTATCTCTCAAACTGAATGTAAAATTTAATCACACTGCGGTCGCCGCTACCTTGGGCTGCCTTCACTATCAGATCATTAATTAATCTGATCTTGTTGCATAATATCACATATAGTGCATCCTGCTCTCTGGTTAGTTCCAGAACATGTTGTTCTAAGAAATTTCAAAAACATTCTATCAACTCTTTATTTCAGTTTGGGCAGGCCTTTCTGACTTTTCCCATCTATATGTATATTCAAATCTCCCAGGAATATTTCACTGCCTTTCTGACAAGCTCCCAGTATTTCTTGGTTTGTGCTCCACCATGACCATGTGGTTATTGTCAGGGGCAACATCATTGTTTCCTGAACATAGGTCATCTCTCTCCTGTGCTAAAACCATCATAAATTAACAGAGTCACCTCTCCACCTTTTGCTATCTTCCTGCCTTATCTAATTGTTCTGTATCTACTAATGTTTAGGCACCAACCCATGTCATATGCAGCCTCATCTTTGTGATGGCTATCAGGTCATATTTATTTTGATTTGTGCTCTCAATTCACCGGTTTTGTTCCGCATGTGATATGCATTCAGAAACAGAGCCCTTTGTTTTATCATTTAATCTCTTTAAAACTTTTAGTCTAACCTTTTGGTTGACACTTAGATTCATATTCTCTATTCCTTCAGGTGCAGAAGCCTAAATGTTTCCATTTTTAGCCAAAGTGTAATTTTCAGAAGTTTAACAGTATGTGTTCCAGTAAGGCTCAGATCAAGTCTTCTCATGCTGTTTGCCATAACTCAGCTCACTAATTATGTATCTATGGTGCCACATCGTGCAATCACACAGCAACAGACACGAAGGAATTCACCTCTGCCAGACCCTCCATCGTTCTCACTGATGGTGCTATATTTAAACCCCGGCTGTGCACCACTTCAAATGCTGGAAGCCAGGAACTGACACTCTGTGTGGATCCACCATTATCACAAAGGATATGTTGCATAAACGGAAGTGGTTGTCCTAGTTCACCAACAGGGGCCTGGAGGCATTGGTGGATGAACTTGTGGAGAAGAAGTGCATTCTCTTTCCTGCGGACAGCTCAGGGACTTTCACTGCAGTGGGTTCTCCTTCTAGATTAGATTCAGAAGCACAGTCTTGTGAGCACGTCATTGTCACATCTCTACTGCTGGTCGAGGAAGAAATGCCCCAGGTTCCTGGCACTCAGACGACTGCCGGAGACCAGGCACCTGCTCAGCCCTGGCCAGAAGATGGTCCCATTGTATTGGCCAATGTTTGCATGCACAGACAGGCACAGGAACACTAGGCAGATTGTCATGGATCATGGGTAAAGCAGCTTGAAAGTCGGAGGAGTCCACCAACATGAATGGTAATGTGTTGGCTTCAGCATGCCTTTGGCTGTCTCCAATGTTTAGCAAACTCCCGCATGGATGGGAAACCACACACAAGCACTCTAGATGTGACAGTCACAGTATTTCTGGACTGTCTGGCCACAAATATCTTTCAGATCAATATGGTCCACTCCAGAGTGGGCTCCCTCAATTGCATCTCAGGACTGCACATAGATTTGGTGGGAGGGCAAGGAAACAGACTCTGAGGGCACATAGGTAGCACCAATGACCCATCATAGTAAAAAGTCTATTCCACCGATTAATTCATATCCAGTCACAGTTGTGACATGTCTGATCAATTATGATTTTGATATAGAACCTGGTTAACTGGCTACCATGTCAGAGTTAAGCATCCACTTAATAAATCCCAAATTGTATTGGTGAGGTATTGCACATTTCTGTCAAATGTCTGAGAAAGCAGCAGATGTTAACCCCACTGGATGTTATGACCTTCTCTGAATGGCTACGATTTTTTCCCTCGTGCTCATCAGAATATACAATATCTTAATTCCTGAGTAGATAACATAAAGTGTACAAACATTTGTAACAGATACAAGCAATCTGCTCGAAACATGGTTGGTAACATGTTTATGGAAACCACTCATTGATGCAGAACCCAGAGGCGATTCAACTCAGGATACCACCATGGTCAACACAGTATACAGATCATTGCTATCCTCAAAATGAGGTTCAGATGTCGCGATCACTTTGGCAGGGTTTTGCAGTAGACTGTAGATAGATGTGTCACATAATACCTGCGATATATGAATTGGGTGAAGACTCATTCAGTTTTGTTAATTTGCGTTGTTGCTTGAACAATTTGCTCCTGTTTACTGCAAAAAGAAAGCGTAGCTTTTTTGAGTTTGGCGTTTCTTTACCTTTCCTATGAAATCAATAATTAGGTATCAATCAGTTTTTGTTTGGTTTCTTTCACTCGATGGTAGATCTCTGTCATGGTTCTGTATCAGTCAGTAGGTACCTTAAAGGTGTCATCAGCTACGTCTCGAAGGCCTGAGGTGGAGGTGCTGGTGTTAGACTCAGGTGGACAAGGTCAGAAGTCACATGATACCAAACAGCTTCCAGGCCCTGACATTGCCACCCAACTCCATAATTTGATGGTTACTTTACCAAACTTTCTTCCTGAGCTGATGGCTTACCCACCTTGTCATGCCCACTGTCATATTCCACTGTCCTCCCATTGCAACCAAAGTGATAGTGACTTGAAAACACCCGGCCTCCCACAGTGATCCAGGCCCTCCTCTCCGATACCCGATTCCACCTTTATATTTGGAGATGTCCCCTTCACAGTCGTTATCCTGTCAGCGTCACACCATAATGCAGCTATCCACAGCCTTGAGCTTTCTACTTTTACCAACACTTCACAGACTACCCCTTAATAAGCCTCCTTGACTTTAACTACACATATGTTCAAACAGGCAAAGGCAGACCCCTTTCCCCCACTCTCCTGGTCTGAACTGACTTGTGAGGACAGCCCCAGATGAGCATACCCAAGTGTCCAGGCCGATATCTCCACAGTTTCCTGACAGGTGTACCTGTACTCTCTGCAGTAGTTGGACTTGGCCTTCAAGACTGACTGTCGCTCACTCTTTAGAGTGCAAGGACATGGATTGCTGGACCCTGGCCGAAACAAATGCCTGAATGACTATGGACAACACCCTGGACTGAGATAAAATGAACCTCTTGACTAAGTGTGCTGGCAACTACGACCACCCTCCCCACAACTGTTTATATCTTCCTTCACTTCAATAAAGACTGGTCCTCTTTGGCTTTCAGACATGGCCATTTGGTTGAAGTATATGTGTTTGCCGGTTAAGCTGGTGGTATATGTTCTAGGTTTGACATTGTGTTTGCACATGGTGTCACATAACAACATGTCCACTCCTTTGCCTCAGCACTGGTTACAATTGCAAGTTGCCTGCCTTTCTGTCTGTGCTAAAAGGCAAGACAAGCAGGGAAGTGATATGTCTCCAAGTAATCGCAAAGTGAGTGAGCGCTATGAAAACAAGCTATGAGTCATAAAATGCAACCTGTGTAGATACATGAAATAGGTGTGTTTTCCTTTGTACAATGTGACCTGGCAGGAAATCGGAAATGTCAGATGTCCATGCAATCCAAATACAGCAGTGAAATGCTGGAGTGTATCGTGAGTTGGTCCGATATCAGCCATGATGAACTGTGAGGCTGGTGTTCTGCTGATGCCGACTTCCATGGATGAGGCATCATTGCCCGTTGAGCATGCAATGAGGTGTTGGTGAATGGACCTTAAAATGAAGGCCTCGGTGTGAGTTGCAAGATGCATTCACCAGGTAACAGCTTTGATTTTTATGTTGAGACTTGGTGCCAGTTTCTCAATAGTGGATTGGAGAATTGTAAACTGCATGTAAATGAGGTGAGATTATCTAAAAATGAAGGAAGAATACATGGAAATAAGATGTCACTGCTTATTGGCGAGATTCAGAACTCACCATGGAAACCTTAAGTGGGGGGTAAATTGAAACATTTTTTCATAACATCGAGATTCTGATTTTCTCAACATCTTGCTATTGCCCACACTGCTCAAGAGCTGGAAAAATTCCACCCAGTCTTTAGTTTTATGCTTTTATTCTTTTTTAAAGCCTTAGCCTTAGCTGTTGGTTTACTCTTAAATTTATTCTCTCTATTACTTCCTGTCATCATCTATGTATGGCTTTCTTTTTTGCCTCCTCCCAATTCCTTAATTTACTGCATTTTCCTAAATTTGATCTCTTTTACCAATATTTATTTAAAAACCTTTCTATTTCCCTAGTTATGTGGCTCTTGAGAACACTGGCCCCAGAATGGTCCTATCCCAAATGTACAGATCCCATATTCCCCATGTCATTGATTAGACAATAGTAGGATCATTGATTAATTTCACCATTACTGTTATCCTGCTTAATTTATTTTGTGTTTCTCTTAAATTATCAAGCGTACCATCATCATCAGCAACAGAAAAGGGAGTCCGTCATTATCGGAAACAGAAAAGGGAGGAATTTTAAAGTTACTCTTCCTTTGTAGGTCATTTTTTCAGCTCCAACCAGGTTGATCTACAATGTACACTCTGGCATGATCTTGCCAGATTCAACTTTCTAATTGGCCATTTTCATCTCTGCCACCCATTTAATTTTAAAATAAAACAAGGAACTGTGGATGCTAGAAATCTGAAACAGAAACAGAAATTCACAAAAAGAGAAATAGAGAAACTCAGGAGGACTGGCAACATCTGTGGAGAGAAAGCAGGCTTAATGTTCCTGGTCCAAATGATTGTAGCTAGGAAAACATGGTACATATGCTGAAAGTGAGGTGTGGGAGGGAAAGGAGTGAGCGCGTAGGCAGAGATGGAGCCCAGAGAGAGAGAGCGAACTATAGATAGGTAGATAAAGGGATGGATGATAGTGTGCCAAGGAGAAAGTAAGCTGTTAAGGGGGACCATACGTAGGTGAAAATGGGTTGGCTGTGCTGAAAGCCATTTATTTCACGACAGGGCCTGGGATGTGGATTTGGGTAACTCTATGGGTAAACTTAACTCTGTTTTCTCTCCACAGGTACTGCCAGACCCATTGGATGCTGTTGAATGTGTTCATGACATAGCATACTCTTAGGAAGGCTGGTGGCCCAAGTGAGAGAGTTGGGTGCTACTAAATCAATCAAATGCCTGGGAAGATGAGAATTGATAAAGTTGATAATTATTTTGGAGCAAGATACAGACCAGCAGGTGAATGTTTGAACACTATGACTTGACATAGTAACAGCAAAATACATGAGTGAAGTTACTCGAACAACATTATTTGGTCTCCTGCATTCTTTTTACCAGGTATCGACAACATCACTCTCCTTAATTACTATCCAAGGCTGAACCAAATTGTTTATAATCTTACTTGATCCTGAAATATGCTTCCAAGTACATATCTGTTCCACCATCACAGCTGGCTATTTAAATCTTTGCAACAACACCCATTTCTGCCTCTGCCTTAGCACATCAGCTGATGAAACCCTTGTTCATGCATTTGTCATTTCAAATGTTCCATCTCTACTGACCAGATTTCTATCTTCTACCCTCCTTCTACCCAAAACCCTGCTGTCCTTTGTCCTAACTCACACCAAGTCCCATTTTGAAAAATCAGTTGAGCTCACTGACCTACATTGATTCACAAACTGGCAACATCTAGATTTAGAATCCTTACCCAAACTTTCAACACTTGTCTGTGACCTACTCCACTACCACAGTCCTATAAGATCGATGAGTTCTTTTTTGTCATATTTATATTCACAAATTTAGGCATGCAATTATTGATTTTAGCTGCCTGAGCCCTAGGCTCTGAAATTTCCTCCCTAAGGCATTTTGCCTTTCTCCATCTCCTCCTTTAACTTGCTTGTAAAAATGCATTGCCATCTCCGTTGGCTTGCTGTCAAATTTTATTTGCTGACACTACTGCAAAGTGCCACGTAAAAGTTTGTTATGCCATATTTGCAAGCTGTTTTCTAATCTCAAACTTTGCTGATAGACCATTGATAATCATTTCACTGCTTTTGGCAGCCTTGGCTTGACCCTAAGCCCAAGTCTGCATCTATGTCCTTTATAACCTGTTTACCGAGAAAGATCCGCGAGGCCTTTCCCAAGATCAGGGACTCTACAGAATGTGTGTGACCTTCACATTCAAGACTGAGGTGAACTAATAATCTGATTATTATTCACATTCTTGTGAGGAAATAACATTTGATTTTGGTAAACATCTTGACCTGCTGTCATCGCAAAATCATTTTGTTTTTAACTTGTATGAATGCAGTCTGCTATAAAACACAATATGGGAAGATAACTACTTTTCTTTTGGAAATAGAGCAAAGTATTGTCCTGAAAACATGACAATTGTCAGTTGTACATGTTAACAATGACCTGCACTGGAAATTTGAAATTAACTACTGCCGGTTTTTGTTTTAATTTTATCCTGACCACTCCAAAGCGGAGCAAAGCCCTTTGTACAGATTACCACAAAGATTGAAACGAAGTGAGACTCAGAAGTAAATGCAAAAACTGATTGGGTGGTCTGTAGTTTGGGTTTTAAAACCCTGATGAGTGTTCAAGAAACAAAAAAAGTTTGCAGTTATACAGGCCTTTCAGAGTGTTTTACAGCCATTAAAATACTTGTGAAGCATAATCTTGGTTGCAATCATGGCAACTAATTTAAGCACTGCAATGTCTGCAAACAGCAACGTATGGGGACCAGAGAATCTGGTTTTCTAATGTTGATCCGAGAGATAAATATTGCACAGGATGCCAAGGCTGTTCTTCTTTGAAATGGTGCCATGAGATTTTTATATCAATCCAATCTGGGAGAGGGACCCCAATTTACCATCTTGGCTGAATGACTGCTCCTCTGAAAATCTAGCACTGCCTCAGTATTGCTCAGGAGTATCAGCCTTGGCTTTTGGTGTAGCAGTTGTGGAGTACAGCTTCAGACCAGAACATTACAACAGAGGTAAGAAAGCAGCCAACCAGGCCATGACTGACTTTCAGAAACAAGAAGTAAAATAAGGATTTCCATAGGTCTCAGGTCTAAGAAAGAGAAAAAAAAGGAAACTGTATAATGAGGCTTTTGTTTTAAGTTTTGACAAATAAAGGAGGAAAGTGACAGATCTGAATTTTAGGAGGAAACAAAGGCGATCGAAAGGAACAGACACCACGTGTAAACATCAATCAAGAGTAATGACAGAAACATTTGAGACTAGAGAAGGAAGTAAGTTCATCTCTTGGATGATTGGCCTTTTCTTCTAGATTGTTCAGTAAAAATTTTGAGTGTTTAACATAATTAAAAGAAAAACTTAAAAATTTAAATTTAAGACTCATTGCGGGACATTGGTCTGCAACATGACAGATTACTGACTTAAAACGTTAAAACATCGTTTCTCTCTATAGATGCTGCCAGATGCAGTGAGGTTCCCTGAAATAGTAAAGAGGTTTGATCTGCTGTGAATTTCTATGATGAGCATTGCTTTTTAGGATCTATCCTTTACTTAATTATCTGGTGAAAGACTTAATGTAACAGAGACAAAGGTGGAATGTGACAAATGGAGAAGAGATTAGTAACCAGGCAGATACTTTGCAGCAGAAACTGAGGAGCTCTTTGAGTGCTCTTCAACATAGTGTTCGTTTCCATGAACCTCTACTTCTAATATCGCTATGGTCACCACCCCATCATGCCTATGAGATTCTGTTGGATGATAAATCTGAGTAGAGCTAGAGTGACATAGAGTATTAGAGTTGTAGAATCATTTCCAGGCAATAAATGCATCCCTAACATCCTGGTAATCGACTTGATGACCACTCTAATAGGATACACCTCATTGTAAGGTTACTTTGCTGCTGTTCATGTAGCTTTTTTTCATATGAGCAAAGATGACACCTTATCATTCTCAAACAGGTCCTGCCCACATGCTTTTTGTCTTTGCAAAATAAGGAACAGCTGAATTTTAATGAATTTAATGAATAATGAATTTAATGAATAAAGTATCATATAAAGTTCCCAAAAATGTTAACATCGAATCATGGAATGAAATGACACAGAAAAAGGTCAGTTAGCCCATTGTGGTTATGCGGGCCCTTTGAAACAGCTGTCCAATTGTCTTACTCTACTTATATCCCCACTGTGTTGCAAATCTCCCCCTTCAAGCATTTATACTGTGATTGGTAAAATGTTACAGTTTATTATACACGATGCAATCTTAGTGCATTAAGAACTACATAATACAATGAAGAAAAGTCAGAATGGCTTCACAAAGATAAAGTTATGCCTGAAAACATTATTCAGATTTTTTGATGGGTTGACAAGCAGGTTAGATAAATGGGAACTGGTAGTTGGAATATATTTGGATTTTCAAAATGTGTTTGATAAGGCATTGCATGTTAGGTTACTTAATAAGATAAAAGCCCATGGTGTTGAGGATAGTTTCTTAAATTGGATAGAGGTTTGGCCAAGAAGATGGAAAGTTGAGGTAAGGAGGCATTTTCAGGATGGCAACCTGTAATTAGTGGATTGCCAAAGGGATCAGCTATGGGACCACAATTATTTACAACATATAATAATGAATTATATGAGCAAACTGAATGTACCATAGCCAAGTTTGTGGATGCCAAAAAAAAATGGGAAGGCAAGTTGTAAAAATGAAACAAAGAGTTCACAAAGGGATACAAACAGGTTAATTGAATGGCAAAAACTGGACAGATGGGAAAAATAAGGGAGAAAGTGAGGTTATGCACTTTGGCAGGAGAAATCAAGGTGCTGAACATTATTTGAACGGAGAAATGCTGGAGAAAACTACAGATCAGAGGAATTTGAGAGCCCACATGCATAAATCATAAAAAGCTAGCATCCCAGTTCAGCAAGTAATTGAACAGGCAAATGGAATGTTGACCTTCATTTTGATGCAAATGGAGTATAAAAATGGGGAAATCTTGCTAGAACTAGACAAGGTACTAGTGAACCCAAAACTGGAACACTGTGAACAGTTTTGTTCCCCTTGATTTAAGAAAGATATACTGCCTTCGGAGGTAATCCAGAGGGTTTCGGTAGGTTGATCTGGGTATGGAGGGACTGTCTTATGAGGATAGGTTGACTAGGTTTGGCCTATACTCACTGAAGTTTGGAGGGATAGAAGATGATCTTATTGAAATGTAAAATTCTTAGTAGTCTTGACAGGGTAGATGTGGAGGGGTTGTTTCTTTTTCTGGGTCAGTTTAGGACTCAAGGGAATTGTTTCAGAGTAATGGGTCACCCAGTTTGGACAGATCTGAGGAGCAATTTCTTCTCTCAGAGGTTAGTGAGTCTGTGGAAATTTGTCATTCAGCTTATCCAAGACTGAGATAGGCAGATTTTTAATCAGTAAAGGAATCAAAGGTTATGAGGAAAAGGCAGGAAAGTGTGATTGAGAATGGTCAGATTAGTCATAATCTCATTGAATGGTACAGCAAACTCGATGAGCTGAACGGCTTAATTCTACCCTTAATCTTATGGTCCAAGACTTTTGTTTTTATTTAGCTTTCATTTTAGGATTATTACTGAATCTGCTGCCAGTGCATATTCGGACAGAGCATTCCAGATCATAACAATTCCCTGTATTAAAATATGTGTTTGCATTACACCTCTACGTCTTTTAGCAATTACCTCAGTACTCTGCTACAGATTGTCTTGTCTCCATTTCCTCACCAGAAGGTGTTCCCTCTCCCTTAATGATCAGCTTGTGATGAAATGCAGTAAAAGTGCTCCCAGTCGCAGGAGTATTGGTGAAATGACACGATTTTAATTCAATTGGCAAAAGAGTAGTGGCATAAAAAGGAATGTCTCATCTGCTCCTGCTTCACTAGAAGTAATGGTGGATGGATCAGGTCTGTGGTTTTGTGCACCCACAAGCAGTAAAAGCCAAGTCCAAGTCTAAAGGAACAAAGCATCACTTCAAAAATGAATTTCCAGCTGCAGCAATTACTGCTCAAAAATTTATTAATGCTCCAAACCTCACTTCTGCAAGTCTACAATGATTTGGGTAACTCTTAGCTGGTAAATTGATATGAAATTACATGAAAGGTGAAGTAACAAGGTGTAGAGCTGGATGAACACAGCAGGCCAAGCAGCATCAGAGGAGCAGGAAAGCTGACGTTTCGGGTCTAGACCCTTCTTCAGAAATGAAG